>JAWWLV010000035.1:12921748-13015853 GCA_035041135.1 Platyrinchus mystaceus
ACAGCAGCGGGGCGCGGGCTCTGCTGGCGCTGCGCTCGGCGCCCTGCAGCCCCGCCGCCGCGCCCCCTCCCGGGCCGCCGCCCCCGGCCGCGCCGCCCGCCGCCTGCGCCGGGCCGGTGCTGGCGCGGCTGCAGGGCCGCGAGTTCGAGTTCCTCATGCGGCAGCCGGCCGTCACCATAGGCCGCAACTCCTCGCAGGGGTCGGTGGACGTCAACATGGGGCACTCCAGCTTCATCTCGCGGCGGCACCTGCAGCTCAGCTTCCAGGAGCCGCACTTCTACCTGCGCTGCCTCGGCAAGAACGGCGTCTTCGTGGACGGCGCCTTCCAGCGCCGCGGCGGCCCGGCCCTGCAGCTCCCGCCGCAGTGAGTGCCGGGGGCGGCGGGGCCGGGCCCGCTCCGGGGGGCAGGGGCGGCCCGAGGGGCCGAACGGGGACCCTCCTGCCCGGGGAGGGGACGCGGGGCCGGGCGGAGAGGGGGCTCGCAGGAGGGGGTGTGAGGGATCACTCGCCCCCACCGAGGGGCTGTGAGGTGCCCCTGCGTAGGGGGTGCGGTGGGTCTGTCAGGGACTGAGGTGACGGTGAGGGGCCGCCGCTGATGAAGGAGACAGTAAAGGATCCCCCTTGCCCACCAAGGGCCTGAGAGTCTGCCTCTGAAGAAGTTGGAGGGCTTCAGGTGACGGTGAGGAGCCACAGGTGATAAGAGGGCTGTGAGGGATCCCCGTGCTCACCCTCACGGTGAGGGTCCCCTCGCTTGAGGTTGGTGACAGTGGGTAAGGGACACTCAGCTGATGGAGGGCCTGAGGTGGCGATGAGGGATGTCTGCCTGGAGACAGCCAGGGGATCCACCTCAACTTCAACAGGGGTGTTCTCACCTTCGGTGCCATCTATGACTGAGAAAGGGGATGATGTTCACTGGGCCTGGGGCTGCTCCCTCTGAGGGAACCGTGTCTGGACAAAAAGCGTGAGCCCCTCGCTGCAGAGTGTCACCCAGGGTCATCATCCTCCATGCCCGCCTGCCAACAGGCTCATGTTCAACTAGTGGACCTTAAGGGTTTTCAAAAAGACAAATCAGTGAAGAAGGACTCTTGTCAGTTGGCTAAAACATGCTACACCCAGACCTTGTCTTCCCTGGAAAAGATCTAGTGGAAAAAGTTGGAAACCGCTTTGCCAGAGTGCTCATTTAAGGGTTGGCAAGTTGGGTGTTGTTCCTGGTGTTCCTCTGAGGCAACAGAAAAATGAAGGAGTCGGGGCAGGCCAGGGGTGATGCTGCTCCCCAGGACACCTGGACAACAGGTGCTCAAGGTGTCTTTCTGTCTTTGAGGAAGGAGAGAGGCCTGCAGAAGGGTTTCTGTGCTAGCAGGGAGGTGGTTGTCTGTGCTCTGTTACAAACTCTCTTGCAGGAAGAAGAACGAGGTTGACCTTAATTTCTTTCTTCCTCTGAAAACATTGTTTATGTTTGCTGAGCACTGTCCAGCGACTGCAGTGCTTCACCCCGGGGTGAAGCAGCGTGGTAGTGGTGGGTGATGTAATTCCTGCCTGCATCTCTTCAGGTTGTACCACGCACACTGTGTCTAGTGCCATCTCTGAGTGAAAATGCACTGAAAAGTCAGGAGATTGGGGTTTTGTTGTTTGTATAGAACATCTGTTTTCTTCTGTCACGTTTTGGCTTTGGTACTGTTTACCTCCAGCACCAGGGTCCTGCAGTTATCCCTCGCTCACCAGCCTGTAGCTCAGGGGAGGGTTTTTTAATTACTCATTTCCTCTGCAGGCTGCTTCATTTTGTACGTAGTAATTTAGTTATAACTCCCTAGCTGCTCACTCTCCGAGGCATTTTGGTTTGTAACGTGTTTCATTTTCTGAAAGAGATGTCCTTTAGTGTCTCTTTAATTAATCTGGCTGTGTAAAACAAGACCACCCGAAGCCCAGGGCATTTCTGTTGTCACTCCCTCTGGCTCTGGGTTTATCTGTGGCAAGCTCTCTCCTCCCTGCCATTCTGTTTCTTCACTTGGTTAATCATAAGCATTGGGATAGAAAACTCTCTCAAGCAGCAACTTGGTTGCATATTTCTCTCCCCTTTGCTCGTGACTTCTGGAGTGGGAATGGTAGTTTTCTTTCTTCATTGCTTTAAAGGGAGGAGTTTAATGTTCAGTTATGAACTCTGCACAATAAGACATCCTCTTAGCTTGACCGCTGTTTGAGCTACATAAATAAACTTGATGCTCCTCCCTTTCTGACTTCCAGAGTAGGAAAATGTTCTGCATCAATCTAAAGGAATTTGCCCCCTTGCTTCTAACAGGTAAATAACTCCTTATGGCCAGCCAAGGGTTTGTAAGCTTGGTATACACAGTCTTGATTGAGGCTTTAAACTGTCTACTGTTATCTCGTTATCTCCGCTCTTGAAAAATCAGACAGTTCCGTCCCAATCACGCTGCTACACACACAGAGACACCCACAGATCTCCCCTCCCCAGTAAACATGAAGTGCTGGCTGGTGCCATTTCTAGTCTGTAAAGAATCCTGTGTGCTTACTGCCAGCTCATATTGCCAAAAGGAGGACAAAGTGAGGACAGGTTGTAGCACCCAGACTTTAAAGAAGAAATCGTGGATTGTTGTGTATGTTATGGTAACACTCCTTCCCTGTTTGATACAGCCCCACCTTCTCTGTGTACTGGCAGAATGTACAGTTTAGGTTAAATTTCAGGAATTAATGGTCATTGCATTCATTTAGACAGAGGTCCTTGTGATGTGGGGAGCTCTTGCTGTCATATTTTAAGAACCAGTGGTTTTGGATAGTTGCTCCCCTTTCTTCCCCCCCCCACCTGCAAAGGACAGCAGAAATGTGCCAAGTCCTGTTTCTTTTGGACCACTGCAGTCACTGCTGCTGTTATATTACATGCAAAGGAAATGCTTGTGCATCATGAGATCATGAATGGAAGCAGAGGGTTCCAGGAAAAAAGTGCCTTTCAGCTGTAATTCGTAGTATTTGTTAAAAAAATAGATTCCGAGCTCATAAATTCTGTTTCTGAGGTTTCTTCTCGCTTCGCTATTTCTGTATAAATCTTCCCTTTGTGAAGTTTTCTAAGTTTAGAAGTAGTTATTCCTGAAATGTGCAGAAGGTTTTGTCAGGAGGGGTGGGGAAGGGAGGAAAGAGGAAGAGTTTGAGACCTCTCTTGAAGACTCTACATACCTCCTGTCTCAACAGACCTGTTCAAAATCGAGGGCCTTCGAAAAGCTTCGTGTCGCTTCCTCCATCAGCATCGTGTGTACATTTAATCTGCTGTACCCAGGATTTCACTGCTGGGCAGGAGTATCATATTGCACAGCTGTGTTGTTGTGGGAGGTTGTATTTCACAGATGTGATGACATAACTATAAAGCATAATTAAACAATAATGACCGACAAAGAGGGCTTTTCCTAGAGGTTAATGACAGGAGCGAAGTGGGTGGAAGAGTGGAGGGTCCACGGTACAGCTGAAGACCCTTAATCAGTTTAATTAATAAGTGCCACACTGCAGCAGGCATTGGAAATATAAATCAAGATGAAATTATGGAAGTACTTACATCAAAACTAAGTGCTTCAAATCAAATTAAGGATTGCTAGAAACTTTTTTTTTTAGCTTGTGACGGGTTTTTTAGCTGTGCTAGTGGGAGCTGGAAATCAGTGGATAAATATCTCGGTATTTTTCTATAAAAAAGAGAGAAACTCAAAATTATCAGGAGGATATGCACTGGATTTTAAAAACTATTAATACCAGCAAAAGTATAAGAGCAGGAATCCTTAGCTGGAGTACTTTTTTCTGTTGAAGACAGTAATTTCTTCAAATTTACAGTGTAACCAGATGTTTACAGGATCAGGTTAATGCTGAATTATTAATGTCGTTGTCTTCAAAATTGATTCAATTTTTAAAATAAGTGGCAATAACAAGTTAGATACTTCCAGTAACTAAAATAAGCTTTTAATTTATTTATTTATTATTCTCCCTCAGTACCAAAAGAATTGAAACAGTTGAAAGTCAAACTTGCTAACCTGAATTTTAAGCAGCTGTGGGTCAGGTATTCCAATGCTCCTAAATACAAAAGCTCTATTGACTAAAACCTGCAAATATTGCTTGAGCATAGCCTGATAATGGCACTTGAACTTTTTGAACTGGGAGCTTAATAGATTGGAAAATGGTGCTTGTCTGGGAATGTTTCATGGGATATTTGTTTATTGCTTCTGTGACCGTTTTGAATTTCTGCAGTAGCGCAATTAATGGAGCCTGAAGTTGGTGTTTTTCAGTGTAAATGGATTCTTCCAGTATGAGATTTCAAAGCATAAAACCAAGTTTTTAAACATGTGGTTCATTTAGTGTTTAGGAAATGGAAGAAATAAATGGAGGAGCTTTTTTAGTTTGAGCATAAATACAGGGGAAGTAAATATATGAATGCACGAAATAAAATTAAAACATAGAGTTAAAATAAAAAAAATTAATATGTATATAAGCCCCAGTATAAATTGAAAACTTACCATGCATGGGAAGTTTTATTAAGAGCATGCTGCTTTATTTATAATAGGATTTTTCTAGGCACTCAATAAACTTGACAAAAATAAATAGCCCAGTACTCCAGCCACATATCAAGGTGCTGATCCTGCAGAATTTTACACATGCATTCATCTTCCTGTGTTGTGAGTACACAAGTTCCCTTCAGCATTTGGGTAGTGGGGGTGTCTCTGCAACTGGGCTTTAGTAACCGAGCAGAAAATGGAGAGTCACATCCAGTTTCTAAGGGACACGGTTGTACAGTCTGTTAGACAGTAATTCAAGGCACTAATCCAAGCAGAAAAAAAATATAAATGACATATTCTAGAAAAATGGAGATATGCACAATGCACCTCAGTGTTTGGGTGACCTCACCAGCCACTCGCCCTCCGTTCTTGTGGTTTAGAGCGATGCCCTTGCGGGGGGCACGAGGGAGGGAGGGAGGAAGGGAGGGTGTCCTCACATCTCAGAGGGATGGCTGATCCCTGCACACACCAAGGAAACGCCTTGACCGCAGAACCACCACTACACAACGAGTTGTTTCTGAAGTGCTGCATATGTATGTTGTCTCTGGTAACTCCTCAGGTAGTTTTACTCCTTACACGTTGCATAATCTTCATTTACAACCATTTTTTTGTTCTTTGTTTGAAATGCGTCGTTTGCTGTGCTGCAATTTGTGGATGGTGGTTTTGCTCTCACTAGAAACTCTTTAAAGATTTGCTCTCTTAGTGCCTGATCTTCTGTTTTTCATGCTCTAACTTAATTTCAAAGACTCTTTGAGAACAGGTTTTTTTGTTGCACAGCAAGATGTGATAAAGGATTACTTGATTTTAATTATGGAATTCATGTCAAGTAATAATTTTTGGCTAAGCAGCTCAATTTGTCATGAGTTATATTAAACGTTTAAGGAAAGTTTCTCTCATGTGAAACTGCTGCTCAATTTGTTGATTCAAAAATAGCTGTGCTGTAAGTCAGACTGTGAATATAAAGTAAGGCTATGCAAAACTCGGTGTATGTCCTTATGGATTCTTTTAAACCAGGCTTAGTTCAGTTTAGCTGATGTGTTGATAATGAAAAGATTAATCTAACAAGAACATGCCACACTTGTCTTGTACATTTTTGTGCAGAGCCTCAGCTATAAAGGCTTAAATGTAGGTTCAAGTTGTGCTGGTGTAACTTCTTTGTGTTTGCCAACTCAGGTATCCTTAACTGACTGTGGGATCTTTCCAGTTGGTACTGCTGTGTTCTTATATAAATCTAGGGGATAAATGAGTTTGGAGGTTTTTTGCTTTTATGAAAATGGGAATAAAAATGATGAAATCTGTAGTAATTCATATCTTAAGTTATTTTGGTGCCAGATGTGTCAGCATCCTCCCTGCAGAGCATCTGTTTTGACTTCTGGTAACAAATCAAAACAGTGCTGTTTGCTTTTTTTTTTTTTTTTCTTCCCCCTCTCCAGAAAACGGGATAGGCAGCCTTGCACTGAATAACTGAAAACAGAAATGACAACCAGATTAATGTGATTGTTTTCTTTGTAAGCAAGCTCCTAGTAACTGCTCCGAAAGCCATTTGGCGTCAGAGCTGTTCTGTGGGACGCCAAATTCTCTCGCTCGGTGTTGCAGTTTCCTGGAGGAGTAGATGTGGCAACAGGATGTTGGTAGAGAACAGGAAACTACTTGAATTTGCCACTTATGCCATGCAAATAAAGGCTCATTACTGGCCCAGGTGTGGTAATTAGTGTGCATTATTGACAGGAGTTTGTGCAGATTGCAGAGCGCTCAGCTTGGAGCTCAGGGAGGGTTTTTGGGGGGGCTGCTCTGTGACAGGGCGGGGTGACAGAGGGGACACCGGCTGGTGAGGTGCTTGTTAAACCACTGAGATCTGACAGCTCCAGCTGGCTTTCCTATTCGGGGAGGATCTCTACTAGCACTCAGCTCCATATCAGCTCCTCTGACATGTGGTGATTTACTCGGAGCTCCCTGTAGCTCCAGTGAGTGTCTGGGTGTTCTGTCAGAGCCAAGGGGCACCGTAACCAGAAATGCTTCACAGACCAGGCTTCACCTTACTGCTGCTTAGATGTGGATGAGCCAGCCTTCCCTGCCCAATCCAAGTGGAAATGTGGTTTAAAAAAAGAAAAATCATGTGCATTTGAGCTGATGGTGTTAATGAAAAGGGAGAAGAATTCTCATTTGCTTTTAGTGCAGATTCTTTCCTCTCCTTTTCCTTAATAGCAGTGCAGAGCACAGAGGCCTCTCTCACATGTAGCCATACCCAACACCAGCTTTGTTTTATTATCTTTGGTTCAGTCCCCGTGCATCTGGGAGTTTCCTGAGGTTGCAGACTCAAGGCTGGGATATTCACTTCAGGATTCCTGCTTTAAAAAAAGCAAAGTGGGAAAGGTAAATGTGCTGTAGAGCTTAGTCTGTGGTGTATTAGGTGGTTAAGGTCTTTGTTCTCTTAAACTTGCATATATTTTGTAGCAAATGCCTGAGCAGTCCACTGAGATTGTGCAGTGTTTTCTGGCTGGTAAACTTAGGTAAAAAAGTCGGTTTGTGCGTCTGAAAATCGCTGATCTGGTGTAACAGACTGCAAGACTGAAACCAAGAAAATGTGGAGCTGAAGGTCTGGGTGTCATTTTGCAGTGGATTTTGGGGTTGTGTTTTTTTGGACAAACCTGTAAGATGAAAAAGTGAAGCATTTTTTTTGTCTCCTGAATATGGGCTATAAAAAGACATCTTGATGTACTTCCAGACATGGTTAATCGACTAATTGTGAGTACAAATTATTGTCTGGTCTTAATGCATTCACTTCAGTCAATAATTCAGTATTAATCACTGAACAGTTTTGTCAAGTATTTACAAGTTTCCCTATTTCAGCTGACTGCAGACTCCTCATAAAAGCAGATTGATGAGGTGCTTATAGAGCAGATTAATTTCTTGCTTAAGTAAATATGAGTGAAAATTTCCATCCAATAGTATATTCTTTGTTTTCATAGTACCAGTACAATTTTCCTAATGTCTCTTCACTCTTGTCCACAAATGTTTTTCTCTAGTAATTCACATCTTGGGTTTCTTCAGAACAGCTCAGTAAATGCATGTGTGCATTCCCTCTGCATGGCACTTAAGTTTTATGAAATACATATTTTATTGGACAGTAAAACATTTAAGTATCTTAATGGCCTAATTAATACTCTGAATCCACTTCTATCATGTATTTTGCTCTTCGTTATCCTACTGCTCCTTTTTTCATGTCCTCATGCATTTTTTTATCATAAAAATTTCAAGCAGTCTTGAGAGAGCAGTCTATTAGAAGGCTGTTCTTTGAATATTCAGCGACTCTGAGATTTGACTGATAGTCCCTTCCCTCCCATCCCATCTATTTTTAGTAATTTAAAAGCGAGTTTAATTTCTTGGGTTGTCGTTTGTTGTGTATGCGCAATTTACTTCGGTGGTTTTTCCTCCCTCCTTTAAATGCACCAGATATGTAATTTTCATGTTCTTTGAGGACATCTTGTCAGTTTGGGAAAAATAATGTAGACGTTAATTGGGAGCTCTGCCTTAGCTGAGGGAGCAAAGATGGACAGTCTTTGTCTGGATCTGTTAATCCATGCTCTGTGATTAGGATAGGAGGAGGAATGGAAGGAAACTTGAAGCACATTGTTACCACTTATTATCCTGTTTCAAGAATCTTCTAGCATAAGAGCCTGTTTTCATGTACAAGTACAACCCACTCCATTTTTTAGAACAGAATGAGGAGACAAAAAGCCTTGCAGAGGTGGTGTAAGCCCTGTGGAAAAGGATGTCCCCTCCCTTTCCCTCTGCAATACAACATTGTAGCTGTACCCCTTTTTTCTGCTTCTTGCCACTTCAAGGAGAGCCTTGGGAAGTCTTCCCACACAAACTGTTTTAATCTTCTGTCTCCCTTAAGGCCACATACAGAAGCCACCAACACTTTGTCTAAGCAGGACTGGACTCCCTGCAGAGCCAGTTTGTGCACTTGCTAAAGGAATTGTTCTTGAGCAACTTAAGGCCTTTCCTCTCTCGAGGGCATAAGAACTCTGGACTCTTACACGCTCAGAATCCTGAGTGCGTGGGAGGAGAAAAGGACTAGACAGAGAAAGCAAATTTTGTTTCCACCTGATGGGTAGACCAAAAATGACTTTGCTTTTCATATTCAGTTTGAGGCGTAGCCCAGACTAGTGAGGGCAGGCTCTTGGTGTGGGAGATGTGCCAACTGCTATTTATTTATTGATCTGGTTCCGTTTTTAATTGTCCCATGGCCGGTGTAACGTGCTGTACCTTGGGTTGGCCGCCTGCCCACCGTGCGTAAAGGGGTGTTGACTGTCAACAAGCCTGGCAATTGGGTGGCTTTGCCTCCTTCTGCCTCATCCATTCAGCTGGATAATTACTATATCTCTTCCTTTCCCATGTCTCCCTCAGACACCGTCTAACGAGACGAGCCATAACCAAACTGTTTTAGCCCTGGGAAGACTTGCAAAGGAAGTCAAAGGCTTTGCTGCTAATGTGAACTTGTCTTCAGGCACAGCAATTCTTAGGAGAAAATTCCTGCTGTGTCGTGGTTCCTAGCATTTTTTTTTTCTGTGTGTGTTTTGTGTAAACAAGGCATATGCAAACTGGCTGTTGGAAACAGGCACCATCAGGTAGTTTAGACTTGCACATCATCTGTTTACAACTGAACGTCCCAGCTCAGCGTCACCGCAAACGGCCACGGGATGAACTTAGGAAGCAAAATTTGTTTTGATGGACAGTGATTCCACATCTGAGCTCTCTCGTCACCAAGTGGGTGCATCCTCTTCTCCAAGTGGCCGTGGTTTCTTCTCGATTTCCTCCTGGCTTGTGCTCCACCAGCCAGTATTGCAAATGTGAGAATTCCTATTAAAAAAAACCCAAAGAAGGGCCAGAATCCTCTCTCCCAAAAGGCTGATATTGCAAACTATGAAGTACATATCTTCTAGGTAAGGTAGTGTCTAAGGTATCTTCATCAGTTAAAGTAAAATGTTTCCCTAGTTCTCTATACTCTACTGAAGCAAAGGAAGCAGAGCACTAAAATATGCCAGCAGTATAACTTTCTAACACTCTAAAATTTTCTTGATTTAAAAATTGTGAAACCACTGTGGCGACGACTTCTTCATGTGCTGCTGTTTTGCAACAGTCACTATCACTTATGTTGTTTAAACTCCTCTCAAGAAGAAACCCCTCAGCACAGTCGTATGTGCTGGCAGGATTTTAAACACCTTAGTAATCTTGGGATTGTTTTATATTGTTTGCAGTCTTAGCCACGTCCTGCTAGGTGATCTTTCACAAGCCAATCCAATAAATCATCATCTCCTGAATCACAGTAAAATTATTCTCTTTCCCTCCTCTTTAGTAGGAGGAAAGTTTGTGCCTCTTCTAACCTTTATTTTCAGTGTCAGTATTTTGAAGGCTGCAGGTAAATGTCACTTTGTAGACCTTTGTGTGAGAGGCTCTATGTTGCCCCGAATGTTTATTTGGCTCCGAGTCTACAAGATGTCAGCTTTTAAAACATTCAAATTACCCTCAGAGCTGTTTTAAAACAGTAATCCTGGCTTCCTCTACTGGGTATTGAATGGATTGTGAAATGTCTTCAGAGGGAGTGGAATGGACCTGTGTGAACATTTTGCAAAGTCTAACTCCACATGGATCGTTTTTTATAATGTACATAAATAGTACATTAGCTCTTTCAAATCACTTTCTAAATGAACTGAACCAGCCTCAAAGGAAAATACATCATAGTCATGCTCTGTGTATTAGAGCCCTCTTAGAGAGTCTGATTGAATTCAAAGGTTAGTAGCATCCCACACACAAGCTTTTTCTGGCATATGTATGTGGAAATTAGGATCTTTTCCTGAGCTTTGCTGAGGTTATTTTGTTTTGTACAGCCTTTGCTAATGTCTTTATAGGTAGTTCCCTGGCTTTGGAAGGGTGAGTCTGCTAAATGACTTGTGAGACCTTTCAAGAATTGGGCTGACTCCTTGAAAGCAAATCCTACAATGATGAATGGCCCATTAGAAGAAAGTTGATGGCACTGTAAATGAGATTTTAAGTGAGAATCAAACTGCTCTAGTGCATCCAGCAAAGATGCTGAAACAAGTGCCTCTTTCCGTGATGGTTATTAGGAGATTTTATGAACTGATATTTTCAAATGGTGACTTTCTCCTTCTTCTCCAGGGTATAAAAATTTCCAAAGGATCCGGATACTTGTAATAATAAAGAGTCTTCTCAAGAATAATGGGAGTTAGGGTACAAATAGGGGTAAAAACTGAAGTTGCTGCTTGCCTGTGGCAGTGGTGGCCAGATTGTGTGGTGGAAGGGGCAGGATCTGCAGCCAGCTGGAATCTCCATGGCAGTTGAGCAAAGATTTAAAATTCTTGGTGTTGAGTGAGGTATGGAAATGAATAACCAGTGCTACTTGTAGAGGCCAGCTGTGGCTCTGCAGTTAGTTCCATACTGTCACTACATATTTAATTCTTGGTGTACTGCTCGATTTCTTATTGAAAACAGAGCTCTTTGTAGAAGCTGGTATCGGGAAGTTCCTCAGAGCGTGGGTGCAGGTGGGGCTTTTCTTTGGCACTGAGGTAGGTGTTAATTGTGGTTTATGATTGAGGGAGAAACATAGCTGTTTCTGCCAAGATGAGCAAAGAAGGAAAATAGTTAATATTGACCTTTTACATTTTAACAAAGATCAGTGGGAGCAGCAGAGGCTTGGAAAGCCTCTCGAAAGAGCTCTTGAATTTCACAGAAGCAGGGCAGGAGCGAGAGATGCTGGCGGTGGCCACGCTCTGCTGACTCATTTCTTGTGGTCTCTGCTGTGGCAGAATGGAAGCCAGACTTAGGCTCTTATCTTAAGGTTTGTCTTGGAGAAGGGAAAAATTGAGCGTGAACGGGGGCCAGGCAGCCCCTTCTGGTGCAGAAACACTGTGGGTAAATGTGTGTGTGTTTTGCAGAGCTGGTGTTCACCATTTCTGTGACATCTCTGGAGAACAGTGTCAGTCTGAGTGCTCACTGCCTGCTCCTGGCCACGGTCCCAGAGCCTCGAAGCAGCTGGAGCTACGTGTTGTCAGTGGGGCTGGGAGCTGTGGATTGGCAGGACTCCCCTAGGACTGGGGAAAGTGGGATATGAGAAATCCTCCAGGAAGGTGAGACACATCATAGCTCTGAGCCCTCACAAGAGCTGAGCAAAACGTACTCCTGGTCCAAGACTATGCAGTGTGTGCCATTCCAGTCTTACAGTGTAGAATTTGGTACCTGATGAAGGGTTGGTGGAGGACAAGGGTGGGAAGAGCAGAATATAGAATTAAATACCATCCTGCTTTGTTTTATATAAGATGCCTTTCATTGTGCACTTGAATTAACTTAGGACAGCAAGTTAGCATGGGGGTGGATGGACTAACCTTGTTTGTCACTGTACTGTGTTTTTCCAATACCATGAAACCTTGGCTGCTGTCAAGCACACGCTTGAAGAATATTTATCTCCACAAAGTGCTTTTCTCTTACAAGCTTCTGTTCCACTCCATAGTTCAGCCAATTTCATCTGTACTTCAGCTTTGTTTAGTGGGTGTTATCTGATAGGGTTGGGATTTTGTTTTGGTTTAGCTTTTTTCCTTTGAAACATCCCATCGGAATCTAAACTGGAGCTGCTTTAGAACTGAACACTTAGATATGTGTGTATTTTTTTATACCAATGCTGTCAGAGTGACAATCAAAGAGATTATGCCCCAAACTTTTGGGCATGCAGAGTCCTCCAGGGCTTTGTGGAGATGCTGGTTAAAGACACATTTTAGCTCTCTGTCAAAGCAGGAATAACAAGTTCGATGTTGATTCTTCTAAGATGGACATTGGCTTAAAAGGACTGAAATTCCCATTTTAATGCAGCCCATTTTACAGAGGTCTATAGAGGCCAATAACAACTAGAAGGTGTTCAGAAGTCTTTTCCTGTAAGATCTACTTGTTCTGTTGCCCAGTCTGAACAGCTCTCCAGCCCCATGATAAACGTGATCCAAATCCCAGGAGAGATCCTGTAGTTCCTAAATACACATTTACCACATAAGCAAGGTGGGCTGCACTTGTGGAGAGAAACAATCGATCCTGCTGCCCCTGTGTTGATTTTTGTGGCTCCAGCATGTGTGGTAAGCAGGAGAAGAGTTAATTTTAGCTTGATTAGCAACACAGAAGGGAATCGAGATGACTGTTGTAAATGGCAGTGGGATGAGATCAATGAGGGTAGTTTATTTCCATGCATCTAAGTGGGTGTTCTGAGCAATTTGATTTTTCTTTTTTTGTTTATTTTTAGGAGAACCCAAGAATGTTAATGCATTTAGTCCTTGAAATCCTTCTGGATACTTTAATGTTGTTGCATGGTCACTGTTTTAAATGATTACCAGGTGCTTTTGTTCTGGTCCTTTGCAGTTCCTTGTTTCTCTGCTCTCTGTTACCTGGTTCAGCAGCAAGTGGGGAGCGATTCTCGGAACTGGACTCTCCATTTTTCTCCTACTCACCTTTGTTTATATTCTGGAGCATGTTCCAAACTGTTTATGATTAAACACTGCTCAAACAGGCAGGTTAAGATTTATTGACACAAAGGAGGCTGGGAGGAGGGAGTGGCTGGCTGGTCATCTGTGTCTACTTGCAGCTGGTAGTGATGTTATTGAAGCTGTACACGTGTCTGTGCAAGGGCTGTGGGGTGTCAGAGATGCTGCTGTCCGAAATCACTCTGGCAGGGACTGATCCCTGTCAGCACAGCCTTTTTTGCTTTGTGTGACACAGGAAAAGCTCAAGCAGGGGAGTTTGTGTAGGTGATGCTCTCCTTCCTCTTCAGCTGGGTGTTCTGAGCAGGGGGACCACTGTTTATCTCGTGGTGGGAGAGACTTGCACATCTCCAGGGAGAGAGAGATCAGGCTTTGAAATGTGGTAATAGGGTTGTGACCTACAGGAGTTTTAAGCAGTGATCCATTTAAAAAAGACACAGCTTAAAAGACAATGTTGTTCTGTGGGAGGCAAGGAGGTTCAAAATGGAAGATTGGAAGGTGAGCATTATTTAGGAAAATAAAATTAAAATACAGAAATATCAGAGTCAAAAAGAGAGTTTATTTTGAAAAGTCTTTTTTGAAGCTGAAACAACTTATTCCCTGGCCCCTCTCAGCCATATACAGACCAGAGTTGTTAAATAGCCACTTAGCTTTTAAAGGTGTCTGTATGTAGCATTTTACATTTTAAAGTCACAGATATTGATAATTTTCGTGCTTTAGGAAAAAACTTAAAATGCAATGTTGACTATATACTAAAAAAATTAACAGGTTGATCAGCCTAACATGGAAAGGCATTTTGCACTTATAAGATTTGATGCTATGAGATGTAATTTACATTTTCTCTGAAGATCAAATGTTTCTTGGCTGGTGCAGGAATGGTTTCGATAGGATCTCGACCTCCACAGGCTGCAATACCTGATTAGAGCAGCCGTGGTGCACAGGCTGTTGTGTGTTACACAGAGTCTCTTAACTCTGCTATTTTTATGTATACAACCACACACACAACAAAATAACATAATAGGCTTGCTGTGTGTTACAGATGGTATCAGGCATCTGCAGTGCTGATAGCAAAACTTGCTGGTGCTGGCAGCCAACCTCATTTCAATGAAAGCATCGTTGCTCTCTGTGCCAGCCCCACTTCTTCGGTGGCAAACTTTCCTACCTGGTTTTTGATGTCAGGCCTCTCGTTCTGACACATAAAACACCTCCCTGTTCCCAAGCTTCAAAATAAACAGCAGCTTTATGCCTAATTTTAGCCTTTAAGGACATCTTAGTAAATGCTCTCTGCACGTCTGTTAACATATCCCTGGGAATGCAACTGCAGGGCTTTTCAGCACTGTCACTGTGCTGAAGGGCAGGATAAATGAGATAGACTTGAACTGACTGGCAGAGCTGTGCTGGGTGAAGATGTGGCTTTCCATATGACACACAGAAAAAAAACCTCACTGTAACTTCACTGTGCTCTGAGACATGAAGTTGTTTATAGTAAGGACTAGACAGGAACAGAGCAGCTTCTGTAATGGTGTGGTAGAAGTGGGGCCAGAATTTACCCTCGGGAGCCTTTAATAAAAAACTCAAACAAAACCCCCACCCAGCATTGATTAAAAGGTAGATGTCACTGATGCTGCAAATTAATTTATATTGATGTAAAATACATCTGATCTTTGTGGGTGTAGGTAAGACCTTCCAGGCTCATACATTGAACACTTTGGCAGACTTGAGTTAGATCTTGTTATGCCCCAGCCTGGCTGTGCCCCATGAAATGTGCCCTACGTGCTGCTAAACTGCATCCTGCTGGTGTGGGAAGGAATAGGAGCACTTGGGAAGGGAGGAGGAATTTGTCTTCTGATAGGGAGCCCTGTGCCCAGAGCTCCTGGTCTGCAGTGAATGGCATATTTTGAAGCTGACTCCAGTGTTGTGAAATGTGAAGCTGAGTGAGGTACAATTACAGCACCACCTCTTTGTTCCTCTGTGCCCGTGGATGGGCACCAAGTAACGACCATATTTTAGAGCATTAGTGTTTAAAAGCTGGTCGTGGTGGTGGGCTTAACAGAGACCCTCCCTGAAGTACCAAAACTCTCCCTTAATGGTATCTGTTATAAAAGCCTATTAATTATATTCTTTTGATTATACCAAGGCTTGATTTCTGAGGTCATCTTGCTTATCGTTTGTCTGGAAATAATTGTCAGGATTTTTCTGGATTAATTTCAACGTAAGTTTTTATGCCTGGCATTTTTAATGTTTTAAATAGATAAGGGAATTAATCCCTAGTCAGGTATTGGGTTTGTAAATAGCTGGTGAGAATATCACTCCGAGCTGCCTTACTGTGGTTTCTGCTGCAAAAGTTTCAGAAAGGTCACTTTTGAAATTGCACATTCCTGGCCCTTTGCACTCTGATGGCTTTCTGGAGGAGATTGGAGCAGCTTCTGGTAGTGGGAGATTTGGTATTGCACTGAGCAGGATTAATATAAAACCCATCCTGCAAAGCTGGGAGAAGACCTGTCAATAATGGTAATTTCCCAGGCAGGGTGGCAACTTCAGAGGGAGCCTCCTGCTATTCCCTCTGGCTCCCCATTAGCTGCTTGAAACACCCTTCTCAGCAGTTTTGGCAGTTTCTTTCCTGTTCTTCTACAAAATGCTCTTTTGATACTCCATGAATTTATTCCCTGACCTTGCTGTGGTATTTCATTATACTGAAAAAAAATGGCAACTGCAATATCTTACCTGGTTTCATTTTTTTTTTCCCTTTTTTTGCACTGTGCACTCTCCTTACTCAAAGAGAAGAATCTGGAAGTGAAACTGTGCTTGATGTCTCAAATAATTTTCAAAGAGTAAAATCAGAACATGATTAAAGAGATGTCAAGAATGTAAAAATAAAAATACAGCTCTCTGTTCTTCAGTGCTAATTCCACAGTGTGAAACAGCCTTGAATGTTCTCACTTGTATGAAAAATTAACTGTGCTTTCAGTGGTTTGCCTCAATTTATCAGCTTGCTCTGTGACAGCAATTAAAAGGTTTGCTAAGACAGATAAGAAATTGTGGGGAAGACATGTAGAATAAAATGATTGTTGAAGTTTCACAGCACGGGGAAGGTTTTGCTTTTAACACCCAGTTGTTGGAGCCTAAAATCCAAATGCTCATCTTCTCCTGTGCACTTTTAAAGAAGATAGATATGAACCAAACCGAGCATTTTGAAGTTCTTTGGGCTGGGTTTCTGGTATCTCTTTTCCTTTTTAGCCTTCCTGATGGGCCTGGGGGTGTTTATACTCTTCCCCCTGCACCACCTGCTTGGCTCAGCTTCACTGGCAGCCTTTTCCCGGGATGAGCAGTGGCCGAGAGCTCGCTGTTTGCCCAGCTCTGCAAGGTGGGGATGTCTGCAGGGACTGCAGGAACACAGATATTTTTTGTGCACATCTGTGTGTGCCTGGTGCTGGCAGGGAGAAGAATCCCAGAGTTTGGCCAAACTTTGCTGTCTTCAAAGGAGTTTGCTAAAATACCCACTTGAAAATCTGCCTGTGCGTGGAAGTGTATCTCGATGTGTTTGAACCTTGGTGGAATGGCATAAAGGGAAGCCCTGTGCAACTGTGCTCAATAGAAACATTCATTACAGCTAATTTACTTGGTGCTTTTAAGAGACATAGGTATTCATAAGTTGTGGTTTTGCCTGATGCTGCTGGTAGTATTTGTTTTAAATAGATGCACTTGCCTGCACACGCTCCTTGCCCATCTGAAATCTCGTCTGGCTGTGTTGGAACCCTCATTTTAAACGTGGTGATGTGCAGTGTTAGGCAGATCCCAGGGTTACCTGTGGTCCCTTCTTAAGGGAAAAAAATTCTTTATCATGTGTACAGTTCTGAACACTAACAAGGAGCGTGAGGGGAAGGTCTTGCCTGTGACAGATAAATGGCAATTTTGAATTTTTCTGAAGCATTGTCCTTGTTCAGCCATCTCACTGCTCTCGCTTTCTCAAGGCCATTCAGTGAATAAACTCTGGGAGCACAAAGGTACTACAAAGCATTGATTTTGCAGCATTCAGAGCCTGTGTGTCCCATCTGAGACGACCCCAAAGCCACTCCTGCAGACGTGACCTGCTGGTTGCCATGGGAGGATTGCCATGGCAGAATTACCATGGGTACCCGGCCACTGGAAGCACTTGTTGGAATGCAGAAAACATTTCTGCTCTTTGTTTGGTCCTCTTGCACACAGCTGAGTGACTTTGGGTTTGAAATAATTAGGCTGAATTAAAAAAAAAAAAAAATTGTGACTTCTCTGATTCAGGAAGTTCTGAAAATTTCCAGCCTGAGAGTTATCAGCATGTGGCTGATGTGATTTGCCTGATAAAGACCAGAGCTTTTCTCAAAATGAATGAATTTCAGTTTGCTTTCTGAAAGCAGAATGCAGTGTTTGGATCATGTGATGCTTAAATCTGAGTCTGTGGTTACGTGCTCTGTTTTTTTTTCTTTTTATAATCTATTATAAATCTGCAACATTTTTGCTGGTACATCCTTCTTTCACTGCTTGAGACTTTTCCCATCCAGCTCCTCTGTGTTGGTATTGCCCAGTGGAGGGCAAGCTGGAGGATCTGATCTGCCTGGCAACTTAATCCCAGCAAAAAAAAGAAATGAATAATTATTTCAGGTACATGGTTTGCCTTGCTGTGCAGGGGTTTATATAGTACTGATGGCACAAGGGTGATACTGAGTGGAAATTTTGGCTGAAGGGAAGGAATGGTGGTGGAATAAAGGAAATGCCTCTCTTACAGCAGGGAACTGGATTTAGATTGTGTTAAAATAAATATGCATGAAGTTGAGTGACACAATTGGTATCTCTTTGGGGAGATTGTTTTTAAGGCAGAGGAAACCAGTGGGCCATCAATGTGAGACACAGAATTTTACCCAGTTGCCCTGTTATTCATCCCAGCAAATCCAGGGTGACCATGGAAAGAGGAGGATTTCCAGCTAACTCGGATGCATTTCAGGGGAAGGACAGAAAATCCTTCCAGTAATCTGGATTTACAGGGTAGTCAATAATAATTCCATTGGGTTGGGTATGAGGAATTCCTGATTACTTCAGTGTAAGTCTGCCTTTGCTAAAACCAGGTTTACATCAGCTCTAGTACAGGGATGGTGGTGCCTGAGGGGTGGATAATGCCAGGACTGCAGGACACTGCCATTGAGCTCCTTGTGCTTCTGGTGTAACAGCACAATGGAAATAGTTGCTGGAACTTTTTCTGGGAAAAGGTCCCAACAGATGAAAATTAAAATTCATGAAGTAGAAGTAAGACCACTGTCTTTTGAATTCAGCTAATTATTTCAAACCTGAGCTCACTCACTCACTCACTCACACACAGGCAGTTTTGGTTCAGTCCTGGCTGACAGATGAACTCTTTGTGTATCTGCAGTGTTAAGCATGACAGAATATATAAAATACAGTGAGTGTGTTACAAAAGCACACAAGGCAAGTGATTTGTGAGCTCAGGGTAACTGTGAGGTTGGCAACCAGTCCCCCAGATCTAAACTCATGTGGTGACTTACAGAATAATGACCAAATGTTTCAGTGGGTTGCTCTGTCATTTCAGCAGTGACAAAGAGGGCTGTACTCCTTTATTTGCAGATGATCTCAGTACTTTTAAAATCTAGTTTTCCCTCGGTTTTGTTACAAACTGACAGTTTGACTGCAAGTAGTGGTCATTTTTCCAGCTTTTCCTCTGACTGAACAATAGTGGATAATACCAGAGGCATTTTTGCAGGGAGCTCTGCAGTTTATTTCCTTGTCCTGCTGCTGTCTGGCAACGTGCTTGCCTTGCTTGTCTTCAGATTGACTTGATTCATTACAGGAAGAACAAATGTGGTTTCTGGACTTCACCATTTACTTACAGACCCTTTGCTTATCTCTCCCCAAATGCAACAAATTATTTTGCTGACCACCATGTCACAGGTATTTCTCTGTGTTTTTGATAAAGGACTTTATGGGTAGGTCTCCAATAGAATTTCTGAGTTAAAACTTGTCAGAGCAGTAGAGCAATTGAAAGGGAAATAGCAAATGCTGAAAATGTTTTATTTTTTATGCTGCAGTAACCTCCAAAATGAACCAAGCACTCTTAAAACCATGGCAGTTACACTGCCTGTGTCCCCAGCCTAAAGAGATGTGTAAAGAAGAGCATTATAATGACTCTTAAATTGCCACAGTGATAGGGACATGCCTGTTTTATAATGTGTGTTTAGACTTCAGAGAATAAAATGTATTTGTCTTCATCCCTCCAGAACTCTTTCTGTAGTCTCAGTGCATTTAACTTTCTTGTTTGGAATGCAGATAGCACCAGCCAAGTGGATGATATAACTGGTTTCTTATTGGTATTGCTTACAAAGTGCTATTTAGGGGAAAAAAAAGTTCTAGGGTAGGGAGCGGAACAGGAAATATGTTGGATGATTTTATTATTATTATTATTATTATTTTATTGCAAAGGAGGGGTAAATAATACCTAATCTCCGGTGACGGCTCAGACAGCTTTCAGAGTTTATTGGATGGTTTTATGACTTTCATTCCAACTAATATTCATTTTAATTCACTTGTGATTGAAAGGTGGTTTTGTCACTCATGGTTTTGCCCACCTTGCTGCTTCAGACAGCTCAGTTCCAGCAAAATAATCATTTTGAACACAATACTTCTGATGATTATTCCCCTTGGGGAGTGTAAGGGTCAAGTTTATTTTTGTGAGGATGGAGAACAATGATTTGGTCATTTTGGTTGTGGAAACGGGAGAAATCCTTCTAAATCCTTTGCAGTTAAAGTGCTTTGTTTTGTGCTGGGTGAGACAGGGAGGTTTGCTGTAGGAAAGATGAAGTTGCTGTCCCTGGGCAGAGAGCAGCATCACAAAGCAACAAGTCTTAGTCAATAAATGTTCCCAGCTCAGCTGTTTTGCAGCAGTCACAGCAGTTCTCAGAGCCTTGTTTTTGAAGAAATGTGAATCTCCAGGTAATTCTTGTCTCAGTTTGCTTATCTCTCCATGGGCAGACCTTCAGGGCTTTGCTGTTTAGTTAAGTGAAGCAAACTCGTATCTTTTTCTAAGCAATTTTGTTTCATTTTCAGTGCTCTTGGTTCTTAAACTTTCCCAGTGAGTCTTTTATGTTGTCCAAGGCACTTCCTTTCTGACTTCTTTGAAGGATTCTGTGAATAGGGGGTGGATTTATGATTTTCACAGGTGCTGGATTGTGGTTCTTCTCTTAGCTGGTTACCAAAGGTGAAGAAAATTGGTTCCAGGAGGTAATGGGGCAATTGTCTGTAATGGCTGCTCTGTACAGCACCTGCACACTGAGCATGGCCTCAAATTTGGTATTTATGATACACATTCACTGAAAGGGTGAGAAGTATCTCCACCTTGTCCTCTGGTAGAATCCTGTCAGGTGCCTTGAGATAGCTGGTAATGGTAATAGCCTGGCAAAGGTGACTGACACCAAATTCTCATTTGTGCTGAGAAACCCAAGATGATTTTGGACTTAAAAATTGCCTGGGTGAATTATGTGTAATTGGAAAAAACAAATGGTTTCCAGAGAAGTTACAGGGGACAGAGAAACAGCTGTTTTGTGGGGCTTGTTTGGGATTTTGTCTCTTTTAGAAGGTTTTTTGTGGGCATTCTTGGTCAAACTTTAGCTAGTTCTGTTTCGTCATGACGTGCTGCTGTGATTAGAGCTCTGCCTGGCCACTTTTGCTGAATCCAAGGTATTTACTGATTATACAGATAACTGTCTCATCTTTAAGAGTTGGACTACTGTCCCTTCACATCACAGGATTGTTTAGGTTGGAAAGGACCTTCAAGATCACTGAGTCCAACCATTAACCCAGCACTGCCAAGCCTCCACTAAACCGTGTCTCCGATGGCTTTTAAATCCCTCCAGGGATGGTGACTCCACCACTGCCCTGGGCAGCTGTGCCAGTGCTTGACAACACTTTAGGTGAAGAAATTGTTCCTAAAATCCAACTTAAACCTCCCCTGGCACAACTTGAGGCTGTTTCTTCTTGTCCTGTTGTTTGTTACTAGGGAGCAGAGCCTGACCCTCACCTGGCTCCACTCTCCTGTCAAGGAGTTGTAGAGAGTGAGAAGGTCTCCCCCAAGTCTCCATTTCTCCAGGCTGAGCCTCCCCCAGCTCCTTCAGCTGCTCCTCATCAGATTTGTGCTCCAGCCCTTTCCCTGGACACGCTCCAGCCCCTCAATGTCCTTCCTGAATTGAGGGGTCCGGAACTGGACACAGGTTTCGAGGTGTGACCTCACCAATGCCACGTACAGGGGGACGATCACTGCCCTGCTCCTGCTGCCACACTATGGCTGATAGAAAGTCAGAGTGGTGGAGGGAAGGGGGTGGACACTGAGAGTCAGTGCTGTGGTTACAGGACCTGCATGTTTAAAAAGTGGCAGTGGCAGCCAGGGTGCTTAACCAGGTCTTTTGACTGAGAGCTGGGCCTGTGGTACCGTTCTGATTCAAACTGCAAAAGGTGTTATTTTTAACAAAGCACCTCCTACAATGTTTCTCGCTCGACCTGCATCTCAGCACTGTAGCACAGATGCTACTGGTACAGTTATACCCACAACATTCAGGAATAACAGGATTTCATAAATTATGGCAAGATAAAGTAGACAGAGTTGGTGCTGACTTGCTGATGACAACGCATGTGTAACACTATTCCAGCTCACTTTTCTGGTTATTCCCTTTTGAATGATGAACTGGAATGATGTTTATATATCACATAACATACTATATTATGTTTTTATATATATGTATTGCATAATATATAAATATCATTCCATGTTTTATATATACATTATATATATTTTATATATGTGTTTCACCTTGGCTTTCTCGTGATTTGTCTTCCCCTTTTTGTCGCTGTGCTTTACCACAGTGTAAGTGTAAAAGCACAAATCCAGCACTGTTTCCTATCTCCTTTTAAAATCTTTAAATAGCCTTTTCTTGCTGTGATGCAGCAGATCTTAGCAGAAGTTATTTGGTGTTAACAGCACTCAAGGTGCTCTAACAAAGAAATCAGTGACTGTAATAGCTTCTATTAAACCAGGTGCTATATTTTGGTAAATGCATCTCCCTTTCCTTTGCATCTGTGACTAAAAGGTGCTTTGAGGAGGAGGAGGAGAATATCTGCTTTTTATAGAGCCATGCAGGGTATGGAGTAATTTTGTTGTGTTTTTCCTTAACCATCTTTCCCAAAGTCTGCTTTAGGGTGACTGTTTATGTAAAGTCTAGTGTTTCCTAGTGCATTATTTTCAGACTTTATGTAGATGAAATGCTTGTGGTCACTGTCACTGGTTCACCACATGAAGGATGCCTAATAGCATGGGAGCTGTGCTGTCAGGGGGAGGAGCTCATCCAGGAAACTTTTGGAAAATCTGTCTTGTTTAAAACAAACAAACAAAATTCTAGCAACATCTTTTACATTACTGTAACCATGTGTGGTATGTGCACTCCCCCTCTTCTCCTTGTCTCCAGTGTATATATAGCATGCATTCAGCCAGTGCTGTGGAGTCTGTGCACTCCAACATGCAGCAGGGAGCCAACAATCCATTTTCTGTGACTCTCCCCTGCCTGTAACCTAAGAAGGCAAGAATTGTTTCTATGCAGTTTATGGAGGTTGGGAAGGGTCTTTGTGTGGTTTTAGTTTTAACACAAACTAAAAAAAAACAACAAAAGCTTTCTATTTTCACTGTCTTGCAAGACATCTCAGAGAAACTGGAATCCTTTCCCACAAAGGAAACTTTGAGTACAGTACATATGGTTTATATGGCCAGGGATTGATTGCAGGATGTACCTGTCTGTAGCAGGTTATGGAGTAGAACTCAGCAGATCTGGAACTGAAGCTTCCTGCCTGTAACAAGACCAAGAGATTTTGCAGACCATTAATTCATCCCTCTAATCAGCTGGAAATTTCAGAGGTGCTTAAAAGAGTTGCCTCTTGGGCACCCTTGGAAATACCAGTTAACTTCATTATGCTTTTTATGTTGAGTCTAATCTGTGCTTGCAGATTGATCTTTTTCTCATGATGGAAATGTGGTAGTAGTAGTAATTGCTATTGCATCTTTGATAGGAATCATGCAACGTGAATCAAATAGTATAACTCATTTAAAATAACATGGAATATATACAGTAATCCTAAGGAATGCATGCTCAGTTCTGCTTGGGCTGTCTGTCTTGTCCTGCTTATCTTCTGTAGAGGTATAATTCTCATAGGCTTAAATCCTGTGCTAATGTGTCTCACTCCTAAATAGGACTACCTGATACAATTTGAGTTTATCCTCTTGGCTGGAAAGAGGTTAATTAAGGGAACAATTAGGAAAGCTCATTAAAACTGCATTCAGGTTCAGTGTAATGAAAAGTGCACTTCCTGTGACACGATGATTCCCAAATCACGCTCTTCTGATTTCTCCCTGACAGGGGTCCCCAGCACTAGTCTGTGTGTGCTGGTTTTGAGCAGTGTCTTGGGCTGTGCTGGTGTCCTTGTTTGCATTACTGTGGTGGTTGTGATAGAGACTGGAACAATAACCTCAATCCCAGGCACCTTCTCACCCCTGAGGGAAGGGAGGGGTTCCGCAGGAATTTACAATCTGCTTTGCATTGCATTTCCATTTCTTGGGTCTCAGGTTTTTACAGCGGGGAAAGCATAAATTCTGACAGATTACCCCCACCTTGGCTTTGCAGACAGTGTCAATACTGAAGGCAGCCCAGACCTGGTTGCAGGAGCCTTTTGCAGCTGTGAGCACCCCTGCACAAATCCAGTCCCTGGTTTTTCTGGGACTGGTTCCTTACCAAATGGCCATGTATGTGCTAGTTTAGCATAGTCCGTGAAAGCCAGTTCTGTGTCCTGGGTTCTGCTTCAGTGGAGTGGGACTGTCTGTCTAAAAACAAAATCACAGCAGCCAACAAATTGTTTGCTTGTGTAGTCAGCCCAGCCTCTGCTTCTCGTCCCTGGTTCCAGTCTGAGATTGCGGGTGAGTCACATGGCTGGATCAGATAGTCCGGGGAGACTCGCAGGGAGAAGCAGTGTTAGATGGGCCTTTTCAGCACTGGGCTAGTTTAGACTTCAAAAGTCAGGTCGACTCATGATTTTGGAAAAGTAACAGATTTTCTTAAGATTGCCCCAGAATGGTGGGGCTGCCTCTCACAGGGGTGTGGGTGCAGGAATCGCCTTTTATCCAACGCTGTTACAGCATCAGCAAGTGTAGCAGAGTTGGGGAGTTATTTTACCATCACCTGGGAGCAGTTTGGCAGATATGGATCTTGCATTACTGAAGTGGCAGTGGGATAGAGCTCCTTTTCTGGTATGAGGGTGCAGTGGGGGATCTTCTGCCCTCAGCAGTGCTGCAAAACTGCCTCAGGGCTCTGTGCAGCCAGGCCTGTTGATCAGCAGCAAGTTGGGATTGCACTGAATACTGCTGAACAGAGACTGATTTGTCCTTGACTCGGATGTTGAAAAATGCTGAGCAGTTGGTGTTAGAGCAGAGAATTCTATCGCTCCGTGAAACAAATCTCAGCTTTTCTCTGATAAGGACTTGAGAAATCATCAGGCTTTGCACATCCTGGTTTTGAGTCTCAGCCCCATGTGATGCTCGTTCCAAATGTATGTGCTTTCAGCTTTTTTTTCTGTAAGCTAAGCCATGTACCAGTATGAAGCTTAAAATTCAGAGCAGTGGTTCAACATCTTTGTTTCAGGCTCATCTCAGTAGGGTGGTACCTGCTGCTGGCAGACACTGCAAGGCACAGGCACTGCTGCTCTGAATTGTGCCTTCGTGTTGAGTCTGCAGGGAAGCCTGTTTAGAAGGGTTAGATAAACACAATTAGGCTGCATTGCCAGCAATGATGTTTTTATTTAATGCATTAATGAGTGCAGGTGGCAGGACCTCTGAAGTGAATTAAATGCAGTACAAACTCCTGTTGTACTAGCAGAGCCATTGTGAGCCACTGAATGCTGAGCCAGCTCGTTTGAGAGATGAGGTGGGAGATGGGAATTAGCTTCCCATGCCTGAATGATAATTTTGAGCATTACCTTACAGCACAACCAGCTTGTGCCAGAGAACCAAGAGCAAGAGAGTGTGTTTTAGAGCTGCATTTCTGTCAATAACAGTGTTAAGATAAGGTGGTCACAAAAACAGATTTACTTGCTTGTCACCTTATTCTGTTACCTGGTAGGATTCAATAATGCACTGGTTAAAAGAACTCTGTTAACCCCTTTACCAGTACTTACCGTGCTCGAACAACACCCCCCAAGTCCCTTCGTTTCCTTCCATAGGCAGGGTGCTGGAATCCAGCACAATTACTGTGCTCTGCTGGCCTTTCCCATGGTGAAACCTGGGTTTTATTTCCTTGAACCTTGGTATCAGTGAAATCATCCCTGGAAAGCTTGTATTGATTGCACATGATTGTCTAATTAAAGTGCAATAACAAGGATTTCAGAACACTCGCTCTCACAGCCCTGTGCTTATTGTAGACACTGTAAATTAGAAAGCTTTCTGCTCAAATATGGAAAATGTCAGTGCTTATTTCCTTTTGAATTTCCCAGCATCTCCTGAAGGCTGCACTTGTAGATGTGTCATTATTTTTTTTCCTAAAATAACAATTGGAAAGAAGTGTTACTTAGAGGAGAAATGAGGCCCTGCAGGCTTGCAGGGGCCCTGTTCTGACCCTGCTAGCTGTAACCCATGTTGTCTAAAGGGAAGCACTTCTAAATGAATGTATTTTGATCTGAAGCCTGCAAGATGATCCTTTTTTAGCATCATGTGCAGAGATGGGTATTAATTATACAATATATAGGTGCCAGTCTTTAAATAGTGCTCTCTGGTCTTACCTGGAGGCTGTTTGTTGATCCATCTGGACTTTTTATGGCTGTTTTGCTCTCTGTTGCTTGTGATTTCATACTTTCTGGTTACTTGGATCTTCCTGAGATGTGTGCAAGGCAAATCCTAGTCCTCGATCCATAGCAGGAACCCAAGAGTTTGTCATTACAGGTTTCGATCTTGCTTAGTCACTGATTGAATTGGTGGCCTTGGGGACATCACTGAACTTACCCAAACCTTCTGCTTGCATCTAATCACTGGGTGATCCGTGATTCACTGGGATACATTTACAGAGCTTTATGAATGATCAGTAATTCTGCCCAGGATGCTGAGCAGAAAGATGCTATAGAGAATGGTGGACTTTGAATTAATGAATGATTCACCAACTGCACACAAACCCCTTTAAATATGTTTGGCCTCGTGTGTGAAACTGACTTTTCCCTTTCTTCCCCTTCCAGATGTACTTTCCGATTCCCCAGCACGGTTATAAAGATCCAGTTCACATCTTTATACCATAAAGAGGAAGTAAAAGAGGAAACCTCATCACCTCCCCCTCGGCCACTTTACCCTCAAATATCACCTCTGAAGATCCACATCCCGGAGCCGGATCTCCGGAGCGTGGTCAGTCCCCTCCCATCCCCCACAGGCACTATCAGGTAAGTTGTTAATTACCCACAGTGTGTTCTCTGACATCAGTCTGTCAGCCCTGTTTTGTTTGGTATCCTTGGTGCAAGAAATGCCCCATTAAAAATAACTAGTTATATATCTGATGTTCAGCATTATGGGAGACTGCTAAAAACTGTGTTGTGGTGGCTGGAAGAAGGGCACAAGGGTTGTGCTTAAGAGCTCAAAGGGCTCAGGGGGAAACATAAAGTAGTCTGATATCTATAGTTTCATAGCTATAGAGTTACTAGTCTATCTTTGGAAGTGGAATTAGAAATATTTATTGAGAGCTACCTATATGCATGGAAAAAAGAAAGCAGGCAAATACCTTCTATCTTAGGGCTGCCTGTTTTATTTTTATCTCAGTAATATTCTGTTGTTGCTGGGTGGTGCTGCTTTATCTGAAAGTTAGGGACAAGGGTGGCCATTGGCACGTGGTTTCCTGGGAATGGAAGGAAATGGGGGTAGGATGCTGACCATGTACTGAGGGGCTGTAGCAATCTGAATGTGCATCTGTGCCAGTATCCTGTTTTGCACATGATCTGATTTGTGGATGTGCAGTACAAATAATCTGAACATCGAGTTACTATCTGGGATATTTTCTTTCTCAGCGAAGAGTTGATGTTACAGAGTTTCAGTGAAATCTTTCAGTGTTACATCTGTTACTTGAAGTATAATAAGTTTTCTAAAGTAAAGGAGATTCGTGGTATAGGATGATGTATTAGAGTTTTAAAACAGGTGGGCATCAGAACAGCAGGAGTGAGCCTGGTAACAGCAACAGCCTCTGGGTTGTTTTCATGCCTGTACATTTGTAAAAAGGTAAAGTACGCAAATCTCTCCTGACAGTTACCACTAATTCGGTGAGGAGTATTCAAATTGAGGTGGCTGAGAATGACTTCAGTGTCACAATGAAGCCAGTTTGGTTTTGCATAGATCTGGAGGCTCTTGCTTGTTTGGGTTTTTCCACAGGTCTTGCAGAGCTGCACAGATGTGCAGTGCAGATATTCTAGAAAGAGGGGGCTGGAGGTAGCTGTGGTTTTAGCCCTCTGTTCAGGCACTGCTTTTAGTTTATATTTAACCTTCTCTTTTTAGATGAAGCTTGTTGCTGGGAGGGGAGGGGGATGGTTCCTTTGCCAACATATGGTAGTTAGTTTCCATTCAGTCATCTTGTGCAGAGCAGCTCGGTGTGCTTTGTGTTACTAACAGAGGCTGTATCTTTGACTCCGGCATATGCCTGCAACTGATATTTGATTCCCTGAGAATGTTTCTTTTGCATGAGGAGAAAGTGGAAATGGTAGTGTTGAATTGTGCTCAGCCCCTAACGCAGTGTTTACTAAGGATGATTAATGGTTGCATCCGTTTGTCTCGAGCAGAAGTTAATCCAGCCAAGTCTTCAGAAAACCTCAAAAGACATCTGAGGTTTCGCTTGCCAAACCCCTTTCGTTTCCGAGTTCCTCTTACAGAGGAGGGGCTGACACGTTTGTAAACATCCCTGCTCAGCCCTTTCAACCTCCCCCTCTCCCCCAGCAGGGTCTCGCAGCTCTGCCCTGTGGGCCAGGCTTTGGAAAGTCATTTGGGGTGTTTCTGCCTGAGAGAGGGAATGCTCTTTGGGGACAAAGTAGCTCTGCATTCTGGCCATCTGGCTTTCAGGGCAGCTCTCTGCTGCTTTCTCGGTGGGTTCAGAGTGGTGGGTGATGCTGGCACAATGTCCTCTCTTCCTTCCCAAGGGCAGGTCTGGGAGGGCTGGTGAGGGCTCAGCGTGGGACTTGTACTCCTCTCCCCACACTGGCTTTGGGAGGTGGTTGCATGAGCTGGGTTCTCCTCCTCCTTCCTCTCCCCCTTCTAGTATTTACTTTCCTAATTTGGTGAGTTTGCCTCGCTCCTCCCTGATTGGCCCATGGAAAATTATTGCAGTTTGGAAATCCTGGGCAGGGTGAAATTTCCTTTTTGGAAAGTGGCTCCTGGCCCCCTTTTCCTGCCTCCACCCTGGTGCAGGGCAGGGGCTGTACCTGCACTCCCAGATCCAGCCCTGCCCTCCTGACCCCCAGCCCTGCTCTGCCTCCCTGTTTACACTGCAACTTGCTTCCCTGCAGGTTCTCCCCTGCAAGCTTCTGGGGTTTTTTCCAGCCTATTTATTTTCTCTCTGCAAAGTGCAGCGCCTCGAGAAGGGAATGAGCTTTAGTTAAACAAAACCAAAGCTGCCACCCTCAGCAGCTTTGCAAAGCAAGATTCCTGCTTGCTCCTGGGGAGAAATGTGCTCACTGTTTTCTCAGCTAGGTGTTTTATCTCCAGGAGGGGCTCTGTGCGTGGATGTGTTTTGAATGCTGTTGTACAGCTTTAAGGGAAAATGTTGGTTGGCAGCATGCTGTGAGGGTTACACACAGGCAGGGCTTATTTCTTCCTGCTTTGAGTTCAAAATTCCTTTTTAGAAAAGTCAGACTTGCATGTTCCAGAAGGGAACAGGCCACTGTGGTTGTAATAAATTGGTAGAAGCAGCCTGCCATTTTATACAACGTATGAAAGAGCAGAGGAGCACCAGATCTCCTCTCAGTAAGTTCAAGGCATTGAAAAGCTCTGTGAAAACCACGTGCAGTTTGGTTAAATTCAGCTCTGCCTTTTGGGAGATACAGCATTGCAGGGTCTGCAGTTTGTATTTGGAGGATCCTCTTTGGGTGACAGTGGTGACATGAAGTTTCTCACCTATGCTGCAAACTCTTGGCTTTGCCTGCTTTTGTGGTAAATCCACAATATCTACATGAATGTGACTCCATACATGTTGCAGTCCAAGCTGCAGATCCACAGAGACAAGGTGTGAGGTGGGAGCCTATTACTGGTCTCGAAGTCGTGCTGAGTTGGAGATTAGATTTACACTGTTTAGGTTTCCTTTTATTATTGTCCAGTTTGTGTTAATGGCCCTGTAGTTGTAACTTAACTCAGTTTTTCAAACAGCATCTCTCCCCAGCACTGCCCCTCAGAGTCAGGGTGGTTTTAGTATTTAAGAAAATTAAATTTCTCTGTACATGCTTCCCTATTCTAAACAACAATTATGATCTCACTGATATATAGATAGATATACATATATATGTATAAACTACAGTAAGGAAATACTAAATGCTGTACTATGGAGGTCGGTGCCATTATTCATATTTTACAACTACTGCTTCTGGCTTATCTCTGCACTGAAATGACTGTGGGCTTGAACACTTTGTCTTGTTTGGGTTTTTTCATGGAAAGGGCATGGATAGTTAGCTCACATACACAGTCTTTATCAGTAAAAAGAATTCTTTGACATGTAGGAGTAAGAGTCGTGAGAGCCCTGTGAGAACCACTGCTTGAAAAGTGTCTGGTGAGGTTCTGTGCTAAAAGCTACACTGGTACATATTTGTGTGTGGACTCAAATCTGTATTTTAACTGTTAGTACTTAATGTGCCTGCCCATGTCTGACTGCTACTGGAAGGGTTGGTAACTAGTTTTCAATTAAATTAATGGTATGAATAATGAGAGATCAGCATCTTTCATTCTGTAAGCTTGATTAGTAAACCAGAGGATGTGAGTGAATTGCCATGGTTTCATAAGCTATAGTTCTTTTTTTCACCAGGCAAAATTAGTTCAGTAACATGTTACGTGCTCTGATAGCGAATTACTCAGAGGTAGCTGCAATTATCTTGACTTAGCCACCAACTTGTTTTGTGGCCTTTAACAGGTCATTTAAATTCATTGTGTAATTACTGCTCTCCAAGTGTGTGTAGTAGATAAATTATGTATTGACCTGCTACTCCGTAAAGCATGACAAGAGTGTGTGTGAGCCATGTTACAGCAGACCTGCAAATGCTGGCTATGCTTTGATCCAGACTTGGCTTGGATAAAGGGGGAGCTTTTAAACAAGGCTCTAGGATAGCCTTGTACCTCTGCTTCAGAACACCTGGGATTTAATCTGAGCTTGCACATTGACTCTAAAGGTGTGTAGTGGGACTCTGAATGAACCCTGACTTGAGTGGATGCATTCACCCACTGGAACGGGATGCATAAATATTGCCTGCTCCGCTTCATTCAGGCTTTCCTGCTTCCCAGAGCACTGTGAGCCATTGAACTGAAACGCTGCTGAAGAGCTCCAAGGCAGGTTTTTTTGCAGGCTCTTTTGCATTGTCTCAGTTATACATTACTTCCTGCATTCAGGCAGAATATGCAGCTCAGGCAACTCCCACAGTCGGACAGACTGGTGATTATTTTTAATCACCCGAGTCTCCAAACCACAAGCCAAGGAGTGTGATGCATATACATCATGTAAGAGAAGCACCAGTCTGTGCTGAGCTTGGGAGCTCTACTCATGTTTATTTCAGATAATGGACCATGTGCTGGAGGAGATGTGCCAAGCCATGTGCTGGAGGAGAAGTTGCAGATGTCACCAGCTACAGGAGCACTTCCTCTTCCCCAGTCAGTATAAAATTTTAGCTCACTGAATCCACCACTGGAGTGAGGTCACTTCCTTTCAGAGAGGGGAACCACTGGAGCACTGACAAGTAATAAGAATTTCAACCTTTGTTGGTAGATCACTTTCTCTCATTGTGGCTTGTTCGACAGCTTTGTTTCTCTTCAGCGTTCAGCAGGCAGGGTAGCTCTCAGATTTCTCCTTTCACATCAAAATCCAGCTTGGTTTGGCAGTCTCACCACTTGTGATTATTTCTGAAACCTGTCTGAAACAGGCAACGTGCAAGGACTTGCCTTTCTTTGAGTTATGATTTTGAGGGTAGGCCAGGGAAGGCGAGAGCAGCGGAGGATTCTCACCCGGTCCTGCTGATTGGTGTATCGTGGAAGGGCTTGTTTCGCAAGTCCAAGGGCTGTACTTTGACCTGATTCTTGCTTATTGCACGTAAAAAGCGTCCCTGTGTCTTTGTGCCCCTTTTTTGCAGGCTCACAAAATGGAATATTGGGGTAGTCTGAGGTTTGTGGCGTTTCTCTAACCAGAGTCTTTGAGCAGAGGGCGGCACACCTCTGATTTGCATTTGAGGAAGAGACTGGGGAAGATTTTAAGAAATGGTGATTCTTCCTTTGTGCTCAACAGGGGCTTAAAAAGTGCCTATCCAGACAGGAATCTGTATATTGGCAGTGTTGCCCAGGCTGTAACTCTTATCTCTGCTGTGTCTCTGGACCTGCTTTACAAATGTGCACTCAAGCATTTCTCGAAGGCGCTGCCGTGTGCATCTCACACCCTGAACCACCAAGCTGGACATGGTTTTGTTCTTTAGCAATGCAGATTCCAAGTCTGGTGTACAGTTTTATATAGGATCCCAGGTAATCTTTCCTCTTTGCCACAGGTGCTTTTTTTCCATACACCTGGCTTAAATTAAGCCTCTGTAGCTTGATCCCTACAGATACCTTTACTGTAGAAAAGAATGAAATTGAGTAATAAGGCAACTCTCCTGCATTCTAGTACTGCCTCTCCTTCTGGGGAAATTGGCACTGAGTTTTGGGAGTGTTTCAGTTTCCAGATTGTTCACAGACTTGTAATATGACCATAAATAAATGATTTAAGCACTTGTTGCTTCATTTTTATTTTTATTACCCCCAGTCTGTAAAATGTGCATAGTATGGAGAGAGTGTGGAGATTTTTACATGGGAATCTCGGTGTGCTCAGGGAACAGATCCCTGTAGCCCAGTGTTCTGCCTCTGACATGGGTATCTTGGGGATCATATAAGAACACAGAAAACAGAGTAATGCTGACTTAGGTGCAGTTTGCCTCCGTTTTCTTGGAGCAGGGACTGCCTTGGAGCAGGAACTTCCTGACCATCTGTCTTAGAAAGCCCCTGATGGCTTCCCTGTCTTCCTCCTTTCCCCAAGAATTTGTATACTGGCTTTTTCTATTCACGTAGACATGTCATTCCATAGTGCAGCTGCAGACACAGAAGCACTTTCTTTGTTTTGGAAGTGCTGCTTAGTTTCATTTTGTGCTCACCAGCTCTTCTGTTGCAAGAGGCCAGAAGCTGAACACCTCCCCTTGGCTTTGTTTTTGTAGGCTCTGTCACCTTGCACCTCAGCTTCTGTCTTAAACTATTTTTTTCCTGTATGAAATCCATTCCATATCTCTGGTCATCTTAGTTATCCCTGCCAGTACCTTCTCTGGACCTTCTCTATCTTTTTTTTTTTTGGAAATGAGAGTAGACAAGCAAAACACAGTGTCCAGGTGTGAATGTACCACACACACGGTGCTACATCTTATTTTTGCAGCTGATTCTTTACTTGAAGCAACCTGATTTTGGACATTCCAGCAGAAATGCAGCACGTTGTACACACTCTCCAGTAGCTGGTGCTTAGTTAATTGTTGCTAGCAAGTGCTGTGAACTTACAGGCTGGGTTCTTGTTGGCAGGAGTTGAAAGCAAGTCGTGGTGCTACAGAGATTTAGAACGTTTAAGCCCTGTGTTTGAGAGGCCGTCTGCCAGTGACAGGGGTGAATGTACAGCAGACACTGCCCTCATCTCTCTGGCCTTCCTGCTGAAGAAGGGTTAAGTGTGAAATGGAAAACATGCTGCAGAGGACCGGTGTGATTCAGCACGTGGTTGCAGTCTCATTCTGAAGCCGAGTCTCAGTGTGGTATTTAGGGAAGTGTGGCTCAGTGGCCGCCTGCAGTCAGTGTTTCGGGTTCGGATGCTGAACCCTTCAGTGGATACCAGAGATTTCTGGCACTTGGGGCATTAACCATGGTACCATGGGATTAAGACTGTGGGTAACTGCAGCTGGTTTACTTACACGCCCTGTGTGTCTTTCAGTGCTATAAAACACTTGTTTCCTCTCCAAAACACTCTCTTCCATGACAGACAGGCTTAACTCGAATTAGCTTGGATTGCTGAAAGCTAAGATTGCCAGCATGGACAGTAAGCATGGATCACAGCAGTAAGTTAGGATGTCAGAGCAGGGTGAAATTGTAGACCTAGCTGTGCTTTTCTCAGTAAAAGGTTATAGTATCAACATGGATAAAGTTATGGCTGAGTATTGATGCAGTATTAATATCCAACAAATCATAATCACTGTCCTCGCACTTGATTTTTGTTTTATAGCACAAACAGGTGTTTGTAGGGAAAGCTCTTTGTTTCATAATGTTTTTAAAGGGGGTGTGAGTGCATGCAAGCATCCCCAGCCAGCCCCCGGCTCTGGGTGGTGAGGAGAATTCCAGGAACTCCAGGAAACTGATGTCACTGCATTGTGTTTGCTTGTTTTCTTTTGACTGCACTAATGTTTAATTTTAACTTAACCCTCAGAGGGGTATTTTTAGTAAAACTGTTTCTTCACTCCTCCTGTCCCATGTTGGGAGGGCAACAGATTGTGTCTCTTTGTTTTTTTCCAGTAGTCAGCTCTTTCTGCCTTCCCTCTGAAGAGCTCTCTGATGACTGACTGAGAGCTTGAGCGCTCAGCAGCATGTCCTGTCTGTGCATGGAGTGGCTCAAAGTTGGTGTTTTTCGTGTCCCTATGTCTCTTTTGATTTGATCATTGATCCAGGCTGAAGGGAAGCAAATCTACCTGGACAAAAGGACTCCATTCTGGTAAAAGATTAATACATCTTCCAAATCTTTGGCTTCTGCTGTGGCCATCCTAAGGGGCAGCTGCTTTTGATGTTCTTCAGGGACTGTGTACTGGGAGAGACTGGCTTTTCTAGTGGTTAACACTTCAGGTTGGAGGGGCTTTGTCAACACTCAAGAGAAACCCTGCAGGGGATGGGTTTCTGCCTTTGGTTTTGTTTGCTTGTTTTTTAAGCAAGAGATCATACTTAAAATTCATCAGCCCCAGAAACCAGAGTTTGAATAGCAAAAGCTGGACTTGCTCTGCTGATCTCGAAGAAAGGAATAAATTCTTGTATCTAGTTTTATTTATTTATTAATTAAAAATTAAAAAAAAAATGAAAAGGCAAGAAATACAACTCTGTGGAGAGCACGGATTTAGTGGAGAACTTTCTCTTTGCCATATCTTTGTCCCGAGTTTTGGCTGCTGTTTCTGTGGTTTGATGTTTGTGTATTTCTGCAGCCAAAGAACAAAATCAGAAAACTCTTGTTTCATCTTATTCCATTCCCAGTCTGTGTGTTACAATAATTGCTTGGGTGCCAAAAGCCAAGATAAAAAGAATTGCTGTGTTTTTGGTTTGTCATTGTTTCATGTATGAAAATGGCTTTCATTTGTAATTATCTACACATTATAAGAAGTGTGTATGTGGAGAAGCTATTGAAAAATGACAGCAGAATAATTAAATTCACACCAGCTCCTCATGTGAATACGAAGACATCAAGAGTGTCTTCTGTGGTTTAGCTTGGAGTTGCAAACTTTGATTCATTTTCCTGCACAAACAGGTCTCTGCTCTTTGAAAGGCTGGGTAAGAAATGCCTTTATCTCTGGCAAAGGGAGATCTATAAGTATGGGCTCATCAGCTTCACATACCTTGCACCTCCTGAAAGCTTCACCTCCTGCTGCACTCCTGAACAGCATCACCCAGCAATGCCAAGGGCTGTTGGTGGGCACTGAAAGGGTTACCAGGTGCTGTGCAGCACTTTGCAAGGCCTGTTGATGGGAGAGGGGTGAGCTTGGGTTCCCTATTGCAAGGGTTTGTTGTGCCTGGATATTTCTGTTGCCTTTTCTCTCTCCTCTGCCCACCCTCCACCCTCATCCTGTAATTCACTTCCAAAAGAAACCAGTTTGGGTTGTGCTGAGCTCAGCACTGCAGCCATTTGCAGAGACACCACAAGGAGAAGCAGCACTTCTCAGTTTACAGGCTGAACTGTGGTAGGAAACAGTCATTCCTTACACTGACAGATTGCTTATGCACCCAAGGTGTTGCCCACTAAGCAAACAAGGGCTGTTTCACTGCTTCCCCTCCATCCCCATGTGTACATGTGTGGGGGGGAAGTCAGTCACCTTTCTGAGGGAGGAAGGATGTTCTGTGTTTTTTGTGCAGCATTTAGCCCAGTGCTCTGATGGGTGTCAGTGACTGCATTTGTTTGTGTCATTAGTGGGCATTTCACTGGTAAGAGGATTGTTTATTCCATTTTTTACTGAATTCTGGGTCCCAGCTGTGGGCTTCAATTTGCATCTTTTCATAAAATTTGGACTGCTTGTTTTGCTATGTAAATCTTCTCTGTGTTGGTTTGCTTTCTTGTTTACTGTTTCTCTGCACCTAGAAGACATGTAATCCTGGGACTTGGCTGTGCATCCTGCTGTTCTGGCTTTGCACTCCTCAATTCTGGACAGCACAGGACAGGGGAGAGACAGAAAAAGGGAATTTCAGTTTCCCAAACTCATCAGTCTCCTCCCCTTCAAGGCCAGGTTGGATAGGGCTTGGAGCAACTTGACAGTGGTAAGGGGTTGGAACAAGATGATCTTTAAGATCCCCTCCAACCCAAACCATTCTGTGATTCTGTGGTCCTTCCAACCCCACAAATCAAGGATGTGTGATCCCTAGACAAACCTTTCTAATTAGTTCTCATCTTGTAGCACTCATTTCTGTGTGCCTGAGTGGTGTTGCAATTTACAGCCCCCTTTTCTGTGTTTGTAGCATTTTCATCAGCTTTTTCGTGCCTGTCCTGCAATGCCATCTTGTGGTGGCCCCGCAGCGCCAAATGTGTCTTTTTTAGCCAAAAGTGAGCTGCCTCTGTGTGCATGCAGTGATTGCAGCTCCCCTTTGTCAGCTGCATGAGTGTGCTGGTGGATGAAGGAAATCCCTTTCTCCAGCTGTGTGGTATCTTCTGAAGCTCAGGTGTTGTGTTAGACAGGGACCTTCGTGGCAGATACCTGCTCTGGGTGCTTTAGTCTGATCCTGTAGAAGCTACTATGTGTTAGAAGGATTGATTAAATATCACCTGTGTAATAAGGAGAGTGGTGTGTTGTTCATTCACAAGTCATAATAACAAGCTATTCATTTAGTTAAGTATTCATCCCTGATATGCTGTGTGTTGTTTGAAGTCCCGCATTGTTTTAAGTGCTCCTCTGAACACAGAGGAGTTGTTTAATGCTTTGAAACACTGCTCCCTTGTGATTGCAGGAAGTGTGTGTGGTGGGGAGTGTCAGAATTTTGTAGAAATTCCAGTTTTATCTCTAATATGTTTTTTTTCTCAACCTGTTTGTGCTTTGAATAATCCACGAGGGTAGAAGTACGTCCATTGCATCTGCTTCCCCGTGACCTGAGAGCTTTACTGCACCTCGGAGAGTAACCACTGTGTGCCTTGTTAATAAATGAAGTAACAAATAACTGTATTTCCTTCTTGCCTCTCCAGTGTTCCCAACTCTTGCCCGGCCAGTCCACGTGGTGCTGGATCCTCAGGATACCGTTTTGTCCACAACATTACCTCGGATCTGCAGCTGGCAGCAGAGTATGCGGCAAAAGCAGCCTCAGAGCAGCAGGCAGATGCATCTGGCGGGGACAGCCCAAAGGTTCACAGAGACATTCCTTACCCAGCAGTGCTCCTTGGGAGGCTTGTTAAAACCTGGTGCTTTATGGCTGGTCCTGGTTGTAGTTAAAAGAGGTCTAAGAATACCCTGGCCATAGGGGTGCTGTGGGCAGTATCCTCCAGGGGTTCAAGACTTTGCCTTCAAACCAGCATCTTATTAGTGGTAGCTGATGAATCTCCTTGCTCAGCTGCCAGAAATACATTCAAATAATCCACTAAAATGATTAAGCGATAAGATTTCTTTTTTTTGCTTAGTTGATAAATCAAAAACCCGTAAGGAAGAGGTACAATAAAATTAAAAGTCTCGTTTTCTCCTTTTAATTAATGGTATTTTGCAAAACACAGTTGGAGAAAGCAGCAACAGGGGAAGAAAGCAGATCCTTGCCATGAGAAGTCTGTAGTCAGACTTTAAAACAAACATGAAGGCCTGTCAAGCAGGCATTAAATGAGAAGAGTAGCAAGTGGAATTTAGATTAAAAAAATAACTTAGTTAGAATGATAAAATTTAATTTTGGTGAGCTGATCTTCAGATCAAAGTTAAAGGTCTGGATTCAAAACCACCTGATTTGGGGTTGGGTGGAGGAGCACGGTACTAGATGGCTCTTTTTGTAGAGTTAATTCTCCCTTGAGACAAGAAGGATTGTTCTTGATGGGGTAATATGAAGAGTTGGGAATATGAGATCTGACAAACAAATTAAAGTACCTAGAATGAAACAAATCCTGCTGGAGAGGAGAAGGAGCAGGATCAGGTTTCATGTTGGACTTGTTGCTGATAGCACATTGCATGAAACCTTTCTTAGGAAGTGTACCTGTAGCTGGGCAGATTTGAATGCTGTAGTTTCATGAACAAGAAAGCAATGAATGTATCCTACACCCTCTAACTCTTGATTCCAACTGCTTGTCCTGACCCTGCTCCTTGTGCTGATGTAAGCACATGTGGGAAGTTCAGTGGAGAATTGAATGAGATTAAAGTTAGCTTTTTAGTGTTTGTTGGGAAGAGGGAAGGAGATACTTTCATCTGGCTCAGCCCTGTAGTTCTGTTTGCACACAAATGCTTGTGCTAAATTGGGTGGTGACAGTATAAAACAGGAGTGAAATGGGAGAGGGTGATGCTCTCTTGGCTGGCCCTGCTGCTCTCTTAATATCTGTGCTTTTTCAGTTTGGGTTGTGGTACACTGTAGTGTAAGAATTCTTTGTTAGTGACTAAATTTCTGTTTGTTTGTTTGTTTTTTCCTTAGGATGAGTCCAAGCCACCCTATTCTTATGCTCAGCTAATTGTGCAGGCTATATCTTCAGCACAGGACAGGCAATTAACACTAAGTGGGATCTATGCCCACATTACCAAGCATTATCCATATTACAGGACTGCTGACAAAGGCTGGCAGGTGAGTTCTTGACACTGACAAGCTTTTAAACTACTTTGACAGGGCTTATCTGCTTTGAAATGCATTTATTAAAAGATTTGGGGCACTGGGAATAGAGCTGCTTTGACTGTTCCCAGAGTGAATTTGTTTAACACAAGCTGACTAGTTTGTTTTTGGGTGATTAGTTTTTTTGGAATACTTTGTGGGGCAATGTAGTATGTTTCTCTTTTATTGCTGTAGTCGTGTGTCTTTAATTCTTGTCTGTATTTTATTTTCCTACATCCTTGTTATCAGTCACTGCTCTGCCCAGATACTTGCTTAATCCTTCACCTTGTCTTTGTTTGCCATGATCTGTCCAAGCAGGGGATATCCAGCCTAAAACTGAGGTTCCAGCTTTTAATCTCAGTACATTAAAACTTTACAGATGTTTTGTTTTCCCAGTGTATCAACTGCATTACCTAAGTCACAGTTTGGAAGTCTTGAATCTGAGTGAGAACTTGGGAAACTGGGTACTCCTTGTGGTATTAAGGGAAATCTGACCAGCTTCATAGGAGAGTTTAAATGTAGTTAACACATGCTAAATCAAGGTTCAGTGTTCACTTCAGGGCTGCTTTCAAAGTTCCAGGAACCTCAGCTCCACCTGCTTTCAGACTTTTTCTTGGCATCACACTTCTGAAATGGGTGTTGTAATTTGAATATAACACACCAATGCAGCTGGAAAGGCTCTTGCAGCTGCTGATTTCATTGTGGTCTGCTGGCAGGAGCAGAACTGTTTGGTGCACTTTGAGTGCAGTTGGAATAAATACACTTCTGCCTCCCTGGCTTTTCCCTGCAGTTCTAATTAATTGTGGAATTCACTTCCTGCCCTAACCTGCTCAGCAGAGTTGTGCTTTGCGAACCAGTTGCTGCCTTCTGCTTGAGAGAGCTGCCTCTCAGTGGAAGGTGAAGTTGCCTTTTTTCCCTCCCCTGCAGTGGCATTGAAAGGCTTTACTTGTGAGGAGATTGTCTAAACCTGCTACAAAAGCTCTTGTTTTGTTTTGGGAGTGGAAGAGGGATGAGTTTGTGCACACCTGGCTTTGCTGAGCCCCTCCCCAAGCCCAAAAGCCAGCACTACACCCAGCGAGAGGTGGGCTGTTGCAGTGGAAGGGATGAATAGTCTTGTCAGCATCTAGAGAGCTGCACAGTGCCAGCCTAGTGCCACACAGGTAATGGATTCCTCTCAGAGCCAGCTGTCTGAGGGCATGTTGGCTGGCTTACATTATGATTACTGTGAGATGCAGTGTCCTTCAGGGCACGTTTGGGCACCCTGGTAATCGTTTGGCAGGTGAGCAGTTAGCACAGGCTCAGGCACTTCTTTCCTCTTGCCTAGAATAAAGCCTGTCTTTTGAGAGAGTTCTGATGTGGTTTACAGTGATTTCCCCCTGCCTCAGCAAAAGCTCTGCTTTCCTTCTTTTCCACAGAGAAGTCACTGCACTGCCTGGCTCCAGATGTATTTAAGTGATGGTTAGTACCAAGCAAACCCTGCTTTTCAGGCTCATTAGTAGGAACTCCTAACACTTTTCCCCAAGTTTTCTCTTGCACTTCTCCAGTGACTTCAGAGCTGTGTGACTTGTTTCTGTCTTCAACACTGATTCTGGCAGTGTGAGTTTTATTTTTCCAAGCTGTGTGGTGAAACTCATTTGTTTTTGTTAAATGCTTTTCTCATGGCAAAATGATCACCTCGTTCCTCTGCTTCCTGCAGAATTCCATTCGGCACAACCTCTCCTTGAACCGTTACTTTATTAAAGTCCCACGCTCCCAAGAGGAGCCTGGAAAGGGCTCCTTTTGGAGGATTGACCCTGCCTCTGAAGCCAAACTAGTAGAACAAGCATTTAGAAAACGAAGGCAAAGAGGAGTGTCCTGCTTCCGAACACCTTTTGGGCCTCTCTCCTCCAGGTAACTTCAATTTCCTCTAATCTCTGTGCCAGACTCATTATAAAGAAAATAAACTAAAACTCCTCCTGAAGTACAGTGAGTAAAGTTCACTTCTGTTTATAGTTTGAGAGGTGATATAGTCTTGAGGCATAATCTGAAAATTGTTCTGACTTCTTAAGTGACTTAACAAAAAAAAAAAGCAGAACCAAACTGCAAAAATGCATCAAATAACATATCTGTTTTGGCATCATTTCAAAGCACTTATCACTGGGGTGTTTTCAGATGACAATCTCTGATTTCAGGAAAGCTGTGTTTAGATGTGGATTAGATCATAGTGGGAATAACTTCTGTGGTATTTAAAACACTCTCCTGTAGTGAAGATCAGGTTGGTCGTGGTTGTCAGCAGTGAAGCAACAACAGGGGTTCTGTGTAGCTGCTCCAGTCAGCTCCTCTGCCTTGTGCAATAACAGCTTCTCTGAGCCCTGTAGCTGTGAGGATGAGACTTGCAATTCAGCACTAGCTGGAGCAGTTTCATGTAACATTCCTCCCACACCTCCTCTTTGCTGTCTGTTAAAATAGGGGGTAAGCAGGAGGAGTTTGGAAAAAAGGCTCTTCAGCTTTTCTATTTGATTTGTCATTAGAGAAATGTACAATTCCTCATGTGTTTGGTGGCTGTTTGGTACCGGAGGGGAAAACCAAGTGGTTGGGGAGGGTGGCAGTGGGGAGAAGAGAAGCAGCTGCTCTGTAAGCATATACAGGGCCAGACACTTGCCTCTACATTGCATCTTTCTTCCTCTCCCTGTCACTCTCAAAAACTGACCAAGGTGCTTTGAGAACAATCCAAAGTTATAAAACTGATCTGAATATGAATCACTTAGAGCTTCTGTCAGCAGCGGGTCTTATAATGAGATGTTAGGCGTGCTCTGAAGGGTCCAGTTTCCTTCAGCAAGGAATATATGATAGGATAATATGACAGTATTTGGTGCTAGAGCATTTGTGAGGTTACTGTGGACCTTTCAGCTCTTCCCAGCAGACTGCAGTAGGTAGTGTGGGAGAAAGGCTGTCCTTCTGCTAGAGGATCCTGTACTGGAGAAAACTCTTGGTCTCTGCTGCTGTCTTGTGGTCAAAACACATCTACACTTGCCAACACTGCATTTTGTGTTTCAGGAGTGCTCCTGCCTCCCCTACTCACCCTGGCCTGCTGTCCCCTCACTCTAGTGGCCTACAGACTCCAGAGTGCCTGTCACGGGAGGGCTCACCCATTCCACACGATCACGACTTTGGGTCAAAGTTAGCCTCAGTTCCGGAATATCGGTATTCCCAGAGTGCACCTGGTGAGTAGCTCTTGTTCCACAGAGGGTGACTGCTCAGTTGTACCATGTGCCATGCTGAGGACACAGCAGGAAGGCTCCTGCAGTGTGTTATAGGAGGATCTAGGGGTGTCTCTTTTCACTTCTTTGAGAGACTGATGATACATGTGCCACTTCAGACCGTTTTTCTTACTAGTCTCTGGATGAGGGGGCAGGAGGTGGAATGTGTGGAAACACTTCAGCTAACCTTGAACTAGGTGGCTGTAGAGAACTGACAGCAGAGTAGCCATGGCAGTGCACAGCTCACTCTCACTAATTTACCAGTCTCTGGACAAGATCAGCTTGGCTACACAGAGCTCTGGTGCTGTGGCAGGGCCTGGTAAGTACCTGTTTGTCAGCTGTGCTGTAACTGGCCTGGAGTATAGAGTGAAATTGGAAGGCAAAGCCCATGAAGTAAAGCTTCTTTTGGGGGGATGTGTTACATTTATTGTGGCTTTTGTTTACAGAAATGTGCTCAGATGACAAGTAAGGGTTTTGTACGTTAGGAAAGAGAAGTTTGAAGGTGGTATTTTTTGAAGCCTTGATGGTTTTTTTTTCTGTCTCCATTGCTGCCAGTGCTGAATGGTTGAGTATTGCAGACTAGAAGTGCATAGATTAAATGAAGGAAGGTCTTTTTGCTTCTCCTGTTAACATGTGCTTCTCTCTTCTGTTCAGGGTCTCCAGTGAGTGCCCAGCCAGTGATTATGGCTGTTCCTCCCCGACCATCTACCCTGGTGGCAAAGCCAGTGGCATACATGCCAGCATCAATAGTGACTTCTCAGCAGCCTTCCTGTCATGCAATTCACGTAGTTCAACAAGCTCCCACTGTTACCATGGTCCGAGTTGTGACCTCCTCTGCAAACTCTGCAAATGGCTACATCCTCACAAACCAGGGCACAGCAGGAGGAGCTCACGAAGCTGCAGGAGCAGTGTTGGACTTAGCTGGTGACCATCGAGGTAGCTTTTCACCTCCCTTGCTACTCTGCTTATAAGTCTTGAGCAGGCTTGGAGGGGGGAGAGTGGTTGAACAGTTCCACTCGCTGGGCCCTTAAAAAAAGATGTTTCTCCGGGTATAACATAAACCAAATGAGAGCTCGTCCATGTCTCCACCAGAGAGCAAGACAACTGTGCTCCCTTGTCTGCTGTGGGGAACAACACTAATAGACTTTGGAGCTTGAAAAAACATGCACTGCTTAAAATTTGTTTATTACTGTAGAATCGTAGGACGATTCGGTTTGGAAGGTTCCATAACGATCATCTCATTCCAAGCCCCTGCCATGGGCAGGGACACCTCCCACTAGGCCAGGTTGCTCAGAGCTCCATCCAGCCTGGCCTTGGACACTTCCAGGGATGGAGCATCCACAGCTTCTCTGGACAACCTGTGCCAGGGCCTCCCCACCCTCACAAGGAAGAATTTCTTCCTAATATCTAATCTAAACCTACTCTCTTTCAGTTTGAAGCTGTTCCCCCTTGTCCTGTCACTACATTCTATTGTAATTATCCCCAATATTGATAATATGCCTGTATATTGATCAGCTGGACGTGCTGTGGAAGTGTGTGTTTTCCAGCCAAAAGAGATGGCCTGGGAAAGGCTGAAACTCTGCTTCAGAATGGCCTTGTAAATGAATGATTGAGCCCTTCTTTTCCACAGACCTGGATTCCTAGAGGAAAGCGCGTGCTTCTGGAAGTGCAGTGCCCCATTAAAGCCATCTTCAAAAACCAGTTACAACAAAGGCCTCTTTGGTTCCTAAGTTGGAAATTCCAGCCTTGGGGGATTTAGTGAGTTAAATGTTCCCTTGCTGTGATCTAGACAACACCTTGTCTGCTCCCCATTTGGGAAGGTCTTAGTACTACAAGGTAGATGTGTGTTGTACCATGAGCAAGGCTGGTTTCTCTGACTGCTTTTATGTGGCAGTGGGACAATGGTTCTTTTCCCATTGAAGGAAAAAAATGACAAAGAGCTTCCCCTACTGCAGTACCAGGACCACTGGCATTTTTAGTTCAGCACTGCTTATCTTGCAGGAGTTTCACTTACATACTTTAGAAATTCCTGTCTGGATCCCATACATGTTCCTGAAGTGCTAACAGTTGCAGCTGCCTGTCACCTGCTCCCTTCTTTCATTCACTAGTTCTTGCTGTTGTTTCTTCTTTCCCTACTTGTCCCACTCTTATTCCCACTTGTATCCTTTTTTGGTCTCTGCCTTCCCTGAGTGCTGCATTTTCCTTCCTAATCTCTCTGCTTGTCTTGCCTTTTCTCTCCCCACTTCCCATCAGCTTGCCTGCAGCTTTCAGCTCGGTGCTCATGTCCCATCTAACTCAACTCTTGTTGTCTGATAATGTTAAAATAAGAGAGGTGTTTTCCTACAGGACTAAGAGGTTGTGCTTCCTGCCCTCCCTGCTTTGAGACCCACGGAGCCCCTGGAAGAAAAGAGTGGTGGTTCTCCTCTGCTCTCCTGCCTGCCCAGCAGGATGCTGTCCCGTATCTGTTACATACCTGCTGAACTGACCCCTTACTTATCCTGGGAAGTGAGAAAAGTGGTTGAGTGCTCTCAAGCAGCTACCTTTGTCCAGGAACTCAGCCCTACATTTTATTTTTTTTTTTCTCCCTCTTGGTTTCTTCCTACACTTCCATAGCAAAAGTTTGCAATTGTGGGAAGACCTCCTTGTAAATCAACCTGCATTCAGGCCTGACAGCAAAGCTGCTGCAGACTTCTGGCTCCAGGCATTGTTTTAAGTTCTTAATACCTTCTTCTGCTGTGTGGTATTGAAAGTCAGGCCAATTTGTTTGAAATTACAAAGTAAGCTCTGAGATTTGCAGAGAACTGCTGTCCATATCGCAGCTATAATGTGCCAATAAGGGAGATGATGCCCTTCTAGAGCAAAATATCAAGTTGATAGTCTTGATTTTGTATTTTTTTAAGTTTTCCTTTTTTGCTGAGTGGCTTATGCTATAAGAAAATTGTTCTTAATATTGGTAGGATAAATGTGCAGTGGAGAATATTTTAGTGTTTCCAAATACTCCCCCCTGGCCTTCTGTGGTGCTGAGGTACTGTCACAGCTGTAAGCCTGGGGTGTGTACCACAATGAGAACGAAGCCAGCTCCTAAGCCAGGCCGGTGAGTGATTGTCGTCTCCTCTGCTCCTCCACAGGAATGGATGAAAAGCCAACGATTGCGTTTGCCGCCATCCCCACAGCCAGCCGTGTCATCCAGACAGTGGCCAGTCAGATGGCACAGGGTGTCCCTGGGCAGACAGTCACCATCCTCCAGCAGGCAGCTCCAGTGGCCATCGGGCAGCACCAGCTCCCGGTGCGGGCGGTCACCCAGAACGGCAAACACGCCGTGCCCACCAACAGCATCGCCGGCAACGCCTACGGTAGGCTCTGCTCCCTTGGCCTTGGGGTTGGGCTGCTCCCTGGGCTCAGCAGGCAGTAAAGCTGTAAGCCTTTCCTCTTCTTGATTAGCATATATCAAGTTATTCCATGTGTCCACTTCAGTTCTTCAGCTTCTGCGGCTGTAAATGTCATTGATAGATATCCTTGTGTCCACCTCTTCCCCCTGTCCTGGTGGAAAAGTCCAGCATTGCTACTGAAAACCCAGTGTCCTTCCTTTGCCCTTGGCTATGCAGTTTTTACTGTTTAGACTCTCTGCCTTTTGAGGGTTACTTGTTGAAAGTGTCAGTGATTCTTGTGGAGAGCCTGTTTTCATTTATTTTCTTCTGACCAGCAGCCTTTGCTTGCAGCGTGCCAAATAATAAAATTTCCATGGTGCTCCTTAGATCTTGTGAAATTTGACTCTGTAGAGTACTAAGAAAATAAAATACTTTCCCATCTTAAGGTCTTAGAGCCTGAGAGAAATAAGATCTGTTTCACCAGGTGGATGACTGTAGGATTTTTGTATACACAGGATGTGTTCTAGTAATTTGTCAAGCCTGATTTTTTTTAAATTCCATACGAGCCACGTCTTAGCAGCCTCCTCATCTTGCTTGCTCAGCACCTCAAGCTTTGTTCAGTTAGGGATGATAATATCCAGGTGTCTTACAGCTCTTTTCAATGAGATGCCAAGCACCTCTGCTGCCCTAGGCTAGTGCTTTTGGGGAGTTTGAAATGAAGGGCACTGGTGGGATTTGGATGGCTTTCGTGAAGGTAGGAATGTTTCTACAGAATTTTCTGCCATGTCTCTTCACATTTGAATTGCAAGAATCTTATGGGAGCAATGGAAAAATGGGAGTGGTAAGGTTTTTATGCAAGTAGGATATTAAGATATTTATAGATCAGATAAGCTGAGCTTCTGCTACCCAGCAGTAGGGTTTGTCTAATATAGAATTAGACAGCTTTTTATTTAACATTTTTATGTTAAGAAATTTTAATCTCACCAAACTTTTTTTAACTGTTGTCAAACTGGGAAGTATTCCAGCTGCATCTGAGTTCTTTTGGTAAGTGGCAGTGAATTTTCTAGTTCACAAAACAAAGCCTGAGTCTTCTTGACTCTCATCTGTATGAAGTTAACTTCAACTGTGTGGTTTAGGTTCTCTGAGTCACTGAACTGTAATTGGTGACTGCCCTTATCCTTACCCTATTTTTTTTCCCCTTCATCCTCTCAGTACTCTACAGCCTCCTTCCCATGCCTTGGTAGAAGTTGCTGGGCTTTGAGGGCCTTTGTTCTGTTTGCTTTGTTTATTTATCCTAGGGCTCCTTTTTTGATGCATTTAGCAGTGAACACAGCACTGATGTTCTGTGATTCCATCCTTTGCAAATCAATCTGGAGGGCAGAGGATGTTCTGTCTCCTGAATCCCCTTTGGCTGCCTCTCTGATTGAAGCAGAGTCCAAAGACTGCATGTGTTTTGTTTTCCAGGCAGTGTTGTGTGCCAAAGCCAGTGTGTAAGCACATTCTCTGTCTGGAACTAGGAATTGTAGACATTTTTACGGAGAGTTGCTACTTAAATCGTCTTTTTTCTCACCACTTTTATTAATGGAAGGGTGAGATCTTGTGGTAGTACTGAAATACAAGACTGGAAGCCAGAAATTCCTATGTCCTGATCCCAGATCTGATGGGAGCACATGTGGTTGTGTAGGGTAAGCTCTTTCCTGCCCCTTTTACAAGCGAGATGTCAGTACACTCAACATTTGGATACTAATCTAGTTTCCCAACAGCTTGTCTGTTCTTTCTGTGTGAGCAGAGCTCAAGGGAGCCCCTAAACCTCCCCAAGTGAAGGCCCAGCACAAAGATGTTGTACCTTCCAAAGGAGTTCTGATTGTAGGTGATCAGAGAACTACCTCTCAAACAGGAGGTGTGCTCTGATTTTTAACCAGGACTTGATCCTCCCCTACTGGAGATGAGTGCTTAGCTAGCAGTGCCTTGTTTGACAGTGAATAGGAAGAAGGAAATTCTTCTATGAACAGGGTTATTCCTGGTTTGATAAACTTGCACAAAGCTGGGGTTGTGAGTGGAGAGGGAGAGACAGGGCAAACGAGCCTTTCAAAACGGACTGAAAAACACTTGACTGTGTGCCAGCTGTCGCATTTGACCCGTGGTGTTTTGTTTTCTTGCTTTCTGGAATAGCAAACACTTGTGCTAGTTCATCACACTAAATCTCTTCCTTACCCTCCTTCCCAGCTCTTACAAACCCACTGCAGCTCCTTGCAGCCCAGGCCAGCTCGTCCACTCCTGTTGTCGTCAGCCGGGTCTGCGAGACGGGGACCGAGGAGACGGCAGCGGCCTCTTCCAGTGAACCTGAAGTGAAAAGACCTCGGATAGAAGAGCCCAGTGGAGCAGTCCCAGCCCAGACTGGAGTCATCACATCTGCAATGCCACAAGGACAGGCAACCAGTGAATGAAGAACCGGTGGGAGGAGCTGGAGTGATGTGGGGTGGGCATGGGATGGCAGGAATCCTAAAGCAGCTTTCACAGGAAACAAACCACAACCGTTACAGCTCAAAACAGAGCTGATAAACAGCTCCTTTTAAAGTCAGATTTTTAAATGGGAGGACAACAGCTGTTAAAGTCACAAGGTGCCAAAAAGAATGGAAAACCCCTCCCAAGAACCCATATCTGGAACTCTGTTCTGTCTTTACCTATGGGATATTTTTTCCTTTTTTTTTTTCTTTTTTTTTTTAACAATTCAAAAAAAAAATTACAGACAACTGATTGTATGACTGCTGGGATACTTTTAACTATCTTTTCCCCTTTTGGCTCCAGAGGGATGGGATTTGCAGTTCAGCATCTAAAGGAATGTAATACAAATACAGTCTGCTCCCTGGAAAGAAAACTCCTCACATTCTATGCCTTAATACCACACTTCTGAGAGCTTTGAACCATAGGACCATTTCATTAAGGTCATCTAAGGCAATCAAATGCTGAAAGAGGAGTGTAGTATCTCACAACAACATTAAAGAAACATGGTACCAAGCTTAAAGAAAAAGACAAATTATTCTGGTTTTTTAAAACAGAAAAAATCTGAATATGAATGCTTATTTATGTGGGGATTCAGGAGGAAGAGTTACAGGGCTCAGCCACCTGGATTTCCAGATGCAATTTCTCTCCATTCCCTCTGAGGGAGAATAAGATGACAGAGGAACTGTATTAACTTGGTTCCTGTAAAGACATTAAAAACACAAAGGGGTTTGTACCTTCACTGATTTCTTACAATTATTCCTCACTTGCTTTGGACAAGAGCCAAAGTATCTTGATGCCTGAGGATCACATGGGGAAAGGTGTCTCCACAGGTTCTGCGTGCATTTGATTGATCCCATCTTGTGCTGGAGCCTTGGTTCACAATTGCACTGTAGGTGAAGGCATGGCCACTGTCTCTGGGAAGTTGAGAAAATATTGGTTGGTCTTCTGCACTGAAAGCAGTCACCCTCACCTCCCGTTGGTGGTGTGCTCCTCTGCCATGGCAAACACCAAAGCTCCTGTGTTACTCTTCAAAGAGGCAAGTTGAGGGCTGGGATGAGAGATAGAAGAAGTCATACTGTGTTTCGTACAAATTCTGTAAGGGTGTAGAGACCAAGGCAAAAGACTTCCCTTTTGTTTTCCATGTGGCAAAAGCCACTGGAGGTCTTAAACAATTTTTCCCAAAGGAATTTGGAGGTTTCCTTTCATTGCTTGGCTCCCTCTCCCCTCTCTTCTGCCTTGAGAACCTTCACCAGCAGGAGGAGGCTTTTACTCAAGCTGTATTCCAGGCTTCTCATGTAGTACAAGGATGTCTTACCAGGAAAGCAGATTTGACTCACTTCAGCCACGTGAAACAGTGGGTGTGTGTGATACCTTGTGACTGGCAAAGAAATCAACCCCTGCCTGTAGATCCAGCAAACCCCTTTGGTTTTATACCCATCTGCAGTCCCCTTGGCTAACATGTCTTCTGGCAGCACAGCAGAGATCTTTTAATTTAGCAAACATTACAGCTTTGGTAATGGCAAAACAGACTTAAGAGGGATGGGCTGTACCTCTGGTAGGTTATCCCCCATCTGTACTGATTTGTTGTCCAGTTGCTCTCCTGTGCAGTCTGACAGTGCTGTCACAGAGCAGAGAGGCAAACCCACTGCAGGAACATTGCAAAAAGCTTTCCCCCACGTGCAGTAAATGATACTGTCAGCATGTTCTGTGGGGATTAGGGGGTAAGGCACAACCCACCAGTGTCTGCTGGAATCTGGGGAGGGGGATGAAATCCATAAGGTAACAGCTGGTATCACTTGTTCCCTTCTAGGTTTCCTTTGTCTTTGCCAAATCCTATTCAATAGCCAAGTCCCACTGCTTGAATAAAACCCAGACATGTTTTATTCTCAAGTCCCTTGTTTTGTGAGAAATATTTCTAAAAGAAGGAAAGAATTTCTCGGTCTCGTGATTTGCGGTTACTTTCTGTGTATAGAGGCGCATTAAATATTCAGGACAGATCATTTATCTCAGCCTGGCTTTCAGAATTTAGGTGTGTGCCTCAAGTGACAAGTTGTTAGATTGGATTTTAGTACTTTAAAATGGTTTTGTGAAGGAGGATTGTTACAGACCACAAGGTAATTGAAGCAGGCTGGCCTCCAGCTGCCCCTTCTCTCTAGGTGTGGCGTAGCGGAAAAGCACATGGATTAGCTCTGTTTTCTGTAGCCTTTCCAAAGCCAGAACTCAATAAAATGAACTTCAAGGAAGAATGCACAAGTGAAAGTGCAGCACAGTTTATCTGTGATTAATCATTACTTTTGGGTGACGGCTGGTTTAGATACAGGCACACCTCTGAAAGAGCCCTGGGGCTTGGGAGCCTTCCGGAAGCACAGAAGTCCTTGGGTTTCCAGAATGTTGTGTGAGTCAGAGCAAGATGGAAAACCAACAGAATACTGTTCAGGATGTGTTGTTCAGCTGCCAAAGTTGCAGATTTTTCTTCGCTGCTGCTTTTCTCTGGGAGAGTCTAAATAATTAGGCCCTGAACTTCTGTAAACTAGTCCAGCACTGTAGAAATACGTCAGCTGAATTCAGTGTTTTCATCCACCAGCTGCTGCTTTATAGATACCTCTTGAAAGTCCATCCTGGGGTTGCATGTGTAGATTTGCCTCCTAAGTATTTAGAAAAAGAATAACACTTTCTTCCTTTTGTGGCTCACTCTGCCTGCTGGTTCAAGTGGGAGTTGAGGATAAGCAAATATCTTTGTTCTGTTCCCCCTTTCTGCTTGACGTGTCTGGAAGTTGTCGGTTCATCCTGTCAGGGGGTTTTTGCTTTATCACTCTGCTGCATCCCCCTGCTCCTGTAAGAAACAGCCATACCACTTGCAAATAGTTTTGTAGGTTTGCCTAAACATTGCCTGATACTGGATAAAATAACTGTTCCTGCTAAATCCTTTTGAGAGCAGTGGAAAAATGTGGTCCTCATCTGGAACATGTGAGATGGAGACCTCTTGTTTCATGCCTCCAGATTAATTCTTTCATCACACCGCTCAGTCTGGAAGACAGAACCATTCTTTTTACATACTAATCCTGATTCCCTGGGCTGCAGAGGAATGAAAATTAATGTGATGGTGGAATTAAGTCTTCAACTAGAGAGAAAATGTTTACCTTAATGGTTCTATGCAGTACTGGGATTATTTTGAATTGATCATGCAGCTTGGGTTTTGTCAAAAAAGTTGCATCTCGTCCTCAATTAATTATGTTAACTGAGGAAGGTTTGAGGGGAAGAGAAGGAGGAGGCTTTACTTCATCTTCTGCTGTGTGTATTAGAAAGGTCAAGGCACACTGAGTATTTAAACTGCAATAACTTAGACCTGGGAAAACTGTAAAACCAAGTTCTCAATGTGTGAATTCACTTCTCACCATTCCCTGTTGATTTTTTTCACCTTAGACAATGACATTGACTAATTTTACTTTGACCAGTTAGTTTTTAGCAACTTTTGTTGCCCCAGTTTACAAGAGCTGAATGCAGTTGTTCTTGGGTTTATTCCACTGAAATTCCTTAGTTGTTGTTCATCTTGACCTTGGCTCTTGTGATACAGAAAGCTTTTTACAGTAAGATCAATTTAATCTGATTTAGTGATAACACAACACAGTGCTGAGCACAAAATTGAAGTTCATGATTAGCTCATATATTCTTTTCAGCTCTTTTTCCTTCCCATATTCTTCCCTCCCCCACACCATTTACGCTGTCCCCTGTAGCATATCCAGTCATTTTTATCCACTGACACGAGCAGCACCTTGCATTAAGCTCTGCCCAAGGACTCAAGGATGAAAATACCTGTGGAATACATGTTGCTCCAGAGCAGCTTGAGAAAGGTCAGTTTGGTCACCCTGTATTAATTTTCATTCTGTGTTTTAGACATGTTACTGGTTTGGCATAGCTTATTCAGGGGTGTGTTTTCAGAGACATATTAAAGCTTTGTAAGTGGAAAGAAAAAGTTAAATAACAGCAGAAGCCTTTACAGTTCTTCTGCAATCAGTGTCACAGTCTGGCTTCAGGTTTTGGAGGGAGTAAACTTGGGTTTGCATGTTTTAGAGAGCTGCCTTTCAGAGTTAATTTCCACCTTCTTTTTTTTTTTTTTTAACAGTTTCAGTAGGGAAAAACCAGCAGTGCAATCAGACTTGGAGCACAGAAAGGTAGGGACCTGTATCAAAGCAAGTGAGAGCATCTGACCTGAGCTTTCGTGCAGTGTGGTGTGGAACACTTTCCCCTGCCTGCTGGCAGTGTTAAATTGGTATTAGAGCTTTTCATCTGTCTTAGCAGGGGGTGTTCCCAGGGAGATATTTGGTATCATCCTGATGTGTGCAAGCGTGTAAATGAATGGCAAAATGTAGGGTGAAAGGAGAAGTGTTTCCCTGCCATACCTGGACTTGGGGATCTTGGATGATGAGGATTGAGCCTAGCAATAGTTCTCTTTCCACAGAGAATCCATTCTCACCACCCATGAGGTGAAAACTTCTCAGCAATTTTAAGAAGAATTTCCCATGCAGCTGTGTGTGTTTTGTTGCCTCTCAGAAGAGCCTAGCTCTGCCTTCTCTGCATCTTCCAAATAGGTAGTTGAAGATTCCAGTAAGATTTTTCCCTGTTTGCTTCCTTTTCTTGAGGCTGAACCAACCTGGTTGTTCTGGTCTCTTCTTGTACATCACGTGCTCAGGCTCCGGGGCATCAGGTGGAATTGCTGCAGGTCACTGTGGGTCTTGTACTGGGGACCCCAAAAGCAGGCACAGTTCTGCAGACATGATCAGGAAAATGCTGGATGGATTGGAAAAGGAATCCCTTTCCTTGGCCTGATAGCTACACTTTGGCCTGTATAGCCCAGGACCTGTTTGGGCTCTTGCTGCAAGACAAGTGTCAGTGTGAGAAACGTGTCACAAAGTGAACTGGAAATGCTCTGGATTGCATTTGTACATTTGCAACTGTCTTGTCCCTCTCTTCCAAGGAACAGTGCCAGCTTGGGTCTTGGAGCTTTTTGAGCAGGAGGCAGCACTGAAGGATCCTGATCACCTCCAAATATCTGTGTTTTACCTTATCAAATGATAGTTTAAATCCTGTGTGGAATTTGCCTTGAGTTTCTACCCTGATGCAAAATCTTTGAGGTTTTTTAAGTCTTGCTGCTAATAATTTGGACTCGGGCATTAAAAACGAACCTCTAATGGAACAGGACTTGCTTCATCATTTTGCCCTTGCTGCACACTGAGTTTTTGAGTTTGTAAATGGCATCCTGCAGCAAATGATCTGTCTTCTCTTGCCAGCCAGTCTCTTGGGCAGCTCCTGTTTCTGCTCATCAGTTTTTCCCCCTCTATTTGTAGTTCTTTCTGTCAACTCCAGAGTCCTTTAATCCAACTCCTAATTTAATTCCATTGCTTGAAGGTCTGCATCTGGCGAGGATCTGTGTGTTAGGCTGCAGTTACACAACAGATTGTTCAGTCGTGTAACTTTTTGTTTCCTTCTGGGTGAAAAATTATGCCAAAGCTGCTACTACTATAGCATACACTACTGCTGGAAAGTGTAGCTTCCAATGGAGCCAGCTGTGCTGCAGAAAACAGTTACACTACAAGGTCATCTGGATTGCTGGAACTGATGGGGTTGGGAAGTGATGCCTTCTTGCATTTTGATCTGCACCTGACCAAAACATAGCTGGAGCATCTCTCTGTGTGGCTGCCTGGCAGCTGTTTGGCTGTGATTAGTGGGATCAGCATCTCTCCCTGCTGGGTGTGTTACTTGCACGTGTTTGTGCACACAGGTGGGGATACATCCACATACAGTAATCTGCAGTGGGAATTAGCTGGCTGTGAGGGTGGGCTTTCTCTGTTAGGGTGTTTTTTGTGGGGCAGTAATACACCAGGGAGCATTTTACTTTGGCCCGAGCGAGACATTTGGAAAACTACTTGGTTTTCTTGGAGCACTATATTTAAATTTCAAATTTTTGCTCAACTTTTGACCTTTGTATTTATATGTTCAGAAAATTCTTTTGATACCTTTTCAATTTACCAACAACGAATTAAAACCTTTCAGAATGTATGGCTGGTCCTTTCCTTACGTGTCACTTTAAGTTTCAGAGCCTGAGGGTAGTTGTGCCAAATCTACCCCTTTGCTCTCAAGATAGAAAAAATTAAAAAAACAAACACAAAACATTGACAATTCATGGGTGGCAGCTAAGGGAGAAACCCTTTAAATATTTTTTTCAGAGAATATTAAATTAGATCTGTGTAAACATACAATTTATATTTATTAATGTGTGTGTGTGTGTGAGCGTGTGTGTCAGTATAGATATATAAATGGTCCATGACTATTTCTTTCTCTTAAATGGTACTTACACAGACTTTTATACAGTATGTTGGCAAATTCCTGCACCAGGCACTGACTCCTGAAGAACGATGTACCTGTTTTTGTAACGAATTTGAGCAGCCAGGGGAAGCAGCTTTACTTCAGTGGTTGTTTTCATTCCTCTTGCAGAGCAGAAGAGACAACTCGGTACTTGCATCTTCCTTGTGTAGGAGCCCCACTTCAGGCATTGTTGTGCTTTCAGCCACCCCAGTCCATGCTGCTTTTCTGGCAAGAAAATCCCCCAAAATGGCACTAATGAAAGCTGGAATCCTTTCTTGTCTCCAATTATCTGTAGTTGTGGTCTTGGGGAGTTCTTTACAGATTCTGCTCTTTAAGTAATGGGACCTTATTTCTAACAGAGGAAATTTATGGCGGGTCCACGAGGATGCTGTAAGGGAGAGGAATTCCTCCCTGCCAGGTGGCTGAGCTAACACTGGGGCACTATGAAATAGTTTCTTTTCCTCTGTGGTGAGATTATTTTCCTTTTATCGTGCTTCTGTCTCTTTGTGGGGCGAGGTGTGTGTATATCCCCTTAAAAACAAACACAGAAGAGTTTTTCTAATGTTCCCATTCACAGGGAGTACATTTTACCAAACTGGCCAAATTTCATTCCACAAGGATCACTAAATTCACACAAGTGTGTATTTTGACCCACTGGGATCTTTTGGGAATTATTCTTAAAAGCAGGTGATAGTTGGCTTCCTAATTCCTAATTGCTGTTGCAGAAATTCCTTTCTCTGTGAGGACCTGAGTTAAGGCTTCCCCTCGGTGATCACTGGCTGGTGATGGGGCTTCAGTACTTAAGGAAGAACAGGGTTGGTGGTAGGAAGAGTAACAGGAATGGGAGCAGTGAAAGAAAGCAGCTTTCCTTCTCAGCAGAAAACAGTCCTTGTGAGAACCAGATTTCCCCTGATATTTGGTTATTCCTCCTGTCTGCTGCCGAGTTAAGTGATGCCCCTTCGCTGTCATCCCCCTCTCTGTCCTGCTTCTACCCCACCTCAGTTTTACTTCAAGCAGTCTGAGACAAAGCCTTCCTTGAAGCTAAGGGCAACGGTGAGGAGAAATGTCTGTTAGCTGAAGAAAAATGAGATTTAAATGGCGCAGAAAAAGTGAGATTTCCTTCTGTTTCGCTGTCTTGCTGCTAAAAGTCTGGTGCAGAACATCCTGATGTTCTGCTGATTTATATGCTGCTCTTGGGAGGTGGGCAGGCTGCTAAATAGGCAGGTTGGCTCTGTAGCAGTTGAATTACTGTAAACCTAAACTTGCTCAATCTCTCCTGGTTTTTTTTCTCCCTCAAATGGGCTTGAAGTAGAGGGAACCAGACTATTGTTTTTAAGATCTCTTTGCTTTAATAGAAGACAGAATGTAAAAAAAAAAAAAAAAAAGGCTCATTCAAATGTACTAATACAGAAAATGGCTTTAAAATACAAAAATCTTTCAAGACCCATATCTTGTCTTGGGTTCTGGACATGCCTTGTCCAGCCTGCCAGCCGACCTCTACATAGCCAAAAAGAGCATTTTAAGAGTCTGTAGCTATCCAAAGGACTGTTATCCAAAGGACTGTTAAAAGCTGTTTAGGGATAAATCAAAAGCTGTATGTGAGCAATGGGTGGTAAAGCTGGACATTCAGATCCAACTCTGAATAATTGCTCTAAAAAACAAATCCAGAAAAATCTGACTGTCCCCCTGTTCTGCAGATGCACATTCCCACTGAGTCCCCAAGGGAAGGCTGAGAGGAGAACCTGAAATACCTCAATGGCTTGACAGAAGGGTTTGCTACAGAGACCTGGGCCAGCCTTACCCCTTTCCCCTCAGTTTGGCACTTATTTTAAAGATGGTGATGGAAGGGGCAACTAAAGCCATGCTTGCATTTCAGCTCCTGGTGTTACCTGTGCAAGACACCTCCAGCCAGATGTTCCGGGGTTTGTGGGTTGTTTTTTTTTTCTACAGCTGATATCAAAAGTATTTTTTGTGACTTGTTTTCGTTATCAGTGCTTTTTACAAAGCAGGTGTGTATCCCAAGGGGGAAGCTCCATCTGGGGCAATGGATGTGAAGTTCACCTTCTCTGGCCATGTTGCAGCACTGCTCCTGTGAGATGCTCAACTGCACAGGCAGACCATGGCTCCCACGAGGGTGGGATCCTGCATCCAAGGAGCAGGACCTGCATTTCCACATCAAATGGGATACAGTGGTTTTGTTTGCTTGTTTGTTTTTTTTAAATATGGAGCCATACATTTTTTTAAGTAATTTGAGATCTGAATGTGATTTCTAATGTATCGAGAACGTTAATATTTTAAAGCTATAACAAAGTTTAAATTTCTACTTTTTTTTTTTTTTTTTCATTTATTTTAACTGTTCTGTTACCTTAATTTGATGTATGTGGTTGGGGAATGTTGCTTCTCCTCTTAGCATTTGTTTCTATAACCAGAAATAAAATTATATATGAAAGAGAAAATGCCCTGAAATTGCTTTGCTGCTTTGGGGTGACAGACTTGAATCTTTCCAATGTAGCATCATAGTGGGAGGTGAGTTTCCTGCAGCAGTTTGGGTTGTTCTCACAGTGTAAGGGGACAGTGTGTTTGATATTTTTTCCTTTTATTTTATGTAGGAAGTAAGTATTTATCTGCACACCTTGCACTGTTCCAGAGTTCACAGACTTTTGATCCCTTGGCAGTTATTTGGGCAGCTGTTGACTCACAGCAGAGTGAACATAATGTGCGTGTGTTTGAGGTCTGTAATACTTCCCCTGGGGGTTATAAACTATTCCTCCAGCTCCAGCTTTTGTCCTGAAGTGAAACATTGTTATTTTGAAAGGTAAACTATTTCAGTGTATTCCCCTGTAACTCATAATAATGGTTTCATGTAAGCATATGAGGTCAGAAAACATCTACCTTATAGTTGAGCTTTTCCTCCCTTGTCCTCCTAATGCAGCTACAATTTAAGTTCCGGGTTTGTTTTGACTAAACATTCTGAGCTCCAAAATTAAATAGGAGTATCTTTTAAGACCGCAGTTGACCTAAAGTAGCTGTAATTCATAGAATCACGGTATGATTTGGGTTGGAAGGGAGCTTAAAAATTATCCAGTTTCACCCCTGCCATGGGCAGGGACACCTTCCACTAGACCAGGTTGCTCAAAGCTCAGTCCAGCCTGGCCTTGAACACTTCCAGGGATGAGGCAGCCACAGCTTCTCTGGGTATCCTGTGCCAGGGCCTCCCCACCCTCACAGGGAAAAATTTCTTCCCAATATCCAGTCTAACCCTGCCCTCTGTCAGTTTGAAGCTGTTCCCCCATTGTCCTGTCCCTTGTAAAAATTTGTCTCCATCTTTCTTGTAGTTTCCCTTCAGGCATTGGAAGGATTTTTTTTTTTTAATTGACTAAATAAAAATTAATAACATGGTACACAGTGAGCTAAGATGTTCAGCAGAGCCATTTTTGGGGAGCATCTTTTAAAATTGTCCTGTCTTTGGTTCCCCATGTGCATTGGGTGTATTTTCTGACCCAGATGGGAGAAAGTGTGCATAGAAAAAACTGAATGCTCCTCCTTGCTCCCCTCTACTCCAGCTCTGACTGTTCCAGCTGGAGTGATGGATGCTGCTGGTCTTCCCAGGGCAAAGGGGAGCTGCTGTTCTGCTGGCTAATTGCCCAGGAATGCTGTTAATAAACTCTAATGCCTGGAGGGCGCAGGGCAGGGAAATACCCAAGGGCAAAGTGCCAGCCTTTCCTCCCTGACACCTTTTCCTCCTCTCAGGGGGGATGCTCAGCATGGTGGTGAGAGCTTCTGCCTTGTTAGCCCCCAGGTGAGACGAGACTGATGGGGAAATACTAATGGATTTTTAACCTTTTGGAAGTGCTGGAGACCCACCTGCTGAGCAGCTGTTTTTAACATCTCCTGCCAGTTTTGGAAAACACCGTTTTGTGAACAGGTTGCAAGAAAGGCTGATATGATACTGTTTACCATCACTCCCTTAGAAAACCCAGCTGTGGCATCTCTCTGCCATGTGATGATGTTTTCCATAGGTCTGAGCTGCTCCCTTCACGCCACGCGCCATGGCCTCGGAACCAGACTTCTCCGCTGACTTCTGAGGTGGACAATAACAGCAGCAGCCCCTCGAAATATTCCATGATCTGTAGTGGAGATAATTTTGGCATTACCCCTCCTCTGTGCAGGCAGGACTCGGCCCAGCCCCGCCGGGGCGGAACCTTCCTGCAGCAGCCACCGCTTTCCCCCGGAGGCCCCCCCGGCGTACCAGCCGGCCATGGGGGGCCGCTTTGGGCGCGCACCGTGGCGCGGGGCCGGGCGGGGGGTGCGGGATGTTCTCGGCGGCCGCCGAGAGTTTCCTCAGGCAGGCGAGGTGCGCTGGGGATCCCGGGGGGCCGGTGGAGCGCGGCTGGGACCCCTCGGGGCCCGCCGGGGTGCTGGGTGGGCGGCCGCGCCCGGCGCTGAGGGAGCAGCCGGGCCTGGGGTGTGTGGGGGGCGGAGGGGGGGAAATTGCGGGTCCGGGGTGCTGACAGCCGCTGTCCTCCCTCTCCCCCGGCAGGGAGATCCATGAGGAGGAGCTGCAGAGGTTCGTCGGCCGCGTGTCCGCCCTCCTGCAGGGCCCCGAGCCGGGCGCCGAGGCCGCGGAGGGGCTGCGGAGGCTGAACCTCACCGTGGCCGCCACCAAGTACCCCCGCAGGTGAGTGAGCGGCCCTGCGGCTCTCCCGGTGCTCAGGCAGGCAAAGCGTTGCTTTCTTAGCCACAACAAATAAAAGAAGGGGGGTGGGTTAGCGCTTTTTTTAAAAACCGCCGTGTTTTTTGGAAACCCTGAGTTCGATGTAAACATTAAGCCCCTCTTTGCCTTCCCCCCCCCGCGCCCCTTGCTGAGCACAAGGTGCCTGACTGCTTTTGCAGTGGGAGTAACAAGTGTTGGTGTCACCGAGCTCTCTGTCAAGAGGAACAGCATTCAGAAGTGGAGATGATAAGATGACATCAGTCACTGTCAAGGGGGATCATCCCCAAGCCAGAAACACGCAGGAAATAAACGTCTGAATCTTTTCTTGCCTGGCAGTGACGCTTTGCTGTGGCTCTTGCAGGCTGGATGGCAAGTTTGTGGAGCTGTTGCAGACAGTGCTGTGCTCGCCCAAAAGCCCTGAGCAGGTTCAGGTGTTATGTGCTGCCATCCTAAGAGAGATGTCACCTTGCAATGATCTGATCCTCTGCTGTGATGAGATTCAGGATACAAAGCTCTTGAGCCTGGTATCCTCCGTCCTTCTGGCTCAGGTAAATGACCTGTCAAGTCACAAATCTTCCCTTGTCAATATGGATTTGCTTTTTGATTGTTCCCTGTTCCCGAGCTCCTCCCTGAGCTCAAGGAGAGTGAAAAATCAATTGAAAGTATATAGTAAAAAGCAGAAGCATTACCATGTTCACTTAAGGAACCTCATTATTCTGCTTTGCATAGGGAAAAATAGCAGCTTTTTTGTGTTTAGTATTTGATAACAAAAACTGCTTAAAATTTTAACGTTTAGAAACTGATGCCTTGGAAGCAAAAAGGAACCCTTTAGTGCTGGCTGCTGGAATAGATTCCAAATCAGGACTGCTTGAACCTGGAGAGGAAAAGATTTGAGAGTGAATTTACTACTCCTTTTTATGATACCAGCTTTCATGTCCAAATATAAAAAATTACACACAGAACCTATAAAACATGTAGGGCTGTAAATGTGAATGACACTGCAAAGATCCAGATTTTCCAAGGAGAACAAAACATGAGGACTTTCCTGTTTTCAGAGCTGCCTGAGGAGTAAGCTGCAAACTTCTTTTTTTCCCCTACTCCTTTTACTATTATTGTGCCTGTTAAAGATAAAATCTTCTTCTGAAACTTCTCATTCTGAGTTTCACTGTGTGTTTAGAAATGTCTCCGATGTTTCTGATGCTCGTTTGAATCTTACTTAGCTAGAGGAAATGAAACAGAAACCACAGAAGTATTGCTGATGTGCTGCCTTCCAAAGCTCCTCTCACCCATATCCAGCCTTGACACTGTCCTGCAGTTCCAAACTGTAAAAATATACTCAGTGACACATATAAACAGCCCCATCATTTGGGATCTGTGAATTCAAATTGCAGAAAACCTCTGTAAAATGTGGTAAAGTAGCCTGTGCTGTGAGTCCTTTTTGTGCTTGACTTTTGTACTGATGCCTGATGGAAGAGATTGCATGGTGTTGGTCTCTAGCACTGGTAGATTGTCTGCCCAGCTTTACCTCTGCTTTATTTTTAAGGGAAATAAGAAGGGTGAAGTGGCTGCTGTGGGGCAGCGGGTTGTGAAAGTCCTTGAAGGAAGATTGCCCGAGGGTCAGAGCGCTCTGTTCCTCCTCCCTGTCCTGGCAAATGTCATCAGTCTCTCACCAGAATCTCTAACTGAAGGTAAATACGTAGGAAGGGCTGAGATTGCCACCTGGCTGTGATCTGTGTAGTGATCAGAAGGCTTTGGTTAGAAACTGCTGTCAAAAGTGATGTCTGGGCCACAGGGAAAATGAACTTACTGGGTGAGATACACCCAAACACACAAAAATGGGACTGGGCCTTGCAGTCAAATCCTGGGTATGGATTTGTATCACAGTAATATGTGCTCTAGCTGAGGTCTCCAGATGCAATAGGAGTGTGAAACTGCAGCTGTCCTGAAGGGCATCAACCAAAGTGAGAGAGAGAAGCAGAGATGTGCCTGTGCATCTGTCCCAGAGAGCAGCAGAAACAGTTAGAGGTGCTCTTCAACAGAAAGGCAGGACAGTATTGGTAGTGGTGAGTGATGTACCCTGGTGAGTAAACCTAGGAGAGCATTCCAGGCTTAAAATCGTGGGGATTTGTGTTGTGTTGTGGGAGTTTCCTGTGAGGTTTGCAGAAGTCGTGCAGTGTGCAGGAGAAGCTTTGGGGAGGATGTTGGGCAGGGATGTACGGGCTGGCAGAGCAGGCAGGATTACCTGTGAGTCCTCAAGGAGGGATTTATGCCTTTGGCTGCAGAGCTGAAGCCAGACACTGCCTGAAGAGAGTGACAGGATTTTTGCACCTTCTAATAGCAGCTGTGGGTGGAGACAAAGGAACAAGTACCTCCTGACTGGTGTGGCAGCAGAAGTCCTTGGTTCCAGGACTCACTCCCTGACTGAGGCAGGATGAGGAGTACAGGGCGTCCAACCCTGGCATGCCAGTTCCTTTAGGGACTGCTGGATCACAGAGACAGGGATCTAGGCTGGAGAAAAATAGAGTTAACAGGGGTATGGTGCAGAGGCTGCTTCTCTGCCCAGTCTGGCAGTGACCCTGTGACTTTCCTTGCACAGAGCAGAGCAGTGCTGTCAGCAGAAAGCTGGCTGACTGGCTGAGGTATGCCAGTACTCAGCAAGGAGTCGCTCAGCCCTCGGGAGGTTTCTTCTCCAGTCCCAGAACCAAACAGGTGAGTGCTGAGTTGCCTTGGTCACATCACAGGGGTGTTTGTTAGTCAGGTTTCCAGAATCACCTTACTTTGGAAAATGGTAGCCTGGAAGTGCTGCAGTCCTTTAGCATTTTTTGTGGAGTAAGTGGTCAAGACACGGGAAAGCAAAGTAGGAGGATTTATAGCTCCGAGGTTTAAAAGTTCTGCTCTAGAGCCAGAGATTTAATCATAGGATCACAGAATCCACATCCAGTCTCATCTTAAAAACCTCCAGGGACGGTGAATCCACCACCTCCCTGGGCAGCCCCTTCCAATGCCTGATTACTCTCTCTGTAAAAAATTTCTTCCTAATATCCAACCTAAATCCTTGAAGCAGTTTTAAGGGAAGAGTCTTAGTGCCCACATACCTCAGAGTAAAAGGTGATTGCAAAAGAGGCCAGTGTCAGAGAGAACAGGAAAGTTTGGAGTGTTTCAGCTGGGCAGAAGGATCCAACACAGTTGGCTTTTCTCTGTCTGATACCTGCCTTCTTGCAGGACCCTAAACGAGGGCTGCTTGGGCTCAGTCGGGTTTTCCCTGCGTTCCCATTCAGCCTTTCCCTCAGGGTCTGACCTGCTGCATCTTTTCTCTCAGCCTGCTCCTGTCACAGAGGTGGATGGTGCCATTGCCACAGACTTCTTCACAGTGCTCTCAGTGGGCCAGCACTACACACAGGACCAGTGGCTCAACGTGCAGGCCTTCTCCATGCTGAGAAACTGGCTGCTGTGCTATGGGGGCCAGGAGGGGAAGGCCCCTAATCCAGGTATGGACTGAAGGTCTGAAGGCCAGGGTGAGTTGCAGCCCCAAAGAGGGGTGTGTGCTCTGAGATGTCATATGAGGTGGCTGCACCAGCAAGCAGCAACCTCCTCTGTTTCAAAGTGAGAGCAGGTTAGATTAAATATTAGGAAGAATTCTTCCCTGTGAGAGTGGGGAGGCCCTGGCACAGCTTGCCCAGAGAAGCTGTGGCTGCCCCATCCCTGGAAGTGTTCAAGGGCAGGTTGGATGGGGCTTGGAGGAACCTGGTCTAGTGGAAGGTGTCCCTGGCAAGGGGTTAGAACTACATGATCTTTAAGGTCCATTCCAACCCAAATCATTCTGTGATTCTCAGTGGCAGGAATATGGGCAAGAGTTCAGAGATCTTGGACTAAGAGCAGCGAGACTTCTGGGAGGAGTATCACAAAGCCCACTGACTGATCCTTAGTGAACCTTACATGAGGAATTACTCATTCAGTGAGTCCCCTGCTTTCAGGCAAAGCCCTATGGGTCCCTAAGAAAGAAGGGCTGGGTGGTGGGAGACAGCATTTCCTTAGTGTTCTTGTAACATTAGGGTTACAAGAGTAACAAGGGTTATCCTTCTCCCCTGTCCTGTGTTTCACATTGCACTGAGGACAGTCAGCTGTTGTTGGGCCATTGTGTGGGTTACATCACCCATGGCAGGAGCTGACACATGTAATCTTTATTCTGTAGATGACAAACCAGGAGTGGACAGGTCTGTTACATCCATGGTCTCAACTACATCCAGCTCTGGTCACCTTCCCCCGAAGGAGCACCTGAGGGACAAAGCCTTCGAGTACTGCCAGCGGCTCATTGAGCAGAGCACCCGGCGTGAGTCTTGCCATGAACCCTCCCTGGAGCTCTCCTGGCAGTGTTCTTGAAAACATTTCTGGCTCACTGCATGTTTGGGCTGGGATCTCACTCCCTGGAGTCCACAGTCAGGCTCCATGGATGGGACCTGCTGGTGCAAGTCACTGACCAGCCCTGAGCTGGGGTGTTGGGAGGGATTTGGAGGCAATGGCCATGTTCTGCCTCCTCCCCTTGATTTGCAGGGGAGGCTGTGAAACTTGTTTGTCATTAGCCTGGAATCGGGATCAGTATGTGTTCCTGCCTGTCCTGAAATTGGAGTCAGTGCTCAAACTGCCAGTCTAATGTTCCTATTTGGGCTCAAAGCATAACTTGGACTCCTTTCTCTGGCAGGACCCCTGAAGAAAGATGATGGAGACTTGCAGAAAGCTGTAAGTACACAGAGGTGGGGCTGAAACTCTGGGAGTTGTGGCTTCCCCGACTCCAGTCTGACTCTCTGCTCTCCTGCAGTGTCTCATTGAGACAGTGGCAATCATGGACATCATCTGCAAACAAGACTCCTCCTACGTGTCCCGTGCTGTCTCCTGCCTGAAAATCCTGCACAGCAGGATTTGTGGGGATGCCACTTATGCCAGGGCACTACTGCCCATTGCCCAGTTCTTCCTGAACCACGGTAAGTCATCAGCTCCCACTCCCTCATCCACAGTCTAGTCTTGCATACTCCAGCACAGCCTTTTGTCCTGACAGCTTGCTGGCTGCCAGAGTTGGTAATTCCACCTTGGCTGCACTCTGGGATGGATGATCCCACTCCAGGAGACCCAGGAAAATGAGGGGTCCCACGCTCTTTAGAAAAACATAATCCAGATCTAGATTAGCCCCTGGAGCCTGTGTTGGCAGGGCTGCTGGGTGGGCTGTGCTCAGCAATGTGCTGTGTTCTCTCAGGCAAACTGGCAGCTGTGGATTTGGATGCAATCTACAAACACTTGTTCACTGATATCCCAGCCCAGCTCTTCCACAACCCATCACTGGCCTTCGAATTCATCCAGTTCTGCAAAGACAACAGCCAGCTCTTCACAGACACCTCCACCATATTCAGGCAGAGCTTCCCAAATCTCTTCAAGGTACAACTTGCTGGAGCAGCAGAGGGGAGAGCCTGCTTCCCATTCCCTTCTGTGCCCCAGAATTTCCTGTTTGCACCCCAGAGCCCTCCCTGTGCCTCCATGTTAGTGCCAGGGAAAGCACAGGCAAGAAGGATTGTTATAAAAGCAGCTGAGGGTTTTAAAAGGGAAGAGGGTTCTGGATGTGTTTGGCACTGCCAGGAGGGGAAGAGTCTGTGTTAGCAGGACTGCCAGTGGGTTGGGAAGCACTGTGAACACAGGACACAGCACTTTGTTTCTGGAAAAGTTTAATAAGTTGCTGCTTACCAGCCACAGAAGCAGCTGCCAGAGGCCTGTGCTGAGCTTCCAGCAGCCTCCTGGGTTTTGACCAAACCCTCAGATTTCTCTGGTTTTGCTTTTCAGAAGTGGTTTTCCCTTCCCCATCCCTTCTCTCACAGCATGGAGTTGTCTGGGTGTGTGGTGAGGTAGCAGGGATAGTGCAGCAGTTTGTGCTTGTCCCTTGCAGTTCCTGGCGTGGAACAGCCCACCCCTTATCTCAGAGTTTGTGGACCTTCTCCCATTTCTGCTGGATGCAGGCACAGCCATTGAGATCTTCCATTTGCTGCTTGACCTGCCCTGTTTGACAGCAGCTCTGGACATCCAGCTCAGGTAATGCACCTTCCCTTCCTCTCACTTGCTCATCAGGCTCTTGACATTGACCACAGCCCAGTACACTCTTCTCTGAGCCTCAGCTTTCCTGTGGCTGCTGCTATCACAGATCTACAGCCAGGTTAACACCAAGATGGACTGTTTCTGGGCCTTGGGGAGCTGTTGTTATTCCCCTCTCCCTATCCAGCTCCAAATGATTGCCACATACTGAGTCTGCCATTAGCCAGCACCTCAGCACAGAGGTGGGGGCTACCTGATCTTCCTCCCTGCTCTTACCCCTCTTTTCTGGCATTGTTCCCCTGAAGGCATCCAGAGGTTTCTTCTTGAGGTCATTAGGAACTGTGAGTCTCCAGGAAGATGAAATAGGACTGGAACTGGCTGTACCTCTGCTCTTCCTTGTCCTCCCAACATCAACAGCTCTGTCTGGAGTGCTTAGAAAAGAGAGTCATCCAAGAGGCAGATGTTGGTGGGCTTGGATGACTGAGGGTGCAGAGTGCCATTTTTCCCTTTCCCAGGAGTGATACAGAGACAAGTCTGGAACTGTTGCCTGAGCATGGGGAGGGTCTGAGCTCATAATTTTCTGTCATCTTGATGGTCTTCCAGAGGGCCTGGACTAACAAAGTTATTGTCACTTGTTCAGTGTTCATGATTCCAGCTGTGTCCTGGCCTGTTCTCATAATGCAGCTCGTTCTGTGTGTGTTTCCTGCCAGGGCAGCTGCTCTTCCTACCTCTGAGAAGGCCACAAGTGACCCAGCTGTGAAACCAGCCACCTGCCTGGAAGCCTTTCGTCATCCCCTCTACAAGAGCACATTCCAGCACCTTCTCCGCACCAGATCTGCTCCCGAGGACACCCCAGAGAGGTGGGATCCTGCCACCAGGGTGTGGCTCAGCCCTTCAGCTCTGGGAGGCAGCACTGGGATTACTGGGAAAGGCACAGCCACTCTCAGGCTGGAGTGAGGTGGATTTCCCTGTGCCAGCTTTGCCAGCACTCAGAGGCCATGTGGGGGATAGGGAAGGGCAGCCAGGAGAGTAGCTGGGAACAAGCCTTCAGCAGTAACTCTTCTCTTGCCCACAGTCTGATCGCACTTCGGCAGCTGCTGGGATCCCTGGCTGGCAACCCAAGGGTGGTGCAGTGTGCAGAGACTGTCCCTGTCTTACTGGAGCTCTTTTTCAGGGTGGTGGCAGAGGTAGGTCCTTTTGGGGGAGGTTGGCTCCCACTTGTGCCACGGGGGTCTCTTGTCATGTGAAGAGCAGTCGTAGAAGCAAAATTATTAAGACGCTGCAGCTTCAAGAGAGGGGTGCACCAGGGGAGGATGGGTTTAATACTGGCATGAACCAGCACTGAGCTGGCCACTTCATGCAGAGAAGCAGAAAAGCTCCATGGTGCAGTGTCAGGTTCACTCTGTGCTCTCAGCCAGCTGTAAAGAAGAGGGGTGAGAGCAGAGTGTCTGATAGCTGCTTTGTGCACTGCTCCCCTCCTGCTAGATCAGGCAGTTTCTCTGTCAGCTGTCTTACCTGGTTGGGTAGTTTGGGGTTTGGCTGCTAGAAGTCACTTGTTTCAGCCCTTGCTGAAGCAAGGGCTGTTTTCCAGTTTGCAGATGGGTGTCTGATAAACCAGCTGGTGGTGCTGCTGCTGCAGAGGAGCGACCAGCTCTTCGAGATCCCGGCGTTCAAAGATGACGTGTACAGGTGAGATGGGACAGGAGGCCCAGCCAAGCTCCCAGCCCTTCCACTGGCTGCAGCCTGGCAGCCCAGGGCAGCCCAGGAGCCTTTTCAGTTGTGTCCCAGTCCCTGCTGTGACACATCTTTGGAGGGTGAAAAACAGGAACACCCTGAGGGCACAGCGCTGTGCCAATGGCTGGGTGCTGCCAGTCCCTCCTCAGATGGGGTGGTGACCACCTTGCCCATGGTCTGAGCTCTGCCCTTCTCTCTGCCCCAGGGTGCTGAGCTCACAGCTGGCCATGCTCTGCAAGCTGCGCCCTGCACTCGTCGTGGAACTGTCCTCAGAGATTCTGGAGTTCTCGGGAGCAGTCAGCAACATCCAGAGCAAGGAGCCCATCTTCACCCACCTGGTGAGTGCAGCCTGTCTGCTTCTGCCACAGGCTGCTCCAACTGCAGTGCAATCTGATGGTCACCTTCCCTTTCCTCCTCTCTCCTGGAGCATTAGCTAACCTGATTTTCTGTTCTCTAAAAGTTACTTGATTCCCCCTCTCCCTGTGCTTGCCCTGAGCACATCTGCCTTTGCCCCAGGTCTGGGCTGTCGGGGAGTACCTGTCGGTGTCCTACGACAAGCGCTGCACTGTGGAGCAGATCACGCGGTTCTTCGAGACCCTCGAGGCCGTGCTGTTTGAGATCACCCAGCTCCGGCCACTGGCCAGCACCCCCAGCTGTGCCCCCCGTGCCATCAGTGTCCTCATGGCCACCTTGACCAAGCTGGCAGCCCGCAGCCAGGACCTGATCCCCAGGTGAGGACGGATGGTGGGGACGGGCAAAGGGTTGAAACGTGCAGATCTCACGAGTCCAGACTTGGGTTTGCTACTGATACATAACTGAATTTGTCAACTGATGGAACTGGAACTGAAACAGGACAGAGGAGATAAGCTGTGGAGGGGCACAGTTTGGGGAAGTGGGATTCATCTGCTGACTAATGCTCTTGTCACCTGATGTTCCACTGCACTAGTCTGCGGGCATTCACAGGCTTAAGTAGCGACCTGGCTGGGTGTAAAGGTCCTGCCAGCTGATATCTGCATCCTCCTCTCCTGCAGAATGTCCATGTTCCTGTCCAAGATGAGGACATTTGTGCAGAGCCCTGCTGTCACCTCTGTTTACTGCGAGGAGGACCTGGAGGAGATCCTTATTCGGGCAACTGAGCTCATGAACCTGCTCAAGATGCCCAGCGTGGCTCAGTTTGTGTTCACCCCCCCCGTGGATGTGGGCAGCACACGGCTTCAGAGAGAGGTGAATGACTCCCTCCCTTTGGCCCTGAGGATGGTCACCCATCTGCTGGAGCCAGCTCCTGGCTGCATGCCAGTGTGAGGGCAGGAGGTTTCTGGAGTAACTCACTGGACACTGCTGACACTCAAGGCTGATCTTAACTGGAAATGAGGAACAAATGATTGCAAATGAAACAGAAAACAGGAATAAGTAGAGCTGAGGCTGCTCTTCTGCTCTGAGGTTCTTTGTATTTCTGTGTCCCAGCGCTTGTTGCTTTTTTATCTCCTAAGCTTGTCTTATCCCTCTCTGGCCAGTATGCATTGAAAATATCAGTGGGTTTGTGTGAATGTGGCAGGAGAGTGAATGAGTGCATTAACACCCTGCCAGCACACCATGCCCCTTTGGAGTTGTACTTCTTCCCTCCCTTCCTCTGCCTTGTTTCCCTCCCCTTTGCTCTCACTACACCTGGCTCTGCACTTTTATTGCCTCTTCTTGCAGCAGATCAGCCGAGCCTCTGTGAGGTGGTGGAAGGACTGTTAATCTGCTGTGAGCCATCACCACTCTTCTGTCTTACCATCAGAGTGCACACGCTGAGATCCAAGAGGCAGCTGCCAGAGCAGAGCTTAGAGAGATTTATTGATCCAGTTTATTGTTGACAAAGAGCATTTCTTAACATACCCCAGCCCCGTGTCAGACAGGCGCCATGCTGTGTTCTGTATCTGCACCAGAGGTTTATACACATTTGAGCTGTACAGTATTAACAGACAGGGAAGTAAATCCATCCCAAGGCTCCTCCCAGGAGGAGCCAGGCCTCATGCACACTAGTAAATAGCAGGGTTTATTTACAGTCTCTTTCAATACCTGACTGCACTGTGAGCAACATACAGCTCTGGGGCTGTTTTCCAGCTCCAGGAGCTCTCAGTTGGGAGCAGAGGGTCGAGCTGGTACTGCTGGAACTTGCCAGGATGCAGCCCCAGCACTGTAGTGCAAACCAAGCCTCCCCCAAGCCCTGGCTTCCAGGCAGAGGGGAGTAAGGAGTGCATGCAGTTTTTCCAAGGGCCCTAGGCAGCCCATTTCAAGTTCTGTGGGGGATGACAGGCCAACATACCTACTTGAGTCAAAGTGGAGTGAATCACCAGGAGCCCCGTGGGGCCCTGAGCCTTTGCTGGCCTGCCTGGTACAGCTGAGTCAGCGGCAGGAGGGATGCACTGCTCCCAGTCCCTGCTGGGGCAGCACCCCACCCAGGGGGTGTGAGCGTGGCCTAGCAGAGAAGCAAGGCACTAATGTCTTGGTGAAGGTGCTTGGTCCATCTTGCCTAGAAAGGACAGGCCAGGCTGTGTTGAAATCCAGTAGTGGAGTGTTTCCCTTGCATGGATTGTTTTGACATCTCTCTCGTCCCACGACATGCGAGACTTAAGCACAGGAACCAAAACTACAGCAGTGAGGCGTCATTAAGGCCAACCCTTTTTTAGCATCACATCCTCGAGCAGCATTGTTGTGAGATGCCATGTGAGTATCTGATATGCTGCCAGAGCCTAGGCCATGCAGAGTGTGATGGAGGGCTTTGCTGCAGGCTGTTTTTAATAGGGTTTGGCTAAACTAGGTCTCGGTATCCGTCTATATGTGGAAATCAGGTCGGGTTTATCCCGTTAATGTTGCTAAAAGCAGAGGAGGACTCGGCAGGCAGGAGGCCGGGTGTGCCAGGGGCTGGACAGCCACACGGTGGAGCTGGTTCCTCGCCTCTGACCCCGTGGTCGGCAGCAGGTAGCGGAGCAGTTCCTGGCACACTCCAGACTGTCCTTCCAAAGGGAGCCTCTGCTGCCCGTCTTCACCCATCAGCATGTCAGCAGCACACACTGGTGAGATGCTCCAAGCTGGGCAGGTGACAGGGTGGCCTTGCAATGGCCTGGCAGAGCTGGAGGGAGAGGACCAGGACACGGTGCCAAGGTGTCATTTGTCTGGCTGGGCTGGTGTCAGCCACACCTGGGGTGTGGCCCCGTGTGCTGCCAGGGTCTCTGGAGTTTCTGGTGGCACAAACCCTCTGTGAGGAGAAGTTCTGCTGTGGATGCCCCATGCTGCTGGATCAGTCCTGGGGGGCCTTCTGCCAGGATCGTGGTGCCAGAGCTGGGCAGTAAATCTGCTGCAGAGCAAGGGAGTCCTTTTCTTCAGGGGGCTCTCCCTGGGACTCACAGGAACTGCTGGTGGTGTCAGCCCTTTGCTGTAGCTGCTTCCCATCCCGAAGCAGCCCAGCAGCAGAAAGGCACCTGAGTATGGCACCAAGGAACTTAACTCCTTGCAATGCATCCTGCATGGAATCCCGCTCCTGGGTGCTTGTGCTGCCTTCACCACCCCCAGAGCTGGGCACGCTTTTCCAGCCTGATGTGCCAGCACCTCAGGTGGCCACTGCCACAGTGAAGCCCAGGCCTGCCCCACACATTCATCTTCAAAATCCAAAGGTGTTTCAAGCCTTCTGCCTGCCAGCATGAAATACCACAAAGGGCTCCAGCCTAGAGGACCAGAGGAGCCTGCCTACAGTCCCCAGGGGGGGAGCATCCTCTTCCTGCCCCCTGCCAGAGGGGACAAAGGACCAGGAAAGTTTCTGAGAAGGACAATACCAGGTATAAGGTGAGGCTCCCAGCCAGTGCAGTGGGAGAAGCGTGCACCATCCTTGCATGTCCTGTCATCTGCTGCAGCGCAGGGGCAAAGTGTCCAAAAGCAAATTAAGGGCAGTTGTGGAGTCCTGGTCCTCCCTTTTGCTCTCCCTCGCTCCAGGCTCCCCCAAGCTGAGCTTTAACCAGAGCTGCACCCACAGGCTGCTGCAGAAGGATCCTGGTACCACGAGGACTAGGAGACAGAGGAGCTGGAACTGATTTTTTTGGCTATTTCCATGTCCGACTTGGCAACCAGAAACCGCAGCTTCTTCCCTCCGGAGCGGATGAGGTCCACAGCACTGCAGAGAGCAGCAACAGGGAGAGGTGAATTCTGGTTCCCACGGGCTGGCAACCCCCCAGGACATTCACAGAACACCCCCTCTTTGCCAAACACGTGCCCCCTCTGCCCTGTGCCTGCTCAGGGTTACAAGCAGCCTGTTGCTCTTCTGTCTGTAGCTTTCTGGAGGGCCTGACCTGCGGGTTAGTGCTGCCACGACAACGGCAAACAAACCCAAAGCTGCGCTGTCCCGTGGCCACCTGGACTTTGCCTCTGAGCTGCCCCATCCCACCACCTTCAAGTGAAAGCCTGGGGTGGGATGAGGCTGGAGCAGTTCTGCACTGCTGAGACCCACCTCTGGAGCTCTCATTTTTCTCCCAACTATACTCCCCAGTTGTTGCTCCATGATTCCTCTTCCAAACCCCCCAAAACCTGCCTTCCCCCCTTCCCGGTGTCCTGCAGAGGTCACTCCTCTCTCTGCAGCTTGCTCGTACTGCAGCATCCTCTGGTTTGTGGGGCTCTTTGAGCAAAACCTGGACCTGAGCAGTGCTGAGTCCCTCCCACACCCTTTGGCAAGGTGTGACTCACCTCTGGTAGTCTGCCCCGATGAGGCTGGTGCCGTTGACAGCCAGGATGCGGTCCCCGATGGAGAGCCGGCCGTCGGCGGCCGCGGGGCTGTCCTCGATCAGCGTGCGGATGTAGATCCCCGGGGAGCACAGCGGGGTGTGCTGTTGGCAGGGACAGGCAGTGAGCAACAAAGGGACATGGAAGGTTTGTGGTCCCAAAGGGCTGAGCTCCCCAGGCAAAGCGACTCTGCCCCTGGGCTCATTGGGCACAAGTGGGTGCCTGATGCCAGGTGGGACCCTGGAAACTCTAAGAATGTGATGGGTGGGTGCTGGGGATGGTGCTAACAGAAAAGAAATACAATCCTTCAGTTTTATATCAATTTATAGACAGAAAGGAGAGGTGGGGGCAGTCTGTTCTTGTCCAATTTAGCTAAGAGTAAAACATCATTAACCTGTGGCCATGTTGGGAGGGGAGCCCGGTGCTCACAGCTGTCCCAGGGCTCAGTGATGCTCTGTTTCCTACTGACTAACAGCACTGCCCTGAAAGGCCATTTAGAAAGATGACCCACCCCACTAAGGCAGATTCCAACACCACCTTATGCAACGGCAGAGCTATTCTGGCACCCCTGCTCCCCTCCACTTCCCTTGCCACCGCTGAAGGGTGGAGGAAACACCTCAGCTGAGTCATTTTCCTTCCAAAAAAGAGCTGAGCCTGTTTGCTCTCCAGCTGCAGGACAGCTGCGATGGACTTTGCCTGCACAGCTCAGAGACGTAGGAGTAGAGAGATCCTCTGAGAGACCCCTCTGTGCCTCGTGTTCCCCAGGAGAAGCGCCCTAGCCCCCATGGGAAGCCATCAGCTTCTTTGCTGGCTTTTCTGGGAGTATAAACCACATCCCACGTGTCCCGCTCCGGCTGTGTGAGGGGCATCAGCCCTGTCCCGCCGTTGCCCAGGACTCACCGCGCCGTCGATCAGCCCCATGCCCAGCCCGATGGGTCCCCTCTCCAGCTCCACCACGAAGACGTAGCAGAAGTCGTCGGTGGCAGAGCTGCGGCTGGAAGACTCCGGCGTGGGGTAGTCATAGGGGGTCGGCGAACATCCTGGCGGCGGAGAGACCGGCTTACGGCTCTGGCACCGCCCACGCCCATCCTCACCACCCCTGGGCAGCGCCAGCGTTCGGTACCTTCGGGGGTGCTGCCTTTGGTGCCGTTCATCCCGTTCCTCCGGGGGTCCTGCAGCCCCTTGCCCGTGCCCTGTGGGGACTCGGGGCTCCCAGAGTCGAAGTTCAGGGGGGTTGTGGGCGGTGTCAGCAGGCAGGAGGAGTCTGTGGGTGCCGTGCCAGCCTTGGGGGCCGGACCCCTGCCCAGCTGCAGCTGCTTGAGCTTCTCCTGGATCTGTGGCTCGCCGGGGTGCTCACAGGAGCAGCCGTTGGTGGACAGGCAGGGCCGAGGGCTCCCCTCCGGCTCCGGCTCAGCGCAGCCCCCTGGGGAGCAATAGTCCTCCTGGGCAGCGGTGCTCCCAAGGGCAGCAGCCGGGCTCTCGCTCACCTCCAGGACCTCTGGCGTCGTGCATGCCTCTTTCTTAAGGAGGAAAATGCTCTGTGGGACCTCCTGTGTGTGCTTTTCACTCCCTACCTGCACCCCACCACCCTGGCAGGACGCCTGCCAGCTCCAGCCAAAGCCTGGGCAATTTGGACACCGCCAGGGCTTGTCCTGGCTTCCCAGCACAGCTCCCACTCCCCAGTTCTGTGGCCAGGGCCATGCTGGGGATGTTTACAGGCAGTCAGGAAGGGACTCCTGGTCATGTCCCTGCTGGGGAATCCCACTGGAGAGGGACACCAGTGGGAGCACAGATTATCCTCTGGCCCAAGGGCTCCAGGATGAGAGGAAGTAGTGGTGCCTGTCGTGGCACAGTGGATGGGGACAGGATGGGAGAGGAGAAGGAGACCTGCTCCAGGGACATCCTCCCCACAGAGCTAACAAAAGGCAGTTAAGTTTGGCACCCACAGCACGTATCACTCTCCCTGTGCTTTACAGGCATTAGCTAATTACACTTTTGTGCAAGCCTGGCTGCTGGGGACGGGCAGGGTGCAGCACAGAGAGGACAGGGAACACAGAGGGAGAAGGGGAGCACTGTCTGCAGACATCTCCCTTTCCTCCCTCCTCTCCCCTAATGGGATTGCTGGGAAGAGCCTGTTCTTCCAGCTCACCTTCCCATGCCCCCCAAGGCTGGGGGATTAGCAGCACTAATCCTTCCAGCAGCTCTCCAGGAGGGCACTGCCACAGCTCTAGGCTGTGGGCAAGGGCAGCAAACCCTTGGCACTGGGCTTGGAGGGGTCTCCAGAGGGACCCAAGACCCTCCTGCCCACCCAGGAGAGTAACAGGAGAGTCCCTCTGTGGGATACAGGCTACCTTTGGGGGTGCTGAGCCGGGCCCCTCGCCGGGGTGGGGGCTCTTGCTCTGCAGGCTCCAGAGGAAGTGGCGGATGTAAAGGAGGTGCCGGTAGATGTTGTCGTCCAACGTCTCCACCTCCAGGTCCACTTTGAAGCCCTCACTGGGCAGAATGATGGGTGGGTGGTTGTCAAAGGACTCCAGCATCTCATCTAAAAGGCAGAGGGAGGAAGGCTAGCACTGGCCCAGGCTGCACTGTGCTCCTGCCTCCCAGCTCTTGGCCGTGTGCATCTCCCAGCTGGGATCAGGGACACAGTGAGCTGCAAGCCAGCAGCATCCCTCATTTGGGACTGCAGAAAACGCCTCATGCCCATCTGAGTGCACTTTGCATCCTTTGTAATATCTGAATCACAGGGCCGTGGTTAGTCCCAATTACAGCAGTTACTATAGGAGACCCAGGGAGGGGAAGGGAATTGCCTGTTTGGTTTGTACATAAAAAACTTGGAGGGAGCCTGTGGGTGACCGGGTCACGATCACGGAGCAGCACTGACAGCAAAGCCAGGGGCTCACCAGGCTGGAAGGTGGCTGGGCTCTCCTCCTCACTGGGCTGCCACGCTGCGATGCAGCCCATGTCCATCACTGCCTGGCACTGGCTCAGCACCCGGTGGAGCTGTGCAGGGCTCAGCGCCGGGAACTCGGCTCGCAGGGACGGCCACGTCATCTGAGCGAGGAGACAGAATGAGGGGGGAATGTCAGGGGGGAGGAGCTGCTCCCTGCCAGGAGCAGGGACTCACGAGGGGCACAGGAGGGAAAGGTCAGGGAATGTGGAATGAGCCTGAGCATCCCCTCCATGCCCACCCACGGACCCACCACCCTGGGAAAGGGCAGCTGGAGGCAGGTTGCAAAAGGGACACATCAGCGCGGGGACCACCCTAAATGACAAGTGGGGTCTCTCCTGCCTGTGCCCATCCCAGTGCCAGGTGCCATGGGCTGGGCATCCCTCACCTGCACCAGCTGGGAGCCGGGCATGGCCAACAGGTTGGCCACGCTGGCGAGTTTGGCGAAGAACTGCTGGGCGAGCTGCTCGAAGCCGGCGCCGCGCAGCCAGTCCAGGAGCAGCCGCACGCTGGCCCGCAGCTTCACCCCCTGAGACCAGTGGAAGCAGCCGAGAGAGGAGCCTGGGGAGGCAAAACATCCATCAGTACACATCAGGGAACAGCCCCTCAGTCCCCCCAGCCCCTGCCACCAGTTAATGTCCCCAGCATCCCATAGCTATGATTCCTGGTGGCAGCTGGACCTTGCTTGGCACTAACAATGGGGCAGCTGTGCTAATGAGGGCTAATTAGCACCTCAGGCTGCAGTAGTTTATTAATGAGCTGCCCCTCTGAAATACCCTCAGCCTCCTCTGCTCATGCTGAAAAGGGCAGGGCTCTGGCAGGGGATGAGGGTGGGGTTCAGCCTCTCCTGGGAATGGGGACCCTGGATCCAGCAGCTGGATCTGTGCTTGGCCTTCTCATAACTGCTGAGACTTGCCCATCTCTGGCTCCTTCCTTCCTGTACCCCCCGAGGTGGCACTGGGATACGCTGCAGGGCATCCCACAAGGTCAGTCTCCTATGTGTTCCCCAGTTCAAGGAGGACTGACCCTTATCCAGGAGCTGGTTGAAGAGCAGGGTGTTGGAGAAGAAGAAGAGGTAGGCGAACATCTGGGAGGTGATCTCTGGGTGCACTTCATACTGGTGGAGCAGGTCCAGCACCGCCTGGTAGATGAGCACAACCCTGCGCAGCTCCTCGGGCAGCGGCGGGGCCGCCCTCCAGCTCTCCCGGCACTCACTCTGGAAGGGGTTGCACTCCAGCAGGGCAGGGAGCGACACATACAGACACTGCAGGGAGAGCAGCAAGTTCACAGCAGACTCATTTTGCTTGGGGTTTCTGTTTTTGCATGAGACAAATGTTTCTGACCCCCTCACCTCCGCCAGCCAAGCAAACCCTGCCGGTGCTGCCCCAACAAGGGGCTGCTCCCGCTCGCCCCCTGTCTCCCTGTGTTTCTGTGTTGTGCAGAAGTTTAAAATTTATAAAAACTAACACGTTGGTTGATTTTAGCAGTTGAAGGTGGTGGCGTGTGACAGCTCAGCTAAAAGGATCTGAAATCCGATGCGAACCAGGGCAGTGACCGATCAGTCGGGCACGAGGGTGACAGGAAAACCAGGATCAACGGGGATGATCTTCCCGCATTGCTTAAATGGGAGAGCAGTGCCTAACACCCATCTCTGCCGGGGTCAGGGGAAGAGGATGGTGCAGGAGAGGAAGGTGCCGCTCTGGAATGCTGCAGAGCAGCCCCTGCATCCCCTCAGGCCGACGCCAGAGGACAGGCAGCCGTCCCGCACAGGGCGGCCTTTCTGCTGCCTCACACTGCCCGCTCTGTTCCCTGCTCCCGATGCCGCCCGGCTCTCGCGGTCCAGCGGCGACGGTCCAGGGGCCCCTTTCCCTCACGCCCTGAATCACACCATTATGCCTCGCTGGCCAGAGCCAAGCAGCTCTCCCCGAACACCTCCCCCGAGCCGCTGCACTGCAGGCAAGGAAACACGCCGCAGTAATTCAATACTTTTCCTGGGCTGCGACCAAAAACCGGGGCGCTTCAGCCCGAAGGAAAACACCTCGGCGTGGTGCAACTGCCAAGGAGTAAAAGCTTGGGAAAAAAAACCAAAAAAAACCCCTCAAACTCCTGTGCAGCCCGAGAGCTGCTGGGGATGCTCGTGCTGGCCCCGTGTGACACTGCTGCCTGTCCATGGGAGCACGTAGTACCTTGGAGATGTAGTAGACACACTGCTGGAAGGTGTACATGATCACCTCCTCCAGCACCGTCATCGCCTCCTCACTGGCTGTGATGGTCGAGGAGAACAGAGACTCCTTGGAGCCTGTGGGGCAGAGAGGAGGATGGGGGAGCAAACCTACAGCAGCAAGGTGCCCACATTCCTTGGGGGGGGGATTATTAGTGTTTCCAGGCTTGCACCACCACCATGGCATCACCTGACAGGGGCAAAGAGGCTCCTCCGGCCCCAGAGAGCACCAACCTGCCATCCCCCGGGGCTCCCATCACTGCTGCAGCTCGGGGCTGCCCTGTCTCTCCAGCACCTGCCTGGCCTATGAACAACTTAATTTGCTGCATCAACCAGAAGGGTTCTGAGGCTGATTTAATACCTTTTTCTTTGTTTTCCTTTTTCTTTTTTCTTTTGCTTGAATTAACACAGGCTCACTGGTGAGCAATCCTGCAGGGGCTGCCTGCAAATCCAGGTGCCCCCACAGCAGCTGGAGCAGGGGGGGAAGAAAGTGCCCCCCAAGGGTACTAACCACAGGCTGCTGAGGTGGAAAGGGGCTGCTCAGCTGTGGACACAACCCAACCTGGAGCCGGGCACACCGTGGCCCCACACAGGCTCCTCCCACAGGTTTCCCCAGCCCACACCACGGAGATGTCCCTGCTGCTGAGGATTACAAGGGTTAACGGAGCATCTCGGGGGCACTGACCACCGCCTGTGACTGGGGATTAGCAGGACAGAGCCTCTCCAGCCAGGGCGTCGCATCCAGCCTCACCTCTGATGTCCAGCTCCTCCTCCATGCTCTGGATGTAGGTGGGTGATTTCTGCTGGACGAAGTACAGGACCTCGATGGCGTTGGCCATCCAGAAGATGATGTGCTGCAGGTCTGGGAGAAGGTCCGTGATGGTGAAGCGGGACAGGGAGGCCGGGTCCTGGCTGGGGAGGCAAAGAAGGTGTTACAGCTGCTGCTCCTCAGCATCCCCACACAGGCTTTTGGGAAGAAAACAGCCAGCCTGGTGCAATATCAGAGAACTTGGCATCCCCTCACCCCCAAGTCCAGCACTCCCCTTAGGAAGACCCCTCACAAGCAAAAATCTGGTGGCTCCTGCTCTGTGGAATGGCAAAGAGGACCCTGAAGGGACTGGGCTGGCCAAGACCATCTTGCCTTTGTGAGGTGCTACTTTTGAGGGAGACTCCCCATAATACAACTGAACTGCAATAAATGCTCGAGGCTGAAGGGCAGCTCTCCCCCAAGGTACGTCCTGCCCCTGCCAGCTCTGGACAGTCAAACCCAGCTCACCTGCCCTGGGCTGCTCAAAAATAAAACTAAATAAATAAAAAGCATCTGGGATGTTTCCCAACTGCTGGACTGCTTTTTCCTGCTATAGGAAAGGCCTGAGAAGCATCCTTGGAGTTTATCCTGAAGAAGGGCTCAGAGCAAGCCCCAACAGTTTCTCCAGATGCTGGTTTAGAGCCAGGATTTTGGAAATGGCTGGGAAGCCAGCTCCTTGCATCACTGTGATTGCTCCAGAGTGGTGATCCCAACACTGGGACACCTTGTGCCACCATCCCAGGATGCACACATGCAATGCCAGCCCCATCCCAGCTCTACCAAGGGGTCCTTAGCATGAAGGGGGTGAGGCCCCCCATTGGGGCCATTCCCATTACATCCCTCAGGGATGCTGAAGCCACAAGTGCAAAGCCTTGGCCAGGTCTTGGACCAGAGAAAACCCCAGAGCTGCTGCAGGTCCTATTCCTATTCCCTCCGGAGCTTCCCTGCTTTTCCAGACCCACACCTTCCTTGTAGGCATCATGGTGAAATGGCCAGAGAGCAGAATGCATGGGGTTTAGAAGGAAAATTCATCATGCATCACTGCCACCAGGCTGGGAGGGTGGTTTTACCAGCCATGGACTCCCCTCACTCATGGAGGTAGAATCGGGTTGAATTCTTCCCATTTTGGGCCAAAACAAGGAAGGCCACACTTACTGCTGGGACTGCTTTTCAGACAGCTCCTGTGTCCGCTCCTGGGCAGGGAGAGAAGGGGAAAGCAAAATGAGAACCAGTGGGATGGGATGGCACGAGCATCACACCCACCAGGGGCCACGCTGGGAAGCCCCTGGGGAGGGGGTCCAGCAACACCCCCACCCCACCAACACCCCGTCCCACCGCCGACTGACCCACACCGTCCTGTGGATCATTTTGGCCACTTTGAGCAGCAGCTGCCCGAAGTCTCCTGGCTCAAAGTTGGTGGCCGAGTGCTGGACGCAGAGGCAGAGCAGGAAGGCGGGTGTCAGCTTGTGGTCATCCCCGCCGGGCTCGATCAGGGTCATGATGCGCCACAGGAGCATGTCCTCGGCCGCCGGCTCGAACTCCAGCTGCAGCTTCCTGCGGGGCGTCCTGGGGCCGCCGGCGGGCGAGGGGCTCCCCTTGTTGGCAGCAGGGTCCTTCTCCTTCAGCAGGCTGCCACACGCCCCGCAGACGGGGCGGCCCTCGGGGGCGGCGGGGTGAAGGGCTCGCAGCCTCAGCAGGGTCTGCGCCGGCAGCGGCTGCGCCTTCATGGGGTCCTTGTAGAGGAGCAGGTAGTAGAGGCCGAGGGACAGGAGGTCCCCGTGCCGCAGCACCACCGTCCGGGCTACCTCGGAGAAGTTGACGGAGATGCCGGCGCCGGCGATGGGCTCCAGCACCAGCTTCTCCTCGGAGCGGTGCCGGGAAGGTCGGAGCTTCCTGATGGTGCAGTGCAGGGGCAGGATGTCGGGGGCTGACAGGCTGATGCTGGGCTTGCTCGCCTGCGTCCTCTGACCCACCGTGTGCTGCTCGCGGTTCAGCAGGTAAACCAGGCTGTCCTGCCAAGCAGGGAGACACGGCATGAACCGAGGAGAGGGGAGAAGGGACCCTCCTCCCTGCCATGCAGTGGGTGCTGCAGCCTCCTGCTGTCCCTGGCGGCCTCCCCACTGTCCCCAGCCGTCCCTGCATGCTGCACCTTTGCATGGCAGAAAGACCTTTATTCTTCTCGCTGCCAAGCAGGACAGCAGCAACCCCTGCTTTGGGCACACTAACCGATGGGCACAATGACATCGGCCATGCAGTAAATGGGGCTGCTTTGGGCAGAAGAATCCCTCCCCCCACCTCTCTGCCCCACTCACCCCTTCCTGCAGCTGCTTTTCCTTCCCACCCTCTCCCCCCAGGACTGCAGCAATGTCTACATCCCCCTGCCCAGGGGGGACACGGTGGGACCCCTGTCACAGCAGCCACTTCCAGACCTGCCTTTCCCTCCCTCCAGCCTACCCACACACCCCGAGGCAGCTCAGTAACCACCCCGTGCCTCAGTTTCCCCAGCTACACTAACGGGATGGCTGCAGTGCCGCTGTCACCCCGATGGAAATCTTGGAACACAGGGATACTCAACGGCACAAAGTAGCCATTAACGACAGAGCAGTCCCAGTTCTTCCCAGTTCTCCAAGTGCCTCCAGCACTAGGGAGCAAGGGCTCCCAGATGCACTGTCTCCTTGCTGCCTCTGATTCCATTTGCCACCAGCAGACAGACAGGGGACGGGGCAGTTTAACCATCCCGTGCAGAACCAGGGCTCCCTCGTGCCAGGGCAGGGATGCTGCTCTGGGGGTCGCCCTGCATCCCGCTGGGGCACTGCTGGGGGGTCACAGGTCCCGGCTCTGTGTCCCCAGTGCTTGAGGACAGGCTGGGGACAGACTTGGGGGACAAGGCTGCAAGTCCCAAGCCCGTTTACTAAAGGATGCTCATCCGCGCCACCACCACCCCCCCCACCCTCAACCCCAGCAGCTCCGGCCATGCAAGCAGCCCCGCTCCCGGGGGCTTTGGTGGGGGAGGAAAGCAGGGAGGGAGTGCCGGGGGGTGCCGGGGGGGTGCGCAGGAGGCGGCGCGGTGCTTACATGCTGCTGGCTGTAGCCCTGCAGGAGCAGGAGGTGCGGGGACTGGTAGAGGGAGTACCGCATGCTGCCGCCGCTCCGCGCCGCCGCCGGGCTGCCGGGCAGGGTGGAGCAGTGCCGCTGGAGCCGGGCTCCGGCCCCGGCCCCGACCCCGGCCCCGGCCCGCCTCGCCGGGGTCCCCAGGCTGGTCTCGCTGAGGCTGCGCCGCAGGGCCGGGGGGGGCCCGCGCCGCTCAGCCCCCGCTGCCGCCCGCCGGGCCCCCCGCGCCCGGTGCCGCTGCAGCTTCCGCGCTTGGGCGTTGATGCCTGCGGGGATGGGGGGGGGGAGACAGAGCGGCGTTCAGCCCCCGCAGCCTCCCCAGGACCCCCCTCCCCTCCCCCCAGCCGCAACACCCCGCGGCTTGGAGGGATGCTGCAGCTCTGAGAGGGGATGGAGCAGATGAAACCCACCCCTCCCGGCACCGCGCACCCACCCTGGGCTGGTGTCCCGTGGTCCTTTGCCCTCCCCGAAAGGTGACACTAGGACACCAGCGCGGAGAGTTTTGTTGCCCCTATGCCAGCGCCAAAAAGGGGATGTCCTAGCCCTCCCCGGCCCCAAAACCCACTGATGGAGAAGAGGAGCCAGTCCATAGCATCCCCACCTGCCCTGGCCACCCTGCTGGGCTGAGGGGAGAGGAAATCTCTGCTAAAAAGACATTTCAGTCAACCTTTGCTAAAAAGAGAAAAAAAAGAGCCTGGATGCTGCTTTCAGGCCTTCAGTACTCGGTGGCCAGCAGCAAGCAGGAGCAGCAGGGACCCCCCCCACCCCCCAATCCTTCTGAGCATCAGCCAGGCATGGGAGCTGCAGTGGAGCCCGGCTGCAGCAGGAGCAAGCTGTAATTAACTTCTCTGAAGCATCAATTTGAGCAGAGCTGTCCGCAAGACAAATAGGAGCCGGAGTGAATGAATAGGCCTGGCCGAGCTGCCAAAGCAGCCCCTCACATGGCACCCCCAGCCCCAGGGGGGGGGGGTCCCCATGGGACCCTCGGTGCTGCAAGCATGGCTTGAGCTCTGCAGGAGAAATAAGAAGTTGTTGTGTCCAAAGGGTGATGCTCATACCTCAGATGGGCAGCCTCCTGGGAGCAGGTCACTGGCATTCAGGGAGGACGAAGAGAGGGGAAAAAAAACCTAAAGGATTTCCTTGCAGGAGCAGCAGTGCAGTGGTGTCAGTGCAGCACAGAGCCAGAGCCACTCACGGCTCGGCTGACCAGGGAGCAGGCTTGGGCCAGCGAGATCTGGGGACAGCCACCGGGATTTGGGGATGGCAGAGCAGAGAGCCTGGTGCCCAGGGCTGCTTAAAGGGACACTCACAAGCTCAGGCACAAAAAAAAAATGGAATCTGCCTTATTTGGTGAGGAATGGGCTGCCAGTTCTGAAATACATTTTTTTGTTTGTTTGTTTTAAATGGAGCGCTCCTTTGCTGGGAAAATCAAAGAGTTGGGGATGGGGAGGGGGGTGGGAGAGGGAGAAAATAGCCCCTGCTGTTTACATGCCTTAGGATTAGGGCAAGGCACAGTCAAGCCACCCCAGGCAGTCCTATGCCTGTGTCCTTAAAAAGGCAATCAACCCTGCTCCCATTCCCATCATGGCCAGTGGCACGGCATGGGACGCCTGCATCCCATTGATGCAAAATCCAGGGAGTACAACAAGCCTGCCCAAGCCATACCACTGGGGATGTCAAAGGCCACCCCAAACCTGTCTGCAGGACACCTTGGCTCCCCACAAGAGCACCATTCCCAACCCACAGGACAGAAATGGGCCAAAGGGATGAAGGATGGCTGAGGCAATGCAGCTCCCAGACCCGTGGGAGCGGGGAGGAATGGGGGCAGATCCTGGGGTAAAGCTATTACTGGAGCTCATTGGGATGGAGCAGGGGCTGCCAGGACTGGGATCTCACTGCCTGCAGAGACATGCCATCACCAGTCCCTTATCAAGGGGAAAGGAAGCTTCTGTATTTATTTTGTGCAGGAAAAAGCTGCTTTTTCACTGCCGACAGAGCCCCCGTCACAGGCTCCCGCTAACCCCGGAGCTGCGCTGGAAAGACAAACACAGCTCTTTTCCTGAGCATAACAAAGTCCCTCCAAAAACTGGGTTAGGTTTTTTTAATCCTTTGGTACTGCTTTGTCCTCCCAGGCATGTGCAGGTTATCCCACCCAAAACTCTGCCTGAGCATCCCCAACGCAGTGCAGCCAGGGCAGAGCCTGCAGCTGCTGAATCCCCACGGTGATCAGGATGGGAACAGGGTGTAAGGAGGTAAAGAGCACAGTTGCCTGTCTCAAACACTGTTAAGGCCACAGAAGGAACTTGCCATTAGTAATCCACCTGGACAAAAATGCTCACTGTGGCAAGCTGTGTGAAAAGAAGCAAGTGTCATATGCTCATCAGGGGTCAAACAAAGATCACCCCAAGTTACGGGGCATCTACAACCACCAATGACCACCCAAGCCCCCTCAAATATACCTTCCTGGATACCCAGAACTTGGACTGTATAAAGGTGGCACTGTTGTCTGGATGTTAGGCCTTGCCAAAGTTTAAGGCTTGGCACGTTTCAATGATCTCAGACCTAGGGGGAGGTTAACAAAGCTTGGGAAAAAGGATGTACCACTGATAGTGGGCACAAAGAATGCAGAATTCACAGGCCACAGGGCCATTTGGCAGAACTCCCAAGATAAAGAAGAAACTAATAGAACCAACTCAGCAACTGTGCTGAATCAGCTCCGACTGGGTAAAAGGTAATTCTGGCAGAGGGAGATCGTGACCATCAACTCACAGCCACCAACCCAAGAAACCCAGCAACTCAGAACAAGAGAAAGCTTTCCCCTCTTCTCTATTTCTTTCTGTCTCTCTACCTCATATTCAGGGCTATGAGGGTCTTTGGCAGAGGCATCTCTCACTAATCAGATCATATAACACAGGCCTGGATCACACCCTTAGGAAGAGCTGGGCACCCCAGGCAAGGGCACCGTGCACCCCTTGGGCAGCACCCACGAGACCTCAACGAGCTGCTGCCTCTAAGCCTGTCCTGCATCCCAGGGGAAAAACTGCCAGTTGTGGTACCTGGGATCTGCCTCTTTTTCAGTCTAGGGAAGAGGTTTACTTTTCCTAGCTGAGAAATAAATCAACAAATAACTCCGTGGGCCCCAGGAAAGAAGAAAATGCTTTGAATTTACCCAGGAGGGGCTAAGACCAGGCTAGTCCTTCCTAATGTAATTGCTCCGCAGGCTCTGCAGGGATTCCTCCCTGGATGCAGTCTTGCTAAGGTATATCAAAGCCAGATCCTCAAAGGCTCTTGCCAGAGCATCTTTTAGTATAATAGGCTTAACTCCCAAGTTTCTGGAGGTGTGTGTGCAGTTCAGCCTCCAGCCTCTCAGGGAAGCCTCAGCCACCAGGACACGGTGCAAAATGGGGCTGTTTTGGAAGACGAATGCCACCAAAATGCCAAGTGCTGCACCTCCCTCTCAGCACCCCCCAGTTTGTGGGTGTTTTCCCCAGATTCTCCATAACTGCTGCCTCATCACTCCCAAAAGAAGCAGGGCCAGGGCAGCAGTGAGGGAGAGGTCTGCCTCGTTTGCTGCAGAGATGCTCTACCTGCTGCTAATTAGTGGCATGAGGAGCCAGCACCGTCCTCCCCAGTGGGAAGCAGCTAATAAACTAATTAGGATAATGGGTAACTGAGCAGATAAAACTCTTAAGCTATTTGCTAACAGGTCACGGATGGATGTGGAGCCTTTCCCCCAGCCCCCAGCTCAGCAGGCAGCAATGCACCTGTGTGACCCCAGTGTTCCCAGCCATCCCAGTCCTGCTGCTCCAGTGGTGCCCTGTGTGGGGAAGGGTCTGCAGGTATTGCTCTGGGGATCCCGCTTTGAGCATCCCTCTGCTTTTCTCCTTGGGAGCTGCAAGCCTAAAGTCCCTTTGTTTTTGCACAGATGTTGTGTTTTCCACACCAGTGCCTCACCACCCTGGGTGGGCAGCTGCTGCTTGGCAAGGGGACCTCTGCCAGCTTGGGGCTGGTGGGAAGGGTGACCCTGGTGGAGGGCATTCATGGTCAGTCCCCATTACACCAGAATTTTTCAGTCTTTTTAGGGTGCTGGACCACATGCTGCATCACACTCATTAATTCCTGGCAGCCTGTGGGTGGGTGGGAAAGCGTGGTTCCAGCCCCACAGTATCCCTTTGGGCTGTGCCACCAGAACAGAGTGAGACTGGTGACAGAGCCCCTGTTGCCCCCAAAAGGAAGGGCTGCAGGAGTGAGACTTTAACAGGTAAGACAAATGCAGGCTATGTAGTCTGTAGGACAGGCAGCCTGAACAGCCGTGGGTGTCGGTTTTCTGTCTCGGAAGAGCTTGGTCAGCTATGGAAAATGCCCAAAGGTTAAAAACTGGAGAGTTTCCACTGCCCCACCCAGGAGTGCTGAAACAAATGAAGTGATAACGAAAGCATAACGGGCTTATTTCCAGATCCAGAGCACGCAATGCCATCAGGAACGGTTCCTCCATTGGAAATCACCGAAGGGTGCCAATCCCAGGCCAGCTCGAGCTGCCTGTGCTGGGCAGCCCAGAGCCTGCTGCTCCCCCCGCCTGTGTGGGAGCCTTACCCTCCCCATGGCTTCCAGCCCACCCAGATCCAGGACACGGGTGGGAACGTTGCTTTCTGCATCCGAGGGGGAGTATCTGAGGCTGAGTTGACGTGACCTTGGGCTCAGGCAGGGAGCTGCCACGTGGCCCTCCCAACTGTGTGCTATAACCATGGTGCTTGGCTCTTGCCCTTTCCTCTATTCAACAGAAGCTGTTTTTAGAGTCACTGCTCTCCAAAAGTGCTTTACTTCTCTCTGATCCTGCCTGGAGAAAAAGCTGAAGAGCAGAGCAAAGCATCTGCTGGCCCAGGTGCCAGCAGCAGCTGCCTCTTTCTCTCTGTGTTCCACGTGCAATGAGCTGGGACCACTCCTGTGCATCCCCTCGCTGAGCAGACCCAGAAACTGGACATGTGAGGATGGAGGGAGCCCCATCTCCCCATCAGATGCCAGGTGAAATCAGAACTGAAAATTGCAGCTGGGGAGGCTCCAGCTGCCTCTGCTCTCCCCTGGAATGCCCATGGCTGGATTCCTTCACCTGTGTGCCTGGGCTGCTTCCAGCCTTTGTTAGAATGGGTGGGAGAGGAGCCGTGTCCCTGCTGGTGTGGGACAGGTCGGGCCATTTGTTCTGCTGCTCTGGGGGAAGAACCTTGGCTCTCGTTTGCCAAGCACCCAGGGGAATCCTGCACCATCCTCAGTTTATTTCTGACAGTAACAACCCTTTCCTACAGTCGTTAGCAACCACTCAGAGTCCATCCCAGCAAAACCCCCTGGCTGAAACCTCCAGAACCTGGTCCGGATACCTCTGTCAGCAGGTCCAGCACAGCAAGGGCATCATGCAAGTAAAAATCTGATTTTAAACCTTTCTACCCACATCCTCCTGGGGCTTTTATCTTAGGGTGGGAGGAGGAAAACTTCATTACTCTGTGCTGGGGTCACTTATTAACCTGCTGGTTCCTAATGATTCACTTATCTCCTCCTGCCAGCCCTGGGCTCCATCAGGCACTGCCGCGGGGACTCTCCTGCCCTACATTGCTCTCTCTTCATTAGCTTTTCATTTGCCTTAATTGCTCCTGCAGATTTGCCCGGGGTGTCTGGCCTGGGGGATGCCCAGGGGGAGATGGGGGTGCAGGGGAGCAGGGCAGTGCTGTGCCAGGCACGAAGCTGGGGATGCCATGGTGCTGGTTCAGTGATGGGAACAGCAGGAAGCACTGATGGTCTTGCCTGCTGCTCCCCAGCCACGAGCAGGGGTTTGGTATTAACCCCTAGACTGGCTGAGGTAAATACTTGAGGTAAATAAAATTTGATACCAAATTTATGCAGGAGTACTGAGTGCTGACTACGGATCGACTCAGGAGCCTTGCAGGTAAAATGTGGCCACCCCTCCCACTTGCACCACCCCCTGAACCCAAACCACGTGTGAAATCTGCTGATGTGGGGGTGCATCTCCCACAGGCAGCTCAGGGGGGGTCGCAGCTCCCCAGACCCACACCCAAGCTCTGACCTGCAGTGGTGGTGTCCACATCCTTGGCCGCCAGCTCTTCCACCTCCGCCCTCCTGCGCAGCTCCAGCCGCCGCGAGAAGCCCTCCCGGGGCTTCCAGAGGTCCTGGATGAGCAGCGGCTTCTCGTGGTCCCCCAGGACCCTCAGCCCCTCCGTCTGCCACTGCTTGTCGGGGCCCTCGAACCTGCCGATGACGTCGCACAGGGCGTAGTGCGCGGCGCTGAGCTGGCTCAGCCCGTAGCGCTCCAGCGCCTCCTTCACCAGCTCCCGCGCGCCCGAGCTGCCCGTCACCAGCACGCTCTTGTAGTTGGTGCCCGCACAGATGTTGCCCCCGAAGATTTTCAGGATGCCAGGGGCCGAGAGCTGGGTGGAGAGCTCGGCCGGGTCATCCTCGCCGGCGGCCGGGGAGGCGGAGGCCGAGCTCCGGTCCTTGTAGCTCAGCGTCCGGTACAGGACTTGGGAGAAGAGCCGGCTCTGGCGCTTCAGCCGGTTCTTGGATGGTGGAGCCATGGTGGAGGAGGGCCCATAAAACATCGTGCGTGAGGTCGTCATGAAGCACAGCTGGGCAGGGAAGAGGAGAAAGGGGAAGGTCAGTGGTTTGGAGGCCAGGTGTGCAGCGGGGAGGAGCGAGCAGGAACCAGCTGGTGGCCGCTGAGGTGCTGCTGTCACCTCCAGGGCAGAAAGAGACAGATCAAGGGAGGGCCATTTTCCTTGTGTAACCCAAAACACTGGTGGAGAAGCTCAGCCAGGCTCCTTGGCACCAGCACAGTTGCCCCTGGATGGATTTGTCCCTGAAAACATAGCCTGGAGTGGCCCCATATTTCTCCACCATGTGTATTAAGAGGTCCCTGTTACCCAGGCGAAATGCAGTGGGAGGAGAGCAAAGCCCAGCAGGACTTGGCGAAGCCCATCCTGGTCAAGATCCAATGCATCAGGAGTTACTTTCACTAACGAGTTTATGGAGCAATCCCATTTTTTAGAGGTGAAACGGAAAGCTCAAGTGCAAATTCACTCACTGTGAGGTCACCGCTAAATGTTTTTGCTCAGCAAGAGGCGCAGGGTGAAAATGGGCTTTAATTAGCCTTTCTAAAAATGTTCTGACTCTGGAAAATCTCTTGGCTGTTGCTGGTTTGTGAGGACATTCAAGCACGGGGTGCATGGCTGACAAGGCTGCCCTTGTCACGTTAGCAGGGGCAGGGCTGCTCGGGGCAGCCCCAGGCACGCAGTGACCAGAGCAGTCGTGGCCAAGGCCATGTGACAGTTCCCAGTGCTCCTCAACCCCCAGGAACGGGCTGGGAACCACGATGCTCCTCTGGCTTTAGGTGGATAGTGGTCCTGCCCAATGTCACTGCCAACATCTGGGAACGGCTCTGAAATCACATCCCAGATGCACCAGCACCTGGCACTTGCACGGAGCTGATAACCCACAGCTGCACCGTGACCCGCTGGCAGGGACGGTCTGGAAAGACAATCTGAGCATTCCTGATTCAGAAAGGACTGGGAATACCCTCACCTCCGGATTTAGAACATGCCGGGACTTGGAGCATACACAGAGGAGCCCCAAAGTGTCCAGCCAAGGCTATCAGAGTGCCTGGATGCAGCAGTTGGCAGGATCCAGCGGTGCGTGGCAGCTTTCCGCAGCCGCAGCCCCGTCTCGCCCGGGCACAATCTCGCCTCCGAGCAAACTCAGCGCTATCAGGCAGAGTGATGTCGGCCCTGGAAAGCCTCCAAACCACCATCCAATTCAGGAAAAAAGAGCGTCCCTGCTGCTAATGGAAGAGGTCACCTTCTAACCCAGAAACCACCTCCCAGCCGTGCATGGAAGGTTTCTGCAGGAGGTGCATCCCCCCCATCCCAGGACCAGAGGCCCCGTTGAAGGCTGCAGTTGGAGAAACTGAAGCACCAACTGCTAAGGATGTGCCTGGGAGCTGTGTGATCCTGTGATCCTGCTGCACCTCAAGTCACTCCTTTCCCCCATTCCGGCCCCGCCAGGACTGTGAAAATTCTGGGTTCTGTCCTTCTCCCAACCTGCTGGCTCCAAAAGCAACTGTCAGGGTGCTGCAGGGCAGGGAGGGGAGCTGGCAGCTGCTCCAGCCCTGGCACATCACTGCTGCCTGAAATTAGGCTCAGCAATCAGCCTGGACAGCAGGGCTTGGTTTTCATACCTCTCCAGCTGAGCACTGGCTCCAGAGCTTCACTGCAACTCACTGGGTTCAGGTAAGGCTGTTCCTGCTCCCACCTTGCAAGCGGGGAAACTGAGGCAGGGATGAGATTAGGGCTGCTCCTCCTCCTCCAGCTGAGCCCAGGGGTGCTGGTCCTGCTGGGGACATCCCTGGGGACATCCCTTGATGTCTGCTGTGTGGCATCTCCTGGGAATGCCGGGGCAGACCCGACCTGGGGAGCAGGTCAGGGCACTGGCAGACAGGTTCAAGAACAGCTGCCCCAGGCTGTTAGCACAGCCACACCAGCCCTCATTACCATTGACCAGAAGGAAAAGTGCCCCAGTGTCCCTACAGGACCTTGTCATCAAGGATGCAAAAGACAAAACTTTGTCATCAAATCACCAGTTTCAGCTCATGCATTTAATCTCCTCCACCCTGAACTACCTCCAGCACAAAAGGAAACCCTTTAACATCTGCTGGTGGCAAAGTCATTCCTCCAAGCTCACATCACAGACAGAGACACCATCCTCACTGCTTGCAGGTCCCTGCCTGGTTTTGAATGTGTTATTTATAGCTCAGCTATTTTCCTGCTCTTTCTATCAAACACAGCTCCTACAGAGTTCAGGGGCAAAGACGTTTCACCGGGGAAAAAATAAGCAGCCTGGATCAGGAGAAGTTTCCAGCCTGGTTACCCCGTTTTTCAGCATTTGGAGCAACACTGGTGTGATTTCACCAGGCTGGTCACATGAGAAATTGCAGCCTTCTCCCGAAGACAGCAGAACACAAGGTCTTAATACCCCTGAGGACTCTAATGGACGTGATAAGACCATAATGAAATGGGCTCCTCCCACATCCGTGTGCTCAGGCACACTGGGCACCAGCGTCTCCCAGGATGACAGCTGTGGTACGTGCAGTCCTGCTGGGTCCTGCTGTGGGAGAAGGGATGCTCCGGATGGGGACATCCACCTGCCTGGGGACATGCCAGCAGGAGCATCCAGTGTTGGGCACACCTTCCTGCAGGTCAGTGGGACACGTGCTCCTGGGCATCCCCAGCCCAGACAAGCCCCCTCCTCGCTGCAGGGAGCTTGGTTTCCCTGCTGAATCACCGGAGGACACGTGCTTGCAGCTACGGAGCATGATCCAGACTTTTGAAAGAGCTCCTTTCTCCAGCCTTCAGTGGCATTGTCCCTGCTAACGACTACACAGGAATTAGTCAAAAGCCTGTGACTGCCTCCCAGCGGGATCTCTATCGGGGACCCTTCACCTCTTCACAGCCGTGCCTGACCACACCAAAACCAATTATGTCCCGCAGCCAGCTCTGTCTGGACGTGCTCTGCAGAGCTGTGACAAAGGCTTTTGGTATTCACATGGCCACCACGTGTCCTTCCATCACCACAACTGACTCTGCAACCACCAGGGGCTTTCCTGGAGGCTCCGAGGTTCCTGCTCCCACAGCGGGCGAGCAGCTCCTTCTCAGTGCCCCCACCCAGTGCCCAGGCAAAGCCTCCCCTTACCTTGCCATCCTTTTCATGTGCCTTTTTGCCTTCCATTCATCTTCCTTCTCAAAACAACCTTTCCCCCTCGTTGTGCATCACCCTGGGCAGGCGTTCGTCGTATTTCTGCAAGAGGAAGAGGAGGACTGGTCTTGGAGCTGCTCACAGACATCAGCTATTCGCAGTGTGGTGGGTTTGGAGGGCTCAGAGGTTCTGCAAGTACGCTCCCAATGTGCATCATGTTTGCACATATTCATCCCACCACAGCCCATAGATGGGGAAGACCAGCCCAGGCCCAAGCTCAGGCCCCACCACAGCAGGAACTCAGCAGCCCTGGGAGTCAAGACAGAGCAAACCCAGTCATGGTGATGCCCACCAACAGCATTGCTCATTGTGGACAGCTGTACGAAAAGAAATGCTATCCGGAAGGAGAAGAGGATGAGATGGGACCAACAACAGCCCCGTGATGTTTACTTCCCTCTCCCAAGCACTTGTGTCCCCAGGGACACCAGGCTGGGTGACCTCTCTGACCCCTGGGTGGACAACAAGTCCTGGACCAGCTCCTTCCCCCAGAAGCCAGAGCACACGGGGATGCTCACCAAGATTTAGTTTCCTGAATCTCACCCTTTGTTGCTGGACATTGAGGAGAGATAATAAGCACCGTCCCCTCCCACCACAGAGCTGGGAGATCAAGACCACTGGTAATCGAGAGAGAAAGACAAAAGAAGCACCTGCAAAGTGCCTGCAGTGATTTCCTGGGTGTTCCTCAGAAAGAGCCATCAGGGCACAAGTACTCTCTTCCATGGCTCCACCATGATTAAAGATAAATGCATCATCTAATTAAATCACCTAATCAGGGCCTCAGCGTGGTGGTTCGATCCCACTCCTCTTGTTGGCCCAGTGCTGGGGCTATGGGAGCAACTCAGTGCAAGGTGATGGGTCGTGATGTGAAAGGCAAAGAGATGCTGACCCCACCTCTGCTGTTCCACGCTGCTTCTGATGATTAATCGTTCCCGCTCGTTAAATATTTATGCCTTATTTCCAGCGTGTCTTCCCTCGGCTGCCAGACATTGATTCTTGCCATGCTTTTCACTGCCCAATTAACAAGCTTTTGGTTACCATGTATTTTCTCCTCTGTGAGAGTATTTAGATACTTCTGTCAAGCCCCTCCTTGCTCCTATTTAATTTGATGTATGAGTAGACTAACTGGATGGCCACCTCCTCTCTTGCTGCAATACATTTTCTGCAGCTTCTTGGTCCCTTCCCCTTGGATCCCACATCTCCCCTGCTGAGAGGGAGAGTGGATTTGGCTGCCATAAGCCCAGATTTGGTTCTGACCAAAAATGCAAACTGCTATTTTTGTCCAGAGCAAAACTTCCCGTTACCCTGAACATTTTCAATTCTTCAGCACTGAAATTGGGACAGACACACAGTCCACCCCCCAGGTAAGCCCTTGTGCTGCCTCTCCCAGCAGCTGTGAGCAGCTCCTGCTGAAAATTTATTATCCAGATTAGGGACAGGAAAACACAGACAACTATGGTTATTATTTTTGGGTGTAAAAAGATTTCCATTTTCCACTCTGCTCCAGCTGGGATGCCTTTCACTTGCCCAGTTCACCATCCGGATTCGTAGATAGTATTAACACTCTGCTGCTCTGGGTCAGCCCCAGGTTTTTCCAGAAATCATTTCTATCTCCTTTATTCCAGATTAGTGATAAAAACACTGAGTGCATGTTACCAGCTAGCAGTGCCCAGCAGTGATAATCTCCCTGATAACTGCTTTGGAAATGGATCACGTTTATTTAATACTGGCTTTCTTGACACTGTCTAATGTCAGCTCTAAATACTGGACTGGACTGACTTTTTTAATACTGGAAAGTGCAGATTTTTACAAGAATATCACCTCCCATAACTCAAATGCTTCACAAAATTGTGTTACAGCCAGAGAGTCACCTCTCACATTGGAGACTGAAATCATCTCTACTTGCCAGGAGTTATTTTCCATACAGCCACGCTGGATGGCAGGAATTTATTCCTGGTGCTGAAGTCTTTAATCAATTAAAGCCCGAGCCAGGTTTCTCCCTCTTCTCCCTGTGGGGATGCTATCAAGCCAATCAACCTGTAGCTACCAGGTCATCTTACTCCCTTTTGGGAAGAGCAGCAACACTATTAAAACACTTTTTAATCTTCTTGAATTTCCCCAGGGCTCATCCCGGCGCAGCAGACACAGCTCTGCACGGATGGGCGGTGAGATTTCGGCTACAACCATCCCAAAACGGCAACCAGAAAAGCTGTTTCCTCAGATCTCCGTTTGAAAATTTTCCCTTCTCTCTCTTTTTTATTTTTTTTTCCCTTTCTTTTTTTTGGATGGAAACCACTGGAGTTGCAGCCTTGGTCTGGTGGCAACATCCGCAGCCTGGATGCTGAGAGCGGAGGGAGAGGCCGCCCCGGCACTGCAATGTGGAACAAATTAGACCTCGGAGAGCAAAGGAAATGAGAACACCCTGGATGCGGCGGCTTTGACGTGCACTCCTCGGCTCCAAATCCTGCCCTTCTGCAGATCCCATCCCCAGGGCAGAGCCCAAGCCCCTCCGCTCTGAACCGGAGCTCCCACTCCCTTCCATTCGGGATCAAGTCTCCGTTTCAGAGCCCAACCTTTCCTTGTGCGAGTTGCATCCGTCTAATCCAGGGACAGATCGGAGGCCGATGATGTCCATGCCAGCCCCGGTGCCGTCTTTAGCCGGATCAGGGCGGGTAAACTCCTTACCATGTTATTATTAGCAGCAGGCACCCTGTGGTAGCACCCTGGACCCCGGGACTGCTCAAACAGGATACAAAGGCAGTCCCGGTCCCGCAAACACAAACAGTTTGTCCCAAAGGCAGCTATCGCTCTACAAACATTATAACAATTGGGGACCCGATTCTACAAGGACAACAGGAGACCTTTCAGCAGGTTTTCTTTTCTCGCCTTTTTTTTTTTCCCCCTATAATTATTTTGCAAGGTCTTTTGAGCCGCCAACGTGCACCAGCTCTCCGGTAAAGTGCAGCACAGTGCCAGCCCTCTGCCCAGGCAGCTCTGTTCACACACACACACACACACAGAGACAAGAAACATTGCACAGAGAGCATTGGCTTTCTGCTGCCTCCTGAGCTGCAGAGTCTCCATAGGCTACCTAATTATAAGATCTTAGCAATAATTTTTTTTCCAGCAATAATTAACTGGTCCTGGAGAGAGCTGAAAATAAGCACGTCCTGAGCAAGTAGCAAACTCCCCCGAGTTTTCTCTGCTGAAGTTACAACTCAGCATGAAACTGCTCCAGCCTCCCGGGGACATAGACCGTGCCAGCACCTCCCTGCCACAGCCTGGGACACCACGGCAGTCACAGGCGGCCAAATACAGGTGAAACGGTGGGAGTGGAATAGCAGTGGGATCCCAAGGGGTGTGCAGTGGGGAGAAGGATCCAAAGGCATATGGAATGGGGAGAGAGATCCCAAGGAGTGTGAAAGGGGGAGAAGGATTCCAAGGAACATGCAGTGGGGAGAAGGATCCCCTGGGGCATGGAATGGGGAGAGGATCTCAAGGGGTGTGCAAGGAGGAGAAGGATCCTAAGGGGTGTGTACTGGGGAGAAGGAACCCAAGGAGTATGAAATGGGTCAAGGATCCCAAGGGGTGTGCAAGGGGGAGAAGGACCCCAAGGGGCATGGAATGGGAAGAAGAATCCCAAGGGTCAAGCAAGGGGTACAAGGGTCCCACGGGTCATGCAATGAGGGGAAGGATCCAGAGGGATGTGCAATGGAACACGGATCCCCGGGGTCAGGCAATGCGGGGAAGGCTCCCCGCACTCCCGGCCATGGGACAGGGACACCCCCGGCGCTGCGGCTGCCGGCACAGCCCTCCCGGTGCGATTCTCGGGGCAGCGCGGGTCTCCCACGGCAACCGGCACAAGCCTCAGCCGCCACCGCCGCCGCTCTCCTCCGCTGCCAGCGGGGACGAGAAACAAACGCTCCCTTCCCCGAGCCGGCGGGGGAGTCCCGGGACCCAACCGGGGAGGGGGGGTGGGATGCTGGGGCGAAAAAAAAAAAAACAAGAAAAAAAAAAGAGGGTCCCTTGGGCAGGGTCTGCTCTCGC
>JAWWLV010000035.1:13016159-13028104 GCA_035041135.1 Platyrinchus mystaceus
GGCCCGGCCCGTCCCGTCCCTCCCGTCCCGCCGGGGCGGAGCGACCGCGCCGCGCGCGCCCCCGAGCGACCGCCACCGCCACCGCCACCGCCCGCGCGCGCCCGGGACAGCGCCGGGAAAAAAGGGGGGGGGGGTGTCCTGATCCCTCCTGTCCCGCGGGATGAGACGCCTAAAGGGTGCCTAAAGGGGCTCCAAAAAAAAGCTGGAGAGGGACTTTGGGTAGGTAGCATGGAGTGACAGGACCTGGGGGAATGGCTTCCCACTGACAGAGGGCAGGATTAGATGGGATACTGGGGAGAAATTCTCCCCTGTGAGGGTGGTGAGGCCCTGGCACAGGTTGCCTGGAGAAGCTGTGGCTGCCCCATCCCTGGAAGTGTTTCAGGCCAGGCTGAAAGTGACTTTGATCAGCTTGGTCTAATGTGGAAGTTGTCCCTGCCCATGGCAGGGGGTTGAAACAAGAGCTTTAAGGCCTCTTCCAACCCAAGCCTTTCTAGGATTCTATGAAAATGCCAGGAGCAAGTCAGGCAGGGCTGCACTGGCTGCACCTCACCTGCACAGGCAGCTGCTGGCTTTGGCCAAACAGGTTTTATCAAACCAGCTCCAGAGTTGACCTAGAGATGCTGAGGCTGCACACAGGCTGGTGACTGAAACCAGAAAGAGAAGGATCATGACTGCAACAGGGAGCTGTTCAAGATGAGGTTGTCACTGATGCTTTGCTTCCCTTGGTGAAAATGTCTCCTTTTGCTTAAAGGGATGCTTCCATGTCCAGTGGTGCTGGGGTGCTTTGGGTGGGAAGGTGATTCTGCCACCCAGACACCCCCTAGGAATGACAGCACCAAAGCAAAGCAAAGCCAGGAGGCCTCCCAGTCCAGCCCGATCGCCAGCAGCAAAGAAATGATGGGCGAGGTGGAAGTTGTGGGTCAGGTTTTGGAGTGAGTTCAGCTGCCCCTGGAAGCAGGGAACCCTCCCTGGCTTTCTGGGAAAGCTGCTGAGCATCTCAGCCTGGGAGGGATTCAGCCCTGTGTAATTATGACAGAGAAGCACAGGAGAGAGGGCAGCTGGTGGCTGTGCAGAGCCCAGGGCAGGCAGCACCACCTGCCCAACTCCCTGGACAGGGGGCAAACTCTCCCTCTCCAAGAAGAGTCAGTGCCCGTGGTGAGGAGACGCTGGGTGATGGTGGGTTTCCTCTCTGGGGTCCACGGTGAGCTGTGCTTACCCTCTGCCCAGTCTGCCACAGGTTTTCCTCCTCTGTGGGTCTGGCATCCTTCATCCCCCTGCAGTGCCAGCCCCTGGGCTCCACAGTCAACTTCCAACTCAGTCACGCCAGGAGGGGAAGTTTCAGGCCTCGAGTGGGCGTGTAGGACTCTACTCTGGAGCCACTTGGGTGAGATGCTGATGAGCACCTCTGGTCACAGGGGGCACACTGCCAAACTCAGCTTTTATTTATTTTAAAGGAAACTCTGCAGCTTGGAGCTCAACCTATCCCCCACCCAAATTTCCCCATGCAGAGCCAGCAGAGGGCAAAGCCACCCCTGCATCGAGGTGAGTCAGTGCTCAGCATCCCATCATCCTGCAGTTGGTTGAGTGGCTCCTCTCCTCACGTGGGAAGCAATGCCATGTGGGATGACTCAGGTAGAAAATGGGTTTATTTCCAGATGCTGCAGGGAAACTAATTTTGATTTAACAAGTAGGCAAGAATGAGGTATCTTGAGTTTTTATTTCAATCCTACTCCACAGGAAACAATATTCACTAGCGTTATCTTCCTTACATTTATTTGTATTTGACCCAGTTCTGTGTTAAATATAAAATACTGATTGAACAAGGATGGACGGAGAAAAACATAAGATGTTAAAAAGTTGCCTCAAGCCCTCCTCCACAGACATCCTGAATGCTGAGAGTCACTTAAAATTAGTATAAAATAGGAGGACAATCTGATAACTTGCTCTGTGCCCCCCCCCCCCCCATCCTGCTTCGCAAGGGGAGGATTTAGGAGCAAGAGAAGAGGGGGGACTTCTCAACTACAGAGAAGCCCACTCAGCAAATCCAGGCTGAAGGTGGTGAAGTCCTAGATGGAGCCCCACCACCCATTCCTACCTGGGCATCTGTCCTGCCCTGGATTTTCAGCAGGAGACTGAAATGAAGTACCCCCAGGAAGGTCCTTCTGGCACCTCCCTGTGCCTCAGGAGCCCCTGGGACAGATTTAGAGCCAAAAGTCACCAATGGCAAAACGGTTTCCAAGTGAAATCCATTGGGATAAAGCCTACAGACAAAACACAATGGTGGTCCTTGGGCATCCTCAGGCCCTGCCAGGGGACATTTGCCTATGGCTGTTTGCATGGTCTGTCCCCAGGGTGGTTCCCCATGGATCTAGTGATGGAGGGGGAGGAGGGCCAGGCAGCCTGAGCCTCAGTTATCACTGTGGCCTACAGTGGCTCTGGGAATCCAGTCCCCCAGACCCAGTGAAAATTGAAGCACGTGTTTGTGAAGCACTGGCTGCCCTCCAAGTGCTTCACGGGGTCCTCACATGAGCCCTGTGAGGTAGGTTGGTGTCTTCACCCCCATTTTACAGATGGGGAGACTGAGGCACAGAGAAGGATAATGACTTGTCAGACAGAAAATATGGCATCTCCCATTCTGGGACCTCTATATCCTGCTATTCCAACCCCAGATATGCTCCATCAACTGCTGGTTACTCACAGCTTGTCCTTCTCCACCCCTCCATCTGTGGTAAGTGACAGAGCAAGGGCTGGGACCTGGGGAACCAGGAGAGGCAGCAGGAGAGCCCGGACTCACACGAGCTCATTCACCCCATGCCCCTAAGACCACTTGTCACCCCAAGGGGAGCCCCAGCCCAGAGGTTGCTTTGGGGTGCCCTGGGCAGAGACCCCCATGCCAGGCTGTGGTGCCAGGCAGAGCACCCAGAGCCCCTTATAGGAAGTGAAAACCCCCTGGATTTTTTGGCCGACCTGGTGACCACAGTGTCAAGAGGGGATGAATATCCAGATGTTTCCTCTTTGGTAATCTGCTGCAAAATGGCACAGCCCTGCAGAGCTGGTCCCAGGGCACTGCAGGATGGGGAGGCCTCAGCTCTGTGGGAGGTGGGGCAGAGCTGGGAGCTCTCGGCTCCTCGGCATGGAGACGGAGAAACGGGAGATGTGGGATGGTGGCCGTAAATCTCCTTCGCTTGCCACGTCACACCAAGACCTCTGCAGCTGTGATTAATCGAAGGCAGAAAGAGATGATGGGAAATCGATGCCTTCAGGGCTAACAGGGAAGGTGCAGGCAGGACTGGGAGCAGATCCCAGCACGTACCACAGCCCGGCACACACCAGACCCTCCCGGCTCCAGCAGCTCTGCCAGTGTGTTTGGGGAGCAACACCAGGTGTGGTTTTCCCATTCCAGCACAATCAAGGCTGCTCCCAACAGCCGGATGGATGTTCCATGTCTTGTTATCCTGTGTTAGCACTTTGTGGCCATGGTTAGGCATTTAAAAATAGAGCATCACTAGGATGTCCCAGTCCCAGCTCACCTCCAAGCATCATGGGGATGCGTTCCCTCCCTGCAGCGATCCTGGGAATGTCAGAAATCCTCCCGAAAGTGGAATTAAATCTGATGAGCAACAGGCTTATCATCCAAATGGGAGCAGAGAAGGCAGGCAGCCCCATGATCCCAGTCCAAGGAGGTTCACTCCCCTCCCTCGAGGAGAAAGGGAATCCCCCGAAGTGGATGGGCTGGCCCCGCTCAGGGGGATGCCAGGAGCTGGATCCCAGCTCTGCTCCCTGCCAAAGGCACACGTGCAGCAGAGCCTGGGAGGGGGCCATGCTTTGGGCTGCCACCAGCACCGAGGCCGAAGAGGAAAGCAAAGCACTCCAGGGAGAAAATGTCCGTGAGGGCTCCCAGGGCCCGTCTAGGAGGATGAACCAAGTTGTGCACTTAAGACTGGCTTAGAAAAAGGGTTTCCCTGTGCTCAGGGACTGGGGCGCCCTGGAAGAGATTCAAGTTTCAATCTCATATAAGGCTTGTTGAGTCTGGACCTTCCTGTCAAGCACTTTGGAGGGAGCAGTTAATGCTGACATGACTTAGGACCACGCAGGAGCCGAGTCTGGGTGGTGCAGGGCTGTCACCATGCCCCCCTCCACCACTGGGTCTTCCCCCCCCATCCTGACACCTCCAGCCCCCTAGGTGGCTCATGCTAAGGACTGCAGCAGCCAAACCCAGGGTGTCACCAGCCAGGGGCATGTGGGGCCAAGGTCCTCACTCCCATTGGATGCTCAGGGCCAAGTGAGTGAGCAAAGGCCCTGGCAAGCCCAGTAGGTGAAACCCCTTATTGCCCACAGCCCATCAGTCAGTCACCTTGTTATGAAACCTTGGCCTAAAAAAATAAAACAGTTCCCGAGGTTAAAAAAGAAAAAAATGCTTAAAATCAACCTCCAGGCTCTCCTGTCTGTGTGGGAGGGGCACCAGCGGCTGCTGCCTGCGGGACCAGGGGGTGGTTCGGGGTGAGCCCGCAGTGCAGGCTCCCTCCCCACTCCCCTCAGTGCCCCCGTGTGTCCGTTGGCACAAACAACGTCTTTAAGGCTTCTACCGGGACGTTTTGGTCTCCAGCGCTCCGGGCCGGTAGAGGTACCTCCAGATGGCGTAGTAGTGGATGCCAGCTCCGATGGCCACGAAGAGGTGCCAGATGGCGTGGGCGAAGGGGATGCGGCCGTCGCTTTTGAAGAACACCATGCCCAGGCAGTAGAAGAAGCCACCAGCCACCAGCTCCGGGAGGCCGTCCCTGTTGGGCTGGGAGCAGGCAGGGAGGAAGGGATCAGTGCGGCCACAGCGTGTCTGCCCTTTCCCCACCACCCCATCCAGACGAGAAGTGTGACCACAGATCCTCTCTCTGCCTTCTGCTACCCCCTCCCCTCCAGCAGGGCAGTGGGGGCCCCACAGCCCAGCTTTTCTGGGAGGACTGGAACTAGATGGTCTTTAAGGTCCTTCCAACCCCAACCATTTTGATTCTGTGACTCTACGACTTCAACTCCACGGAGCCCAGGCAGGAGGTCTGGTGGAGATGCACACAGTACCTGCTGGGCACCCAAAGCCCTTGCAAAACCAACCCAGCGCGCATCATATTGGGGATGGTTTTATCCATCACACAACTTTGGAGACTGCACCAACCCACCAGAGATAAACCAGCCCTGCTTGGATTTGTCCCTTGCACTGAGCCCAAGTGCTTCCCAGCAATGTCTCACCATGGAGAGGATGACCAAGGCAGGGAAGAAGCCCATGATAACGTAGCATACCAGCTCCACCAGCTTGTACCTGTGACAGACAGAGAAGCTGCTTGGAGGCAGGAGCAGAGGGAGGTCGAGTTTTATGCTTATAATGTCCACAGCCAGGCTTTAGGAAAAGGGGTGGCAGTGCCATCATGGCAGGTCCCACGTCCTCATTTGTGAGTCACGCTGGCACCCTGCTCAGGGGTGATGGACCCCCCACCCTGGCTTGGGAGCTCCAGCTCAGGGCCAGGCACTTGGGGCTTCAGGGAGAAATCAGGGGCCTTTGGCTTTTTATTTGGTGCCACCACGTGGAAGAAGCAACTCATGGCAGCACGTCCTGCTCCACATCCCTGCTCCCACACAGCCACAGGTACAAGCACTCACCGCTCATGGAAGAAGAAAACATAGACGGTCCCGAAAGATGCCATGATCCAGATGATCCAGCGCATGTGGGAGGCCCAGGGACCCAATTCCCTCAGGTTCAGCCTGCAAGACCCAGGTCTGTGGTGAGTAGGGTCTGGGGCAGCACCTTGGTTTGGGCTAATACAGCAAGGTGACAGGAAAATGCTGCCCTCACTCCCATGACTGTCCCACCAAACGGTGTTCCCAACTTGTAAATTCAACTTACAGAGGTTGAAATCTGTAGGATATGAAGGTTTTGTGGAAAGGGGTAGGGTACAGCCTGAAGCAGAGCCAAAAACAGAGGGGAAACCCTATCTGTGGGAACTGGGCTGATTTTCTGCCTTCCAGTGGGGCCAAGAGGTGTCCCCCACCCACCACCAACTCACCAGGGAGCGTAGGATGCTGCGATGAAGAAGTAGATCACCATCCTGTCAAACATGTGCAGGCAGTGTTCCACAGTCCTGTGGGATGGACAGACAGACAGGTCAGAGCACTGGGGGCCTGCAGACCATCTCCCCCTTCCCGAACCCTGAGCAATCAGGGATGGTACCTGAGATGCCTCTTCTTCCAGGAGATGGTGTGGAAGATAGTGGAGACAATGAAGAGGCTGGACAAGCCAAAGCCATAGATCCAGGCTGAGATGGTTTCCCACTGGTCATCAGAGAGGATGTAGAGGATGGAGCTGCCGAGGATGCTGGGCAGGATCCAGAGCTGGAAGGGAGAAGTAAAGCCCTTGTTGACTCTTTATTTCCATCAAGCAGCTACAATACAGTCTCCACTTTTCCTTTTAGGTGGGTATTTTTTTTGTTTCTGGTCAAAGCCACCACCCATAAGGGGCAGCCTGGCCACCTGCATGGGCCAGACAGGGTCCCTCCCTGTGTGGTGCAGTTCCAAAATAGCTTCTCCAGATGGAGGTAGGGAGGAGTAGGAAGGCACAAGGAGAGTGGCTTCCTCTGAGTCATCTCCCAGGACTCAGAGTGGGAGCTGCCAGCTCCCCAGGGAAGCTCTGATGTGGGGAGAGCTCAGTCCCAGGGCTGTGCAGGCAGCCCCATGGGCACCTGTCACAGTTCCTGCTGTGAAACACTCCATTTTCAGGGAGCTTTGCAAAATAATCCTGCTCCACTGGCTCCCACAGCCAGCTTCCCTCAGGACATGAGGCCACAGTGGGTAAGAGCAAGGGAGATGCACATCAGCTTCCCAGGGCAGAAGGAAGGAGAACATCCCAATCCCTGGGGCACATCTGCCTCACCACAGCCCCAAGGCTCCCAATGACTGCTCCAGGGCTGAACACAGAGGTTTTCTGTGTTCTTTGAGGTTCCTCAGGGGATCCCCACAGACATGAGCTCCATCCTCCCTCACCCTGGGTTGGGGACAGGGACTCACTGCGTGGGTGGCACAGTTGGCTGCGTGCTCGTACTCCGTGGGCTGGTACCTGCAGTTGGACGGGACACGGTGATTCATGAACCTGCAGCGAGAACCAGGGAGAGAAACACACTCAGGGGACAGGGCGGGGGGCAAAACCCTTTTGGAGGGGTCTGCACAGGGACACTCCCAGGTCCCCCAGCTGGAGCCCCACTGCAGCTCAGCTTTGCTCCAGCTGCCCTGCAGAAGTGGCCCCAGGGTGCAGCTTGTCCATCTGACTGTCCCCAAATGCCAGGACCCCAAGTCTTTCTCATCCATGGCTTGGGCCAAAGCATTTCCCAGGAGCTGTTGCTGCTTGGAGAGCAGAAGGCAGGATCCAGCTCTGCCTGCTGCTGCAGGTAGTGGTGGGAAGAGCCTCAGCAGTGAAGAGGGCACACGGGGTAGTGGGTGGGCCTGTGGGTCCCCGACCCATCCCATGGTGACACCCTCACGTCACAGCAGTGTGCCCAGCTCCAACAAGGGTATCCCCATGATGCCTTTGGTTTCTGGGTACCACCTGCATCCACCCCCTATCCACAGAGCTGCACATCTCAGCACAGATTGCTGTGGGGAGCAGCCCTGTTGCTCTCCCTTGGAAACCTGTGTCTTTATTTCCGTTTCTTTCAGTCTGAAGTATCAGCTTGCTCTTGGCATTCTCAGGAATGTATTGATTCCCCCTGTTGGATTGGCACACAGTGATAAAAAATAGTGTCAGGTTTGGCTGGTCCATTGCTGGGTATGTAACAGCAAATTAAATGTGCATCCGTGATAATGGGTTGGAGCAAAGCCTCGCTCACCATCCTCTTCTGGCAGGAGCCAGCAGTGGAGGATTAGCAAAGGGAATAAGAAGCAGGAAAACAGAGAGGGATCCTTCCCTGGTCCTGAGAATCAGGGGTTTAAAGACATTTCCTGTTGGGGCTCAGGTCAGGAGGGCCGAGCTGAGTGGGCACCAGCAGGGCTGCCCTGCAGGACCTGGGCTAATGGTTTTCTGACCCTGTTTGCCCCCGGCTCCTGCACCATCTGCAGCGTGTTTCACAGCTGAGTTGTGCCCAGTGAAAGGGCTCAGGGGCTGGCAGGACCTTGCTGCTGGGCACAGGTGACCCCTTGGTCTGGAGTGCTGGGAAAGGCAGTAAAAGTCCTCTCTCCCCATCCCTGAGCCACCCACATCTGTGTGGACTCCTCTACTATCTCCTGCCTGCTCGGCCCCACTGCCAGAGCCACTTGCTGTTGCCTGTTGAAAGTGAGCCAGGACAGATTAAATAGCTCAGATGACAAGGATTTTTGGGGGGAGTGTGGCCAGAACAGGCCCGGGTATGTGAGGGTTTCCCCAACAGGTGACAGTGACAACCCACACAGGGACTCTGTCCCCAGCCCTTGCCTTGCCTGCTGACAGGCCCTGGCACTTCAAGAAGATTCCATGGTCATCATCACCAAAAGATGTCTGGAATTAGGAGGAGGAATGGAGGGGCCACACTCCCACTGCTCTGCAAACCGAGGACACACTCTGGGTAAATCAGGACTCAGCAAGGCTGCCCTGCCCAGGAAGCAGCTGGGCATCCCTGGGGACATGGTAGTGCCCAGAGTGCTGTCACCTCCTTCCCTGGGCACACCAGGGATGTCCTCCCCATCCCACTGCTCCAGCCATGAGTGCTGGCAGGGCTCCCCACGCTGGAGCCATGTGCCCCTGGCAGGAGGACCTTACTGTCCCCAGCGTTGCCAGGAGACTGTCCCCAGCTCCCCTTCACTGTCTGCTTCCCTTTCTTTTCCCTTTTAATAATAAGAAGGAGGGGGGGAAGAGGGGGAGGCCAGACATCCCAGATGACGTCACAGTTGCTGAGGAAACATGTTCAAGGCCTTTTCCTTGATTTTATTTTTTTTAACAATGCCTGCACCATCCCCACTCCGTTCTGGCCGTGCCGTTCAGAGCAGTAAGGGGGAGCAGCAGCAGGGCCAGTTCCCACAGCCCCCTCCCCTGGGTTGTGGGGCACCCAGACCCTTTGGGGAGGAATCCCTGGGATACAATATCCTCCCTAGCTCTGGTACAGGGATGGAGAGGCCAAGAAGGGCTACCCTGTCCATCCCCATGGAATGAGGTGGAAGTAAACACCTACTTTTCCTGGAGGGAGAAATAGCCTTGAGGAGGAACTTTTTTTTGACCTGGGGAGAGATTGCTCTTGTTTTCCTGCCCTGCTTTCTAGTAACATCATCCTGTGGAGGATGGGATATGGAGCATCATGGATGTAGACCTGTCTGCAGAGTGGTGGGCCAGCTGGGCACAGTGGGACCCTCCTGCAGCAGCCAACACTGCATTTTAGGGCTACTTTGGCACATTTTTGGGGTCCTCTGTGCCCTGTAGAAATGGGAGCAGCTGATGTTTGCACATCTCCCGGCAGGGCAGGATGAGTCCCTGGCTACCCTGGAGCACCTTCCTCCCCAGGGGTGCAGAGGCCACTTCCTCCCCTTCTCCTCTCTCCTGGGACTTCATCTATCTCTCAGACCAAGCATCCATCCAGCTCATGTCACCCCTGTGCACACTGGCAGGGGTGGAGGGCAGGGCACTGGGAGCCCTGCATCATTCCTAGCACGTAGATAGTTGCCATACCAGTGTGCAAAACCAGCCTCAAACCACAGCTCCATCCTGGACAGATGGATGGATATGTTTGGAGAGGGCACTTGTGAGTCTCATTAGAGCTGATGAAAGCCCAGAGAGCCCCAGGGGGAGCCTGCTGTGTGTTTCCCACCCCAGCTCTGTGTGACTGGGCTTGGGAGAGGGGGAATTGCTGGCAGCCAGGCAGAGCTCCAGGGTTTTACAATGATGGAAAATAAGGAGAAGATGAGAAACGCCTCTCCAAACTTAGATCTGATCCTGCAGCAAGCCTCCTGCCCGGCTGGCTGAATCCACAGCCATCACCAGCTCCGTGTCATTGCAGCCATAGGCTTGGGGACAGCCTGGCAGTGTCCCTGGGGTGGGAGGAGATGGGAGAGACTTGGCCCCAACAGCCACAACGCCAGCAAAGCCACAGAGATGCAGCTCCCTCGAAGCTGATCAAACGCCGGTGATCAAACAACACCTGGGGGCTTCAATGCCTTTTATCAGGTGATTTAGGAAGGCAAAGTCCAAAAGACACGGAGAAGTTCAAAGCCTCCCTCACGGCAGGAGCACAGGCGTGCTCTTTTCCAGGGATGGTGCGTGGGAAGCAGGGAACCGAAGGGTTCCCGGGCACCTTTTCCTCCCGGTGCTGTTCCTGCCAGACTCTCTACAGCTGGCTATATGAAGATGAGGGGCTGCTGGGGGTCTGAGTGGGGGTTATTCACGGCAGCCCCGGGGTTTTTGCCTGCCCTGCTTGTGCCTTGCTTCCCCCTGGCCCCTTTCCCAGGGAGGGAGACTGAAAAGGGCCAGTGCAGCGGGCTCCAGCCAGGGAAACAAAGAGCCCCTTGTCCCTGGCAGCCGGGGCAAAGTGCAGAACTGGCTTCCCAGGCCTGTTCCTTTCTCCTTCTCTTTCTCCCACTCTGTTTTTTTGTGGCTTCAGGGGGTTTTACTGAGGTTTTTAAAAGACTTTTATCCAACAACAAAATTCCAACCTCAAAAATCGTGCAGATCTGCCTGGCTCTTGCTTTGCCAGGATGGGAAGAAGAAGGTAAAAAGGGGATTAAGTTAAATTATTCCTCAGGAGGGCTCATGTGGGAGCATCTGAGTTCTCCTGAGGGCACTAAGAGAACCTACATCAACCACTCCATGGTGACCACACACTCCCAGAAGCAGAGTCATGGAATACTTTTCAGGAAAGCTGTCCCCTAAACACATGGGGGGAAGATACCTAATGGAGACCAAGGTTGGGCTGCAATTTAGGAGAGATGGGACTTAGCCCTACCTTTGACACTGAGTGTCTGGCTGGTCTCTGCCACATCACTTCATGTCCCTCTCGCTCCCCCTTTCCCCCTCTCCAAGTGAGGATAATAATATTGACATCCTTTAGGAGAGCCAGTGGATGGATAATGTGAGGAGGGTGTAAAATCACCACTAAAATATGGATGGGGAGGGGTGAGCTGGGCTCCCACTGGGCAGCTCATCCCTATCCTTGGAATGAGCCAGTCCAACATTCCCAACACCCCCAACCCTGCTATACATCAGGCTGTACTTGTGGCTGTGTCTATGGACTGTGGACTCGGTGCAACAGGGACAAAGGGGCAGTCAGCAAGTCCAGGGTTGTCCCAGGTGATATGCATCTCCCCAGACCAGTCCACATCTACAAGTTTCACCTGCAAATGGCTTATAAAAGGGCTGGGCTTGGTTAGGATCTGTCCTAATGCCTTTGGAGGTGAGATGCTGGTTTGCTCTGCATCTATCTTCCTGATTGAGGAGCTGATGCTCTTCCAGGCTGTGTTCCCTGCTGGACAGCTCTTGGGATCTGGCTACAAAAGGAGATTTCTCCTTCCTCTTGTGACTGGATGTCACAGCTGCTTTTAGAGTAACAGAAGAGGATCTTGATGATGGTCAGAGAGGAAGGAGGGAGGAAGAACTTGCTGGATGCTGTGGCGGTAAGTCCTGCTTGGGCCCTTTGAGCTGTCCCTTGGTAGAACAAGTGTTGTAGTGTCTGAGGTGATGGTGGTGGAGCTGATGTGGTCCTGTAGGGCAGACTGGCTTCAGACTCTTGAGTGTTTGGCCTGGCTTTGCCCTGAGGAGCCCAGAGGCTGCACACCCAGCTCAGATGCCCAGGTTTGGTCCTAAGGCTCATGCTCACATGTAAGCTGCAGTGGTGGCAGCCCCACAAGCTGGGGCTTGGTGTGTGCTCTGCCTCTGATCCCTAATCTGGTAATGCTCCAACTGCATCCCTGGTAAGAGGCTTCATCCCCTTGAGCTCCTCTGTGGTTTGTAATTA
>JAWWLV010000035.1:13033341-13061933 GCA_035041135.1 Platyrinchus mystaceus
AGCCCGGTGCCTTCACTGCAGCTCTCACACAACAGGTCTTTCATCACCATGCTCTGTTTTATTTATTCCTTTTGGTGGGTGTATCAATGGCCAAGTTTCTCCTTTCTTGGTCCTTGCTCAAAATTAGATAAAACAACATGAAAAATGAAGCTGTTCCAGGCTTTTCCACCATGAGGAAAACTTTCTGATTTTCTTTTTTTTTTTTGTAAGGAAGGCCACAAGCAAGAGTATCATTCTCTGTAAAGATGTTACAAGATAAAATCATAGAATTGCTAAGGTTGGACAAGACCTCTAGAATCGAGTCCAACCATTAACCCAGCACTGCCATGTTCACCACTGAACCACGTTCCCAAGTGTCACATCCACATGGGCTTTTCAAAACTTCCAGGGATAGTGATTCAATCACTTCACTGGCAGCCTGTTCCAAAGCCTGACATCCCTTCTGGTGAAGAAATCCTTCCTAATATCCAACCTAGACTTCTCCTGGTGCAACTTGAGCCCATTTCCTCTTGTCCTATTACTTGTTACTTGGGAGAAGAGCCTGATCCCCACCTGGCAACAACTTCCTGTCGGAGAGCTGTAGAGAGCAAGAAGGTTCCCCTTGAGCCTCCTTTTCTCGGGGTTGATCCCCCCAGAACTCCCTCAGCTGCTCCTCATTAGCCTTGTGCTCCAGACCCTTCCCCAGCTTCATTCCCTTCTCTGGACACGCTCCAGCACCTCAGTGTTGTGCCTGTAGTGAGGGACCCAAAACTGAACCCAGGATTTGAGATGCTTCTGCTGCCTTGAAAGGCACGTGACACCATAAGGTCCCCTGGCTCCTGCTCACCCCAGTCCCCACCTCAGAGCTCAGCTGAAAGCACATCCCTGGCACAAAGGAAGGAGCAGCTTTAGGGTTTCTTTTGGGATATGCCACAGCAGAGCATTTCCATGGAGAGGAGAGCTGGTGTGCACGGGGGGGGATGGAGATTAGCCCACTGTTATTTTTAAGCACTAGGCTAAGAGGATCTCTGCAGTGATACGGGAAGTCCTGGGTTAGCATCACGTGCTGGTGACTGCCTTGGGGTGAAAGCCAAGGGATCACCCCTCTCCTCCTGCTCCCCATGCAGCCCTGGCACACAGCGAGAGGTGGAGGATACCCTGTGGACCTGACCCTTCGTGTGCCCCACAGCCCCTGCCCTGCACAGGGGCTCTGTCCCTGCAAGGCTCTCTGTAGTGCCTCATCCCCATTTAACAAGCTGTCTCCAGAAAGGACCACGAAAAGGTTGGAGCATGCTGATTCGGGATAAATCACACAACAGGTTGGCAGATGGGTTCTGCTGAGCGAGACTGAGGTGGGGGGGCAGCCCCTGATCTGCTGCCCAGCTCCCAAACAGCCTCTGCATCACTGCAAATATGTGTTTTTCCTCCTGCTCTGGAGGTACAGAGCTTTGCTCAACTCCATCTCCCCCAGTCCAGTCCTCTGCACATCAGCTGGGAAGAAAAAGTCTTGAATTCTCCATTTTCACATGGAACCTTTACCAGATGTGTTGTGCAAACCTGCTGGGCACCTCCTGCTTCTCCCCCAGGCAACGGTTATCAGGAGGCAGCCACAGCATCAAAATGGTCTTCAAGAAAGTGCCCACATTTCAGGCAGCTTTTGGAGATGCAAGCATGGATTTTCCCCATGGGAGATGGGGAAGGAGAGGAGCTCATGGCTTGAGGTGGTAAGAGGGTGGTCTCCTGTCCTTACCCAGCCCGGGCAAACATCCCCCAGGGATCATCCTGCCCAGTGCAGGCAAGAAACACCATCACCACGTCTTTTCACACAGATTTTTCTCTGGTATCTGCCCCTAACAGGACCACTGGGAGTCTGGCAGTGGCAGCACAGAGCTGAGAGCCCGCAGGAACTGTGCCAGTCTGAGGGACCCTCTGCAGCCAGGGAAACATCCCCACCACAGTCACTGGGAGCAAAGACTGCCCTCGGTGGAAAACTGAGCACCCACAGCAACCCCTGATCCATCTTCGGCCTTGCAGCCCCCAGAGCTGTGGGATCTGACTTGTCCTTGGACTCCCTGTGAGCCAGAGGGCTGTGGGTGGCCGTTGTCCCCGTGTCACCTGCCAGCTCCCTCCTAAAGGCCACATCTGATCCCGCAGCAGCGCACGCGGCCGAGTGCCCTCTGACCCGTGCCCAGCGATCCTCAGGTTTCCCCTGACACAGGTAACACCGTGAGGTTTCCTAACACACCTGAGCTTTTGAAACGAGTCCCTGCTGCTTGCTGGAAAACCTCCCTGGGGATTTCATGGAAGGGGGAGAAGGATTCACCACCGGTGCATCGCATGGGAGCCCTGTTGAGCCCCCAGGTCTGGGCTGGGGGAGCCACCCCGAGGGGGTTCACGTGGGTGCAGTGGGACCCTGGACAGCACTGATCCCTCCAAGGTGGGTTTGGAGCCAGCAGTGGGATCTGTTCTTGCAGGGAGACGGGTTCCTGGTCCCCCAGAAGCGGGAAAAACCACAGTGAAGTTAGACCCAGAGAAAGGCAGTGAGGGCTCCCAAGGATGCTCAGAATCCTTTAGGGATGCAGAAAAGCAGGTAGCCAAAAGCCCAGCCCGCACCTGCCCGGGGCTTTGGGGCACTCAGCAGCTTTTGAAGGTCTTTTCGGTCTCCATCCCAGCTGAGCCGAGCCCGGGCAGAGATTGGGGCTGTCCAGGGGCTCCGTGACGACCGGGGGCTCGGGAACCGCCGCACCGACGGATTTACCTGGCGTAGCGCGTCTTCTGGAAATCCAGGACCCGGGACACGAACATCGCGGCGGTGCCATGGAGGTCCTGGGGGGCGGCGGCTGCTCAGCCCCGGGGAGGGGGGAAAGTGCCGCCCGGGGGAACTGCACCAACTCGGCGGGGTCCGGCGGGGCGAGGAGGAGAAAGGGCGGCCGGTCCAGCCCAGCCCAGCCCAGCCCGGCACAGCCCAGCCCGGCTCAGCCCCGGCCCCTCCCGCCCCCCCGGCTGCTCGGGAGAGCGACACGGGGAAAACAAAGGCGACCTCCGGGAGGGGGGAGCCAGCCCCGTTGCCGCCCTCAGATGTGCAAAGAGGAGGAGAAGGAAGAAAAAAGGGGAGGGGGGGGGGGGGTGATCCCTTCCAACTCTTCGCGGCCACAGCAACCTGCGCGATCTCCCTCCGCCCCCCGGCAGCTTTAAGTACAGCTAAAAATATCCCCCCCCCTCCCCGCCGCCACCCCCGGGGGATCAAATAGCAGCAGATTTGAATTGAAAATGTGATTAAAGCATCGGGGCCGGGGGGAGAGGCGAGTGCCAGCAGCCAGCCCGCTCCCCCCTGCGCCGCTGCCCACGGCCGGGTCCCCCCGAGGGTCCCGGAGCCATCCCTGCCCGCTTCGGGGCAGGGCCATCCCTCGGGAGCTGATTTGTTTGGCTTTGTACTTATTTATTTGATTTTAATGATTTTTTTTTCCCCACTATTTTCCAGGGGCCCCAGCAGGGGTGGGTGGCTCTGCCCCAGCCCCATCACTGCAGGGTGGCCCTGGGTGGGGACACAACTCCCACCAGCATCCCACCGTCCCTCCCTGCTCTGAGGAGGGGGGATAGAGCAGCACGACAGCAAGGCAAGGACTGAACACCCCACAATCCTCCCCCCTTCTCCACCATTAATCTTTCATCCTCTACATCGCCCAAGGAGGTTCCCACAGGAGGTGACATCCCAATGTACATCTGAGGTTGGGCAGCTCAGAGAAGGGATGTAAAAGGTGATGGGGGCTTGTCTGAGGGCAGAGGAGCATCATCCTTGCCCACCCTGTGCCAAAAACTGCAGGCACCTTCAGGCCAGCAGGTGAGGAACAAGAAAGGTGACATAAGGTTGGCAGCAACTGGAGGAGGAGAGTCTTGGTCACCCCAACCCAATCTCTCCTTGCTGATGCTGTAGCAACACTGAAGGTGGAACAGCTGAAGTCATCTTGACATGAAGGGTTATGCTCGTATGGCCATTTCCATGGGAAATCAAACACACACACACATCTTCCAAAGTCCAAAACAGACCAAAATGAAAGAGTCCCTTAATTCAAGGCATGACTTTATCCTGGCGCCCTCTGCAACCCCTTCCAAAAGCAGCTAATCCCCCCAGGGGATGCAAAAGAGGTGATGCTGCAGGTGCAGCTTCATTGTGGGGTGTCCCCAGTGCACACAAAAAGCACCCCAGTTCCCCAGTGCCCGGAGCAGGCAGCGGGTTCAGCCTTCCTGCACATTTCCCATCATGGATGGAAGACACCAGCGGGGACCAGGCTTGCAACAGCAGGATCCAGAAGGTATGGGGAAGGAGGGGGAACAAAATAAACCCCATCTTCAGCAGGACCTTCCCAGCGTATCTGGGACAGCTCTCTGGCTGAGAGCGGCAGGTCCAAGCTGAGATGCAGAGTGAGATCATCTCCGAAAATCTCTCCCACGCTCTTGCCACTTAGCCGGGAAGATTTTTTTTTTTTCAAATTCCTTCCCCAGCCTTCGAGATGACGAGCTCTGGCAAAGGCTATTTCGTGATGCCTGTGCCCTGCTGTACCTGTTCTCTGGGCCTGAAAAGGGAGGGAGAGAGAAAAAGGCGATAAACCACGTCCAGCAAAACAACCCCCAGCCCTGATGCCCCCAGCCCACAGTGGGGATTGCTGGCAAGGGACACCTGAAGTGAACCATCAGTCCCGAAATAGATCTGCCTCAAAGGGCAAAAGGCAAATTGAATGAAAAATAAGTTACTATTTTTGAAGCCTGAATCCAGTTGTTATGGCAACCAAAGCCTCGAGCATCGTGCTGGGGAATGGCTTCAGCCCCAGCACTGCCTCCAAACCCGGCAGACAGAGAATCACAGGCAGCTGGGGGCTGCTCCAAGGTGGGATGTGCAGAAGTCCATGCTCACACCACCCATACCCCTCCAGGATGTGTCCCCTCCCTGCATGGCAGCTCTCCTCGTGTACCCTGCCCAGGAGCCCACCTTGTTTTTCTTTCCCGTTCCTGGTGCTCTCCCCACTTTTCTGCAAAGATCTGAGTAATTGCAATGATATTAAGAAGAGATTTCAAGATTCAGGGGTACCTGAATTCAGCAGCAGTGTAGTGGAGGCAGAGATGAGGGGGGGGGCAGCACTGGCTCTGGGTGGCCGTGGCAGGGTGGACACAGGGCAGCAAGGTGTTGGGGCACAGCCACTCGGGTTTAAGCCATTTGGAGGAGTCTCCTGGTCAGCAACTGGATGGTGGTTAAATGTGGGGGACTCCAGGGAGTCCCTGATACCTCGGGGGGCTGGTGAGAAAGGAGGCCCCATCACTCCCCACTGCTCCACGTGCATCATTCATGAATCCTCTGGGACGAACTGGCCCCGGAGGCACAAGCCAACACTCAGTGGCTCATTTCCCAAGATTCACTCTTTTCCATACCAATCCCTTGGTTTTGATCCCATTTCCAGACATCCCTAGTTCAGTTCTTTTTCTCTTTTTCCTGCAGTTTGTGTTCTCTCCTGACAAGCTGCTCCCTGGATCTGGCAGCCTGCGACTCTGTGGGTCATCTGGTCCAGCCTCCCTGCTCAAGCAGGGTCATCCCAGAGCACATGGCACGGGATTGCATCCAGACAGTTCTGGAATACCTCCAGTGAGGCCACAAGGCCATTGCCCACAGAGAGCTCCCTGTAAGAGGCTGTGCCAGGAGGAGAGCCACAGAATCACGTCAAGGGGTTGAAAAGCTCCTTAAAGATTGTCAAACCCCAACCCCCTGCCATGGACACCTCCCGCCTTATCCAACCCGGTTTTGAACACTCAGGGATGGGGCATCCACGACCGCCCTGGGCAACCTGTTCCAGTGCCTCGCCACCGTCGTACTGAAGAATTCCTGTTGTATATCTAACCTATATTTCCCCTTTCAGTTTGAACCCATTACTCCTTGTTCTACGACTACAGCTCCCCTCTCTCCAGCTTCCCTGCAGCCTCTTCAGACACTGGAAGGTGCTATAAGGTCTCCCACCGTTCTCTTCTCCACGCCGAACATGCCCAACTTTTTATATATATATGTATATATATATATATATATTTTTTTTTTTTTCCCCCCCAAAATCCCGGAGCCCCCGCACGCTCATCCGCTGAGCCTCGGGGACATCCCGTGGCGCGCAGCGGAACTGCAGCGGCACCGGCGGGCGGGCGGGGACCGAGGGGGGGATGTGACCCCTGCGGCGATAGCCACGACAGGGCGGCGATAGCCACGACAGGACGGCGATAGCCACGACAGGGCGGCGATAGCCACGACGGGGCGAGTCGGGGACGCACCCGAGCCGGGGCACCCCCGGGGCGGGGTACGGGTCACCCATCCAGGCTCCGACCGCGGCGGGCCCTGCTCAGCTTCGCAACGCGCGCAGGCGCGGCGGGGCCGTACGGCGGCCGGGAGGGCGCAGGCGCGGGGCCCGCTCCGCCGCCCGCCGCGTAAACAAGGGCCCGGCGGGGATGCGGCGGGGCCGGGGCGGCCGCGGCTGAGCGGCGCTGCCTTCCCGGAGGGCTCTCCTCGTCCTTCCCCTCCCTCCCTCCCTTCCCCCGCCGGACGGGGGCGGCGAGGGCCGTTCCCGCCATGAACTTGGCCGGGCAGAGCGGCGACGCCGGCAGCGGCCATCTGCTGTTCGCCAACTTCAACCAGGACAACACGTAAGGGGCGGCGTGAGGGGGGCTCGGGCTGGGGGTGGGGGGGGCCCTGGGGAGGCCTGGCTGCGGGGTGGGGGGGGTGCGTGGTGGGGTCTCCCCCTGCTCCTTGGCGATGTGACTTCGTGCCAGGCCCTCCCTAAGACCTGGACGAGTCCTTCCAGGAGGTCTAAAGGCTTCATCCTCCTCCTCGCACCGATCTTTTCTATCCAGCTGTGTTATTTTCACGTGCTGCTTTGAGGCTTGAGGGTGTTTTTATGAGCCTTATGCTTAGTTTTGGTTTTGATTTTGAAAAAAAGAGGCCTTCTTCTGGTCCTTGAGATTGCACTTATTTAGGCTTCAGATGGTTCGAGCTGCACGTCTTGCAAATTGCTTAATCGTTGCAGCGTGTTTAGGTTAATTAGCGCATATTAATTTTTATGTGGGGTATTAAAAAGCAGTATCTTTAACTTAAGAACCCCCTATTAGTTGGGTTTGGAGCACTAAAGATCACTTGAAGAAGGATTTGACTGTCTGAAATACCTGAGAGATGAAACTGGGGGGGGGGATAATAACCGAAAGAACTTGTACTCGAGAAAGACGGAGTTTTGATTTAGGAAGTGAGTAAGAGGAAATGATCTCAGGTTGGCATCACAGAGCGTGACCCACGTGTGTGGTGGAGGGTTTTTCTTTCAACGACTTGTTCTCCTCACGAGCAAAAATGCCTCGTCCTCACGAGGGAGATCTGAGACTGTCCCCAGCCCGTCCTGTAGCATATGGGGATTGTGAAGGTGAGAAGGTTATTTCTGGTGACTGCCAGGATTTGAGAGGGTCACATCACAGCAGGAAACACCCTGTTTGCTTTTGTAGGTTTTGTTGGGGGTGAAGAGATGAGCCAGTGGAGCTGGATAGGCTTGAGACAAGAGGCTTTAGCAGTAGATAACTCGTGGTAAATTAAGGGGGGGGAAGCAGTAGCCTTCTGTGTGTTTGTAAGTAAATCATTATCCATGTATTGATTCAAGCCAAAGACTTTTGCAAGTACTTTTCACGCTTTTTCACTGAGCACCATGCTCTGTCCTTTTGCATATAAAACATGCCCAGGTTTTGCTCAGATGCCATTCATTTTTTACCTATTACTGGAAAAAAGAGACAAGTCATCATTTGCCACCTCTTCCTTTAGAAGTTTATAAAGGCATTATGTAAGTTTTTGAAGTTCAGCTGTGCTGTCCCACATGGAGATCCAGAAGTGGTAGTATTTCTCCTTAAAGCACCTGCCCATTTTCAGTTGCATCTTAGCTTTGTGGAAAGCTGTGTGTGCTTAAAGATCACTGAGTTGTGACCAAAAAACCCACTTATTTTGAACAAGAGCTGCAGGCTTGACTTGAGAACAAACCAAACGAAGACAGAAGTAAAAGGAAACAAATGCAACAAACTTATCTAAGTTATCTCTGGCTTGTACACCATTACATCTTTCTTTAAGGAAGAGTAAAGCTGATTCCTTTTTAACTTTGAGTTTATGGGGAGAAAAAAGGGACAACAATCAACAATTTCTTTCCTCAACTGTGTGCTACTGGACTACTTTTCCTATTTCTTTTTCATAAATAACCAGAAAGTGTTCTTCAATTTCTATGTTATAGCTGATTTATTTTTTTTATTCAGCATTCTAATGTCCACTGTGTGAATAAATTACTTTTTAAAAAAATATTATTTAAATATAAATCACCTTGAGGTTAGCTGATGAGAGTTTTGGTGCTGCATCTTTTATGTGATCCAGACCTGGCCCATAGATCTTTGCAATTCCAGGTTTTGGGCTACTGGATCTTTTGTGTCACTTTTGAATATTTGTGCATTTCAGGTATTCATTACAGAAAGGATAGAAATATGAACAGGCTCCTGTTCATTTTTTTTTTGTCTCAAAATTCTGAGGATAATTTAAAAGGCCATTTTCTTTGAGGCAAATGAAGTGGTTGATGATGTGGAATAATCTCTTACTAGTAGTGTCTCAAATAAATCTCTCCAAGAAAAGTAGTAAGTATAAAACAAGTTTTGCAGATGTCTTTGTGAGCAGCTTCTTAGTGAAACACTTGTCTGATGTGGTAAGTGGCCCAAATACCCAAGTTGCATTCAAGTTCCTAAACTGAGTAGAATTCAGTGGTTTTGTGCATTCTTTATACTGAAGTTTATTTGATTTTTTTTCCTTCTTTTTTCCCACTCATGATCTCTCCTAGTTTCGTGTTTGAATAGAGAAACAAGAAGCCAGCTCTCTGGGTTTATAGTATCCTATTCTGTATATCTAGGAGATGACAGTTCACCAGGTGAGAAGAGCTGAAAAGAACTTCTTAGGAGTGACTTACACTTTGCCATGCCAGGCCTCAGAAAGCTCACCTGTTTCAACTTTTACAGGTAACTGGAGCCCTTCTCCAGACAGGCAAGGTAAACAAATGCATATTCTTTCAGGCAGTATATGAAAGACAAGCTTTGTTTATGTCTGCCCAGTCAGTAGAGCTACATCATGCTTAAAGGTGCTTCAGTAATTAGAAAAATTGCTGACAGACAGAACTGGAAAATAAATGACATGGGCACGTTGTTATTGCATTTAAAGCTTTTACCTTCACCTTAACAAGGTGCCAGTTCTACTTGGGCTTAAATGTGTCTTGCTTACCTACACAGCAGAGCCAGTGGCCTGGTTTTAGGAAAAGGTGGTGCTTGTTGCTTGTAAAAATAAGGATCAAGCCAACTTTTCCTTGGTTTTGTGAAGAGTTGGCGATTAGTTACTCTCTCCTGTAGGAAGATGAGCTTCATAGTGGCTCTTAATCTTGGGAAATGGGGTTGCTGGTAGCCAGAAGAATGTTGTCACCATAAAAGTTGCTGTTGCTTTTCCCAGTGGTTGCAGTCTCTGGTGACTGAAGCAGATCTCCTCTGTCCTGCTCCCAGTTGCTTGTTTTTCCCAGACTTAACTTTTTGGAAATGCTCATCCATGAATGCTGTAAGTAGTGACATTGTCCCTTGGAACAGTATCTACGTTACTGCAAGTGTTGTCTTGCCTGTTTATTCCACATTGCCCTAAGCTTTATTTACATGAGAGTTTTGAATTATTGGCTGGGACTGGAACTCTGCCTGAAAACACTCCACCTATAATGCAGCAGAAGCGGTTGGTTTGTGGCTTCTCTTTGATATAATGTTTTCATTAAGTAAAAACACGGAAAGGGGTATTTTCAGAAGATGTTGGTGTGCTTGTTTTGGACCTGGCCCTTTTCCCCAGTGAATCAATCATTGCACAACTCAGCATGACTGGCATTCCCTGATTGAGAGGCACAAGCTCCAGCTTCCAGATCAAAGTGGAGTAACTCATCAGGATTCGGGTGTCCCAGCCAAACCATGCAGTGGAAGCTCGTGGGTGATCTCAGTGCTGGGTAGGTTTTAGCAGTTGGAAATCTTTAACAATGGATGCTTGGGAAGTAAAACCTGAGTGCTCTTTGTATTACTTCTGGGAGAACTACTAAAACTGAGCACAGATACATTTATGAAAAATTAAACACCTCACAAACTCACAGAAGCTTCAAAACTCATAAGGGAAATGGTAATGGCTTAGAAGTTTGTAACTTTTTAAGCTAAGGATAACTTCAAGATCTCACCTTGCATGTGTCTATATAACAGGTAAAACTTTCAGTCTGTAAATTGTTACACAGATATTGCCAGAGAAGTACCTTTGGAAGTACTTAAAAATGGTGTTCAGATTCAATGTACAAACACACACACCCACTGCCCCCCAAATACACCAACCAACCACCACCCCAAAGAACCTGCTTGTGAAATAATGCAAGTGGGTGGACTGTAGAAAAGTTTTAGTCACCTTTTCTTTTTAAAATAAGTAATTGTGTGGCAGCCTTTGGAAACTAAGTAGTCACTGCAGTTTTGAAAGCAGAGTCCTGATGAGAGGAGAAAGGAAACCTTGTTTGGACTTCTGAGGAAAACACTGGTGTGTGCCTTAATCTTCAAGGACTTCTTCAGACTCTGCCTTCATTTGTGTGTGGAGTTACACATGACAAGTATCAGTCCAAATATTAATTCTGCCCTTTATTTCCTTATTCAGATAAATCAGTTTTCATTCTACATTTGGGGCAAATGCTTTATAGCTCAAAATATGTCCAGCCTGCTTCGTGCACCAGCAGCTGTATTCAAATTCCCTTGCCCTGTGGTGCTTGGATCTCTGTAGTAAAATGCTTGTGGTGGGAGGAACAAGGGTTAGGTGCTGAGCATTCACTCCTTTGCCTTTGTCTCTCCTAGGTTCAGGTGTCCTTCACCCGTGATCCTTGAGGACAGGAGAGCTCTGTGTTCCAAGGAGGCTTTAAAGCTAAACACACCCCCCAAAAAAACCAGGAAGGCAAGAGCGGTCCCGTAGCTCCCACGCTCAGGCAGGATAGCTGAGAGAGACAACAGTATGTTGTGTTCCTGGCTGTGGTGGCAGAGGGCACAGCAGCTCAGGGGGGATGGCCATGGCAGCTGTTCCTCAGCTCCTGACCATTTGGATGGGCATTTGGCCCAAGAGGAGAGATTTGTACTTGGATTGTGGACTGTCTGTCGTCCCAGCCTAAGGCTGTGTGTTAAGGGAGGAGCAGGCATGGTGTCCTGTTGCTGTAGCAGATTTTAAGTTTGTGGGCTTTCTTTTAATATAATGGGAAAATCCATGGGTTGTCAGAGGGTTGCTGACAATAACACTGAATGTGTGAATTTCTGTATCTCACTTTTGCCCGAAATAATGACCTTTAATATTAAGACATATCCATAAGATGCTACAGCTTTGGTTTCAGCAGGCATTTGGCAGGGGTGGAATAAAGCAAAGTACATTTCCTTAGTAATTCCTCAGCAATTCTTACGTCATTTCACTGATTTTTCTTTTATTATGTTCCCCCTCTTCATCATAAGCCTTTGTTCACAAAATGTTTTGTCTGTGGAAATTTACATTGGTTTTGAAATGAGGTGGAACATTACTGTAATGAGACTGTATCATAATGAAAGTAGGTTTAATTAACCAGTTATTTAAAATAGTAATGACTTCTGGAGTCATGTTTATGCTGCAGCTGCAATTGATTTTAATCTTTGAGAGAGCTGCCCTTAGTAGGATCTTCCTGATAAAAATAGAATATTTCTGATTAATAGTTAAGGTCCTCTGCGATATGGAAAGGGAAAAACTGGTTTTCTTCCTTCTGTATGTATATTAAAGAAGCAAAAGAAAACCTGTAGCATTCTAATCCATCTGAAAAAACTTGCTTCTAAAGAGCCAGAGAGATTGAAGCAGCTGATATCCTACTTTAGGTGAGTGCACTTAGAGTGGATGTCAGCATCTTCAGATGAGTGTGTGAAATATCTCACAGCACTGTTCTCTTGTGAGGCTAATTTTAATTATTTATGACAGTCACTCTTGAAAATACTATCAAGATTTATGTAGTCTTGGATCAGACTGCAGTATTATCTCTGGAAAAAGTGGGTAAACACAGTTCCATAAATCATGGATGTATTGATAATTTTGTGCTGAAGAGACAACCTTGATGATGAAATAGCTCAAAGTCTGCAGTCTTAGGTGTGTAATAGAGGCTACACACAATGGAGCTAAAAAACCCACGTGTGTGCAGCATAATATTAGAAGAAAAAAAAGGCAATATTGGGGAATATTTATTTTCAATTTCAGGCTCATCAGCCTTTGAAAATCGGTGATAATAAAGCATAACACCCACATTGTAAAAGGAGCTTCTGATAACTACAGCATCTTCTTGCTGGCCACTGTCTTATCTGAGCAAGAGCTGGATGGCTTATTGATCATATTTCTTCTCCAGATGGTTGCACATTTTTTGGGAGGTGAGGTAATTGTGGCTGGATGCTTGTTTTGTGGATTTGGCCGTTGAGATGGTTATCGGGTGTCTTAAGGGCTTAAGTGTAATATCAGTGCGGGGGAAGATGGGAGATTTAAATCATTATGATTATGCTGGTATAACTCAGCCTAGTGGGTTCTTATTACATATAAAAAGCCTTTTTCCAGTAGTTTCATAAGAAGTAATTCGAGAGTACATTAAAAAAACCACCCCAACAAAACAAACCCTCCAAGAGCAGGAATGGTGTTCTAGAAGAAAAAGGGGTAATTTTGCGGCTATGCTGGGATTCTGAAATGGGTTTAATTACGCTGACTTGAGCTGCCCTGTGTAAACAAATGATTTGTGGCTTCATCACCCTGATCCTGATAGAAATGACAAAAAGCAGTTGCCGTGGATGGAAAGGTCTGTCCTGTGCTTCTTCATTTTGGCTTCAGCTGATGATGATTTTTATCACGTGTACAACTCATTTTTGCCATTGTGGCTCACTTAAATGAGGTATAGGTAGTTGTAGGACTAGAAAAATGGGCTTCCTGGCTGGTTTCAGTGATACTGTCAGCAAAACAGTGATTCAGCAATATTCTGTGTTTAAAGCTGTGAGTACAATACAGGAATACAGTTCTGCCTAGTAATACCCTCACAAATAGCTGCTGTGTGGAATTCTCCGGGAAGAAATCATCCCGTGTCTTTTGTGGATCGTTTATATTGCAAGGAGTCTTGTGACTCCATTTATTTTTAACTCAGTGGAGTGCTTGTTTACCTTTGCAAAGTGACAGTTTTAATGTCATTCTTTGTTAAACTTTCTTCTGAGGGAAGCCATAAAAGAGCTAAGAGAAGCTGATTCACTGCTTTGTTTTACCAAATTAAGAGTTTCATGGGTTTTTTTCACAGAATGTGGGTTTTTCATTGAGTTGTACAAAAGTAGTTGAGCAAAAACACTTTGGTGTTTCTGGCCCCTAATCAGATAGAGTCTGCTGAACATACTGACTTTGTCTGGAGTAAAATTAAATTCAGTATTTCTGAGGTGACTTAGAGGAGCAGCAACAAAATTTTGTTTTATGGTTGCTTTCTATCTCTAAGCCTTATATGCTTTTTTAATATCTGGGTTATTGAATCTGGGGACTTCTGCTTGCCTGCATGGTGCATATTTTAATTTGAAAGCTTAAACCTTCTCAAATATAATTTCTTAACCAGATTGTGGCAGTTTAATTTTTTTTTTTTTCCTAGAAGAGAAGGTCATACCATCATACAGAATTTGATTTTATAGCTTGAGATCTTAATTTCAGAGGGTAAGCCACTTGAGGAGCAATTTTTAATCTTCTGGGTATGTTGAAGTTTAAAAAGGGCTCACTTCGGAGCCACGAGTGGAAAATACAGGAAGAACATGAAATCTAGGAATCTGCATTGTATTCCAAAGGCAGGATTAATTGTTAGTGCATCTGAATTGTTGAGAATCATCTTGCTGAGTTCAGAAGGGCGTTTTTGGCAGGCTGACTGGCAGGGTTGGCTTTGAGCCTTGTATTGAATGACTTGCCACAACTGGGCACGTTGAAATGAGTTTTATCGGAATTTAATTAGTTTTTTCTCCGCATGTCCTGGCAGTAAGAAATGTATGAACTGTAAGCATACTAATGTGCTTCTGTACAACTGTATTGGCTGTTAATTTTCCAAATCTGTGGCATAAAATTGTCCTCCACATGGGGAGGGGAAACAAGAATGAGCCATTTTCTGCTGCCTTGGTGTGTAAAGACCTGCATGACAAGCTAAAGGTTTTTCTAGCTTAAAATTTAAGACCTGTCTTTGACTCTCACTGGAAAAGCAATTAACTGGTCTGTGAGCTAAGTGTGAAAATTGAGTAATGGAGGAAAGAAGGGTTTGTAGTCAGTTTTTTGGTGTTCTGCTATTGTTAAAATCTGTTCAACATCAGTGACTAGCATTTCTAAGAGGGTGCCTGTGATCAGAGATTCGGTGGGAGTATTTGTAAGACTGAGACCTAACAATGGAGGTGCTAAAACATCATCACATAAAGCCAGAGAAAATTAGAGTTGGCAGCCTTTAATTACTTTTTTTTTTTTTTTTTTTTAATATAAAAACTCTTTTGGGATGGTGGGGAACGGTTACACTGTAAAGAACAAAAAATCCCCAGACGGCCCAGTTTGAAAGGTCTCGGAGGTCACCTCTAATGATGAGGCAATGATGTAATTGGTTTGCATTACATTATTCAAGTCATCATCTCTCCTCCACGTTAAGGCTTTTAGGCTGTGTGGAGAAACCACTGGTGAGAATTGGGCAGTCGGCTCACATCGGGCTGTCACCTCTGGTTTCATTAAATGTGGGGCAGAATTCCACACCTGAATTCTGTAATTCTGACTTTCTCTTAATTCTGAAGCTGTTTGGCCTTTTCAGAGTTGAGGGTTGCTGTCTGTGTCTGTCAGGGCTTCTTTGGAAAAGCTTTTTATCATTTTTCTGACCGAGCTAACCCAGCTGGAGGTTAGAACAGGGTACGAATCTGTCCAAGGGTAATCACAGCTGATGTAGTTTGTGTTCATGACTGGCTTGTTTCTTTTGCAGATCCCTTGCAGTTGGCAGTAAATCAGGCTACAAATTCTTCTCTCTTTCTTCTGTGGACAAATTAGAGCAGATCTATGAATGCAGTGAGTATCTCCTCTTTTTCTTCCTTTTTTTTTTAATCCCCTCAGTTGGCTTAATGTGGGAAGAGTAAGACATGTTTCATTTTTTCACAGATTGTTTGAAATTGATGTAAGAGGAACCTTAAGTGTAAATATCAAACAAATACAAAACAATTGATGCTGGCAGGGTAAAACTGTATATTAGTGTTCTGTATTTAAATGTAGTTGGGATGTTGTGAAAGTTGGTAGGGGCTGTGGGAACTCTGCTTTTCCAATCTTATGTCCATTAGCCAGCTTATGTAGCAGCTGGGCATAAAATAATAATTTACTCCTGTGGGAGAGTGTCTCTTTGGGGTCTTTATACTGGCTATTGGGGCAGGCAAGCACTAATATACCTTTGTCAAATAAGAAAACAAAGACTTAATTATATTTATTTTTTTTTATCCTAATGTTTGCTGTTAGAAAAATACTTTTTAACATGATAGCTGCAGGTTTGCTCATACAGAAGGGTGAATAATTCACATTCCTGAAACTTCTCAATACTGGTCACAGTTGGGTAAGAAATGAGATGACGTGGATGGAGGCCTGGGAGAGAAGTGGTATCCCTTTTTTTGCCAAAAGGTCATAGACTTCCCTTTTTTGAGGTGCTAATAAGTAAACTATGAATGCTATGTGTGAGTATCCTGGCTTTCTTGTAAATTCCATGTGAGCAGGTGGTACCAATAACTATGATGTCAGCATTTATAGTGAGATCCCATGACAGAGTTGTCCTCAGACTCCATTCCCAAAGTGACCTGACCCTGTGGCACCTGAAGTTTGGAAATGGTGTGTGATTCAGATCACCTATTACTGCAGTGACAGCCTGATTCTGTACACAGTCAATGGAGAGAAGTAATTGTGAGGTTCAAATTAGGCACCTGTGGTCAGGTTAAGTTGTGCTGCAGCTACATCTTCCTATTTGAGTCATGGTCTGGTTTTACTGGTTAATAAGTGGCTTGAATTCCATTTTCTGCTGTTGAGTTTAGGTACCTGACCTCTGTAGTATGTCAGGCACTTATAGTATCTGGCCTGATACCACCCCAGGAGACTCAGTTAAGATGACTCCTGTTACACAAGACACTGAATAAATACACTGAGAGGTCAACTGCACTTTGCAGGACTGCACCTTCTAGGTAGTCCTTGAAAGAAAAAGTACAGATTGGGTAAAGTGCCTTGTTCAGAATCTTGCAATAAATTGATAAAGCAGCTGGAATTGGAATTTAGACCTGCTGATTCCAGTCCTCAGACAAGGATGCCTGTGTTGATTTAACCTCTTTGATATTGTACGTTTTCTGAGTGTTAAGTCCATAAAAAGAGAGCACAGAGTGTAGGAACAATTAGTAGAATCATGGAATGGTTTGGTTTGGAAGGGACCTTAAAGATCATCCAGTCCCATCCTGTGCCATGGACAGGGACACTTCCCACTAGCCCAGGTTGCTCCAAGCCCCATCCAACCTGGCTTTGAACACTTCCAGGGATGGGGCAGCCACAGCTTCTCTGGACAACCTGTGCCAGGGCTTCCCCACCCTTACAGGGAAGAATTTCTTCCTTATATCTAAGCTAAATTTCCCCTCTTTCAGTTTGAACCCATTATTCCTTGTCTGTCACAGGAAATGGGATACAGAAAGTGTAATGGTTTGGCCCGTGTAAGCCAGCCAACCTCTGCTCAGAGCACATCTAAATATTTAGAGATCTTAATTTTTTATATGAGTTAAATAATTTTTGGTCTTGGATTTGCAACCCATGCCTGTTAAAACTTGATATGGGGGTGGAGGGCTTCCTGTGTACTGGGTACCTCCTTTCCGAAAGGAAAAGTGTCTTGAGGCCTCCCAGACACGTCCCTCCTGCTTCCCAATTTAGTTTTAAGTGGCTCTAAAGACTCTGTGTTGTTTTGAGTGAGCGCTGTTAAGGACTCCCCCCCCCTCTCCTCTGGAAGATTGATCTGCCAGCTCTTGTGTGGGTGTTTAAACTAAACTACAGAATATGCCCCAGCTGTCTTGTGTTTGAGAGAACAACTGAAAAGATGGAAGATTTGGCTGCTCCCCTCACTGACTTCTCCTGTGACTGTACAAATCTCCTGCCTCCCTGCGCCGTTGATCCCCCTGTAAAAACAAGCATTAGATTGAAGGGTGATTTAGGGCTTAATGAATCCTTCTAACATGCTTCATGGTCTTGGATTAAAAATGGAATAAAGGCACAGCTGATCATAATCTAGCTGGCTCTAACCAGCTCTTGTCTGTGATGCTACATGCTTGTGTTTATGAAACTAATCTTGTTATGTATTTGCTTGTTCTCCCCTCGCTGCTGGTACTTAATTTGTTTTGCAGTTCTTTTTGTTCTTACAGTGTTTTGAATCTGAGTTTCTGGCAAGGCTCAGTTGTGTAGCGTAAAGGAGATAATACTAATAGAAAAAAAAACCCCAACCCTGTGAGTAACAGCATTGCTATAGGGCTTTAGTGCTGCTAAACATATGATTAATTCAGGTCAGCTGAACATAGGATGGGCAGGATAGCCTGGTACTCACTTGAGCATTGCTGTTGGGAAGCATAAATTACTTGGCAGCCGTGAAGAGATTTTATCTCTTCTTCCTGTTAGAGGAAGACAAAGGACCAGAAGTGTGTCCTGTATTTTTTAAGTGAATGTAATTAAAAGCCCATCACAAAGCCTTTCTCTAAAAGTAACTATCTGTATTACAGTCTTTTTATGGTAAGACTGAAGGATTATCAATACCTTTGAAGCATTTTGCTTGTTGAAAATGTTTTTCTTCTGTCTGACTGCTTAGTTCTTGCTAGTGCTCTTCCCTGTGTGCCTTCCCTGCTGCCCACCCTTCCCATCAGTGCAGCAGAGGACAGCAGGTTTTCCAGCTGAATCTCTGATGCTGTTCCTCTTCTGAAATCCCAGTTCTCATGACAAATCCCAGAAGCTGTGTCTGAACACAGTTATCCCTGAATGGGGAGAGAAGCTGTGCTTGTCTGGGAGCAGGGAGCAGTCAGGCTGTGGTTTTGGGGTCTCTGTGTGCTGGTCTTCTGACTCTTGTAAAAGGATGTCATCGTTTTTGAAGGACTCCAGGCTCAGATGGAAAGCTGATATAACCCATCCTCTAAAATATTTGAGAGCCTTTTATGTAACTACTCTGATTCAAGGAACACAGACCTCCACATTTCAAAGTCTCTGCATGCATTTATTGAAGCAGATTTTTGTGTTTCTTTTTCATGTGTTTTGTGCAGTATCAAGAAAATGGAGAACAATTCCTTGAAAACAAAGTCATTACTAAAATGCATTATCCCTATTGCATGAGAAAATTGAATTTTCAAAACCTCTGTGAGCTGTTTTGCCTTCTCTGGAAAAGTACCATATTAAATACAAGATGTAGATAAAAGTCAATTATGTTTCATAGAGTACTGAAAATACGTAGTATAAACCCGCTCCTTTTCCATAAGGAGGCTGTTTCTCTCAAAAAGAATGTAGAACATTAAATATTTTGTGTTCTTTTCCTTGAAATAACTCCCCAGAAAAAGCACTTTGAAAGCAGACATACCACACAGTGATGGCAGCATCGCACGCTGAGAATGCTGAACAGAACTTTTTTCATGGAATTTCTGTCACTGGTGATGAGAACAGTGCAAGTTAATTATTTAATGTGTCTCTTGGCCAAAGCAGAAGCCCTCAGAAACAAGCTCTTTCATTTGTTGTTTTGTTGTGTTTTTTTTACTGGCAGTTTTATGGTTTGGAATGTGTTAACCACTGAGCTAAGTTTACAACTTCTTTGAGTACAATAACCTTCCCTTCTTCTTGGAGAGGTGTGTGGAAATGCCAAGGTTTTTGGTTGTCAAAAACCCTTCATGCTTAGTATAGCTTTAAAGACAAAACAAAACCCCAAAAAAAAGGACCAAAAATTACTTTCCTAGATTTCTACAGAGATAAAAGAAAATTGTAAAATTCTGTCATTTGACAATTTACTGTTTTTTGTATCTTTGTGATTTTTCTCTGTTGGATTCTGGGCATGGGGGAGTAGGTGCTCTGTTGTGAAGTGTAAACTTGTGTGACACCTCGGGCTGGGGGGAGGAAATCTTTGCAAATCAGCACTCTCTGAGTGTACATATTCTGCTTTAAAAACCTGCCCTGTGTCCCACCTTGACTCTGAGCTGCTGTGGCAGAATGTTTGTGCTCTCAGGCTGTATTTTTACCCAGACTGAATCTATGATTCTATGATTTTCTTAGACAGTATTTCCTGTTGATGTGCATCATTCTTCCTCCCTGAAATCTCCCTCTGTGTTTTTCCCTCGTTCCTGTGATTCCTCAGCTGACACAGAGGACGTGTGCATTGTGGAGAGGCTCTTCTCCAGTAGCCTGGTGGCCATAGTCAGCCTTAAAGCTCCACGCAAGCTGAAAGTTTGTCACTTTAAGAAGGGGACAGAGATTTGCAACTACAGTTACTCCAACACCATCTTGGCTGTCAAACTCAACAGACAGGTGAGTAGTGATTTTTGCCTGGGGGAAAACCTGGGAAAGGGGTTGTGGATCTTTTTCTGGCACTTCCTCTGCTGATCAGTGTCTCTTCCTTTGGTGACAGAATTGCCATTTGAAATGTACTTGTACTTTTCCAACTGTTGCTTCTATGGGGCATCTCAGTACTTGTATATATTTAAGTATTTTTTGTTCTGTGTTTATGTATTCGCTTAGGGAAATGCCCTGAGTAAGCTGGGCATGCTTTGAGTGGGAGGTTGGACTAGAGACCTCCTAAGGTCTCTCCCAGTGTGAATCATCCTATGATCCTTAATGTAAGAGTATGTGAGACTGAGTTTCTGTTCAAGCCTGAACATAGTTATCTACTAACTTCTTATGTTTTTAACTAGTGCTTTCTAAACTCTTTTCAAAAAAATAAAATTTTAAAAATGCCACTGAGCTGGTGAAGTTGTTAAGTAAAGTACCTGGAAGTGTAGTTTGCTGTATTACTAAATCATCAGTAGGCTCTTCAGCAAATACAGACTTCTCTGTCTTCATCCAGTTCATTCGAAGTAGAGAGTATGGCATCTGAAGCAGAAAAATTTTCTTAATGTCTGTCCTTGCCCCCAAAAACTGAGTGTGGGAGGATGGGATTCCTGTTTAAAATCACGAGGGAAACAGTGGCTAATTTGATTTCTGAGGTGGTGTTAAACAAGTAACATCTTGTTTAGTCATCCAGATGATGTCAGCATTTTGTCCTTTTTCCCCTTTTCTAGAGGCTGATAGTATGTCTGGAAGAGTCTCTTTATATCCACAACATACGAGACATGAAGGTATTACATACAATCAGGGAGACACCTCCCAATCCTGCAGGTATGTTGGTAGAATCCAGCATAACTTTAAAGTGCTGTCAGTGTATGATGCTCCCCACAGGGAACTGTATTGTTAATTCTGCTTTCAAATAGAAGTAACAATTAAACACATGAGCGTTGTCTTAAAGCCTATGTGTTTGATCCAGGAGAGGTTTTGTTGAGAACAAATAGCAGACTCTGCCTTGAACTGCATCTTCCCAGCAGTTTGGCCTCCTACAGTGGATGTGTTGAAGTGTTAGAAAGAAGTAGGAGAGATAAAAACTGGATTTTGACAGCACTTGGTGTAGTTAAAGGCTTTGTCAGGTTAATGCTTTAGGAATCGTGGCAGACATGGGAAATTCTACTGTTTAATCAGTTATTTTAGCTCTGCTGGTATTCTTCCCTTTCTGTTTTATATTAAATTTTAACTTATGCTAAATAGTTGAATATGTTGCAGGTTGACTCTGAGATTACTCGTCCTTGCTGTGTTTCTGTTGATAATTTGAGTTATCTTTGTGATCCTCAAACGCAGAATCAGAAAGTTTTGCTGCTTAAATCTTGGAATTTGCCTCTTTCTAATTCTGTTTTTCTGCATCCCTTCTAGGGTTGTGTGCTTTATCAATAAACAATGATAATTGCTACCTGGCCTACCCAGGAAGTGCAACTATTGGAGAAGTACAAGTCTTTGACACCATCAATCTGGTGAGGATCTTTGAATGCTGTTTCCATTTCTAAAGGTGCAGGTTTTGGAAATTACTTAATTTGCTCAGAGAGGAATTACTGGACAATTAGGTTCCTGTGCACCAGGTTGCAGTATCTCTTATAGCCAGGCTTGTCAGAACATCAGCAAGGAAAATACAGGTGCTAATATTAGATTTAACGAGTAGAATCGGGCAAATAGATGGAATAAAGTAAAGTAATTTCTATTTGAATTGTCTTCCTGCTGCTTGTACTCTCTATGCACGTGCTTCAGTGATAATTTTATATACTTAGCAGTTACTGAAACAAATATTGAAGCTGTTGTCTATAAACTAAGACCCATATTTGCCTTGAATGTGCTTAAATATGCAGTCTTAAACTGCACATGTGTAGCTTTTTAACGTGTACTGTGCTAAGGTTCTATTTTATTGATTCACTGCAGAGAGCTGCTAATATGATCCCAGCTCATGATAGTCCCTTGGCTGCTTTGGCATTTGATGCAAGTGGTACTAAACTTGCCACTGCCTCAGAAAAGGTAAGAGGGCTTTTGATCAACTTGCCAACAGTGATAAAAATCAAATCTGTCACTCGGTATTTTAAGAAAGTTTAAATGTGCACAGTGCCATGTGCAAGTGCCAAAGAAGAAGGCTTAGCTACAATGGGAAATCTAAGTCAAGAACTGTTAATGATATTTGACACAATTTCCATGCTGTGAAATATGGGATAATAAGGTTATTTAAATTAAACATTTTAATCTGGCTGTAATTAGGGCAGTCCTCGAAGTCTTTCTGCCTTTAATGCAGGAGGCTTATTAGAAATTAGTTGTCTTGTTTTGATGCTGTCTTCCTAATGAAAACAAGACAGTTAAAAGTCAGCATAGAGAGACGTGCCTTGCTAGTCTTTGGCATCTGATGACAAATTGTTCATGTAAAATGTATAAATTAGGGAGTCTGAAGCCTCTGCTCTTTGAGTAATAAGCTTAGACTATAAAGGTGTAACTGATTGCATCTGATAAAGGCATAAAGACATCCAAGTGACTGCATTCTGGTACTTGTCTAGTGTGGTCGTTTTCATGATCAAATATGATAAGAAGGGCTGGTTTTGATGCACAGCTTGTTCTCTACATTAGTAGCTCCCACCTCTTGTTTCAGTACTCTTCAAACACATCCTACAAACAAGCTCCATAAATATTTCATGTAGTATCTGGGGTGCATCATGGCAATAAGTTAACAGCAAAGTGGTTTGCTGCTTCCAGTTGTACTCTGCTCACTAGAGCTAATACACAATGAATCAACTTGAAATGAAAAATGATTTATTTATTTTTTCTTTTCAGGGGACAGTAATAAGAGTGTTTTCCATTCCAGAGGGACAGAAACTCTTTGAATTCCGAAGGGGAGTGAAGAGGTAAAGTTCAACTGGGCTAATTACCTGAAGCTCATTCCTTATGGTTGAGTTCCAGTATGTTCTGCAATTGAGCTGGCATCCTGATTTTTTTGCCTCTTTTCATCTTCATTCATCCTTGCATCTGTGCTTATAACAGTTTCAGCTTGAATGTCTTCCAATTTCATTCCTTTGGACTTGGCTGTACTACAAATCAATCCTGTCAGAATTGTACTCCCTCTTGCCTTTTAAAAATTTATTGGTGAGGGAACTTGTTTAAAGTGGGTCACCTTTTGTAGGATATATTGTATTCTTGTGGCAATTGGAGGCAGTACATCTAATGTTCTCACTCTCCTCCAAGTCCTTCTAGTGCTGTGGTCATTAATAGCCATGGTGAAGTGGTACTGAGGTTTGTGGTAGTAGTAACTCTGTAGTTCAACTGTACTTTATAGAGATGTGAGACTGAGTTCAGATTGTTACTAATTGATCTTCATATCTGATATGCATCAGAGTTGAACATCATTAATTAATCTTGTGCTTGAATAGCTTCAGGAAGGTATCAAAGAATTCACAATGCTTGTTATGGAAGTTATGGGGATTTTTTTTCTTATTTGAAAGTAGTGGTGACTGAGAAACCTGCTGAATTAAACCAAATATTTTGGCTTCATTGTTTTTCTTCTCTTTGCTTTTTTTCTTTTTCCCCCAGGTGTGTGAGCATCTGTTCTTTGGCCTTCAGCATGGATGGCATGTTTCTGTCTGCATCCAGTAACACGGAGACAGTGCATATCTTCAAACTTGAGACTGTGAAAGAAAAGTAGGTTTTGAAGGAAAAGGCTTTAAAATTGATGATTCTCAACAGGATGAGTTCTCCAAAGTGTGGACAGATTCTTTTGAACACTTTTGTAAAGTAAAGGGCATAAGAAGCCACTTATGAATCAGCAACTGCAGCTGAGCTTTGTACTGTTCTCCCACTGAGTAGAAAAGGTGTTTCTGCCAAAGAGAACTTGGCCATCCTTGACAGGAATATGGAGCAGTTTTAACATTTTCAGTTACGTTTCTTTCACCTCCTCTGACATCCATATGAGAAGAACTGTCTCATCATTGCCTTCCAGCTTCATATAGGGCTTTAAAAGGCACCAAGTGGTAAAATGTTCCTATTTATGATTTGAGAGGACAGTCTTACTGCAATTCTGTGGAAGTCGCTGGAAACAATGATTTGCTTAGTGATAAACAGATTAATAAAATGTTGAAGCGTAGCACTTTCCAGTGGATTCTGCTCTTGTATAATGAAAGTGATGAAACACAGTCTTCTTTGCAGAAGTATCAGTTTACAATCAAACTTGCTTAAATAACAGGCTGAGGGTACTGGAGGACACATTGTGCCCTGTAGCATAAATTAAGTGTGTTAGAGTTCTCAAGGCTGTCAGTTATTTCTGAAGAGAAACAAATAGCTGCTTGATATATTTTAAAAATAAAACGTTTCAAAGTGTTCACGCGCTTTTCTCTCTAAGGTGAAGGCAAAGTCAGTCACTTTTCCCTTCTGACTTGTAGACCTCAGGAAGAGCCTACGACCTGGACAGGTTACTTTGGAAAAGTGCTGATGGCCTCAACAAGCTACCTGCCCTCTCAAGTAACAGAGATGTTCAACCAGGGCAGAGCCTTTGCTACAGTCCGTCTGCCCTTCTGTGGGCACAAAAACATCTGTGCACTTGCCACGTGAGTACTGCAAAGGAACCTGCACTCCCCACCCTTGCTGGGTTTGGGCTCTGGAGAGGCTGACACTGTAAAAAACATGACCCTGTCTGCAGCAGAGCAGTGGATCACCTGCAGTCACTGAAAAGCCTTTTCTAGTGTAAGAGCAACGTGTCAGAGCCAACACCTCGCAGTCCTGTGAGGGGAGGAGGAAAGGGCATAATGTTTGGATGGGAATAGCCCAATTTCCAAGTGTTGTTTAAGGATGTCTTTTAATTCTGAAAGAAGAATGTTGAGAACAGACCCATGGGCTTTTATGGCATTTGCTTCCATTAGTGCTGTGGGGAGTGATACTGTGTGTTGTTAGCAAATTACAAAATTAGGCAATCCAGCCTAACCATTAAAGAAGTCTTTGAAAGCAAGTTCATATAATTCTTGTCTCTAAAACAGCATAGCATTCATTAAAGTTAATTTTTAGGACTAAATCTAATCTTTTATGCTGTCTTCCTCAAAGGCAGGTCCCATTTGGCACAGCTACCAAAGCAATAAGCTGAGCAGTAGTAAACTTATTTTGTGGGGGTTTTATAGTTTTTATGCTAAATTGACTTCATGTCTGTACTCTCAGTCCTCTGATCTCAAAGCACCCTTTAAGCAATAATTAAGCTTTGCAACATTTATGAAATAAGTAAATCTTTCCCGTTAGAATATTTGTCTTTGGAGTTGCACAAAGCTTGATAACAGGATGGTAACTTCTGAATCTGTTTTAATGAGTTACATATAATTGCTTGATTCCTGTGGCATCCTGTTAGCCCCAAAATGTGGTTGTGCCATGGTTTTTTAATGCACAGTTCTTTCCTGGGTGCTCTAACTGTTAACAGCATTCCCTGTCTAGGAGAAGAAGTGTGGAAATTAATGCCTTAAAAGCTGTAGAATCATTTAGACTGGAAAAAACCTCTAAGATCGAGTCCAACCATTAAATCATGGGAAGGGAGGAGAGCATGCTTTCTTCTGTTTTTAATAATAATCTGTTATTTAATAGTCTGTTATTTATCTGTTCTTATTAATCTCTCCCCTAAACCTGTCTAGAATCCAGAAGATCCCTCGTTTGTTGGTGGGAGCTGCTGATGGGTATCTCTACATGTACAACCTGGACCCCCAAGAAGGAGGAGAGTGCACACTAATGAAGCAGCACAAGTAAGTCCACATTAGCTGAGAATTGCTGTATTAAAATCCAGTTTGTTCTTAGACTTTTCCAGAACAGAACTAAGTTTAACTTAGAACAGCTCATTTCTTTAAACTAATCTTCTTCCAGGCCTCTGACATGAATGAGTAACTTCAGAATCCCCCTGAGCCTTCCTTTCAAGTATCCACTACACTAAGCTCCGCTTTACCATCAGAAACTTAACACTGTCTGAGTGCAGGGAGGGATCAATCGCTGTTTGCTCTGTGATCCTCTTTCCTCTTGGCAGTTTGAGTTGAGTTACTTAAACAAGAACTTGAAACGACTGACATCACCCTCTTCATCAATAAATGAAGTGGTTACAAACATGAGAAAGAGATGTTACTCTGACTTCACAGAGAGGAATCTGGCTTATGAAATTACCCATATTCTCTCTCTGCTGGTGTCCTTACTAAAATTCCTTGCATGTAGGCCAGTCAGCTAATGTTCTGTAGCAATGCTGTAGAACACTGTGACAATGCACTGTGTTTTTCAATAAGGAAAAGCCAGGGTAATATAGTCAAATTACTTGATCAGTCATAGAATTAAAGACAGTAACTCATGATGATAATTGATAAAAAAAGTTTGCAGCTTTGGTCAGTCTATAATAATGGTCAAAAATCATACATTTATCTGAACACTTTAAGGCATGCCCTCTGGTTTCACTTACAGATGAAGCCTCGTAGAGGGAAGCCTTTATCAAGTTCTTAATCTCTGAAATGTTCTAATACTTTTTCTAGAGGGTTTTGTAATATCTCTATATGAAGCAACCACTTCTGTGGTGGACAGAGCTCAAGACAATCTATACTAATGCTGACTGGAATGGAGTTTTTTTAATCACACACTCTTGTTTAGATCCTGATGCCGTGTCAGAGGCAAACAGGATGCTGATGAGTCTTGAGAGTTAAATGCGAACTGTTGTCAGGTTCCTCCTGTTACATTTCTGTCTGTTATTCTTGCACATCTGATGAGATATTTTCCAGTAGCTGTCAGCTGAAGCTGACAGCTGTGCCCAGGTGGGTCAGCTCTCCAGGTAACCTCTCTGTGCTTGGCAGGCTCGACGGCAGCATGGAGCCAGCCAACGAAATCCTCGAGTCTGCATCCCACGACCGGCCCTTGGTAGCGCAGACGTACAGTGCCGCTGTGACTAAAGGTACATATGTGCCTTCCTCACCCACCAGGCATGGTAAGGAGAAGGCTGGGAATGGGGCAGAGAGCACCTCTGCGTGTCGCTTCGTTCTAGATGGCTGCGTGAGCTGGTCCACGGCAGCACGGAGCTTTGCGTGACTGCGCGTGCGCTGTGGAGCATTGGTGAGCAGTAGGAGAAGAACCCTCGTGGTGTGCAGTAGCCTTCTGTAGATGGATCGCCTGTCTTTGCTACTTTCTGGGTAGAATTTCGTCTTGAGTTGTGGTTGATTAGCGTAGTGATAGTTTTAGTACTTGCCAGATGGTTCTTGAGACGCCCTAACCAGTTGTTCCATACAGTTCTGCACCCAGACCTTGTGCAAAGCATCTGAATTATAGCCCCCCTCCCTTTTTTTTTTCCTTTTTTTTTTTTTTTTAACCAAGGTTGATAAATGCTGCAGTTGTTCCTTTATGGGAACGGTGACCTTTTAGCCTGATTTGCTGCTCTGTTAAATCGAGAGGATGAGAACTTGTTTAATGCTGCAGCTCTCCAAGTCAGTGGAGCTTTTGCCAGCTCTGGCACTCAGGTTAGAGCCTCACTGCAGAGGAAGGACAAGTCGGCACATATTGCATCTGTACTGCACCTGCAGCTGTAATGCATCTGTGGAGACTAAAAAACATCAGCCTGCTCAAAGCACCACTATTGCACACACACAGAGGAGCTTAATTTTGATCATGAATTTTTCTTGGCTTGGAGAAACACAGTCATGAAACAGAGTCATGATAAAAGCAAACATAGGGTGGCAGTGAAACTATTTCAAGTAGTGCCTGGTACTTCAGCTCTACTCATTCGCTCTGGATCCAAGCCTTAGTTTGTTGCTGCTGATTCCCCAACTCCTTGTTCCTTTCTCTCCAGCCTATACGGATGACCTGGGTGCTGTGGGTGGAGCTTGCCTGGAAGATGAAACCAGCTCACTTAGATTGGATGAAGACAGTGAGCATCCCCCCATGATCCTTCGGACAGACTAAACTTGGACCTGTGAACTCACTCCTGAAGCAGAGAACACTGGCTTGATGTTTCTTGAGGAACCTCGTGTTATGCTGCTATGAACTTTGACATGAGTTGGGAGAGAGGATGACAGACTCTTACAGTTTTAAGTCGTAGCTGTAGTTCTAATTCTATACAATTGGAAAAATATATGGTTTTCAATTCAGTGGCTTTTAATCTTGCTTATCTATTTTAGCTGTGTCTATTTTTTTTTTTGTTGCCAAAACCTGCTGTTTGTGCAGCCCTCAGAGCCTACTAGCTTTGCATGCATTCATGTGCCAAGCAAGCATAGGAGGGGGAGAGAGAGAGAGAAGCCACTTTATAACAAACTCAAGTTTGTATTTTTTTTTATATATGTACATAATAATTAGCCTATATAAAGAAGGAGTAGAGAAGTGGTTCTGGAAGCTGAGACTAGTTCTGCACTGACAAAGGTCCAAATGGTTCCTGTGCATGGGCTTGCAGGCATACCTAGTGACTGACATGCAACCTTTCAAATGCAATGGCCTGTTTTTTTGGGTTCTCCCTTCCCTTTCCTGGACCATTTTGTTAATTAAAATTCCTTCTGAATGTTGTGTATTTGTGGGACTGTTCTGTTTGTTGGGATGGAAAACTGGAGGTGTTTCCCTGCGTAAGGATATAGAATATGGAAAGTGCCTTTACAGGGAAGGAATTGCTGCAGGAAGAAAGGTAGAATGAGGGAAGAATTGTTAGAGAATCTTTTTTGTGCACCTTTAGTACTCGGGTGTCTGTAATAGTGGCTGATAAGCTTGTGGGTTTTTTAGAGAAGAATTGGAATGCACTTTCTTTCTCTCCTGTAGATTGTCCTATTTTCTTGGCAGAGTAGCAATAACCTTTTTTTATACTTTTTTAAATTATCCAAAGCAAGGATTCTGTCAGGCTGGAGGGAAGTCCCTGTAGAGTTTGGCAGCCCCACTCTATAAACAGCCTTAAGGTTTTCTGCTGGAAGGC
>JAWWLV010000035.1:13062736-13106387 GCA_035041135.1 Platyrinchus mystaceus
GCTTCCTTTCCCTCAACTGACTGCTTGCAAAGAAGTAAAAATAAAAACAGATGAGGAAATTGCAGATCTTGAAAGGAGGACAGAGGCTGAGTGCTCCAGCTCCACGTGAGCTCCCTGCCACCAACTGGCAGTGATGTGCTTTTAGGACTTGGTACTATTAATTCTTCTCTTGAGCAGTAGCAGGTGGTTTTGTCCCCAAAGCCTGTGTGGGCAGGTGGGCTTCCCCTGCCTCTACAGTACAGAAGAAGGTGGGAGCCCCTGCCAGGAGACCTCTCTGTCAGGGGTGAGGCTGCTGTCAGTCCGTGTAAGTGGAAGGGGTTTGTACACGACCGTGTGGGAGAGAAGGGATCAGGCTTGTTTACTCACTGAAACCCTGGACTGTTCTAAGTAGTTGGTTGGAGTGGCTTGTGGTGTCCCCTCCAGAACCCAGCACATTCACAGCAAACCCCTGAGTCATGCTGAAATCTTGCTTAGTCTCTTGACTTTAAGATCTGGCTGATAATTCCATGGTCTGGTGTTATTTATTTTCTTCCTTTTTTACTGCAAGTGTTCTCAGCTTTGCTGGGGAGCTCTGAGCTGCAGAGTAAACTACAAATCTAAAATGCAAGCTCAGTGAGCTTTGGCAAACTGAGATACCCAGGAGCTGTCAGATGTCTGCTCATTCCAGACTAAAGCTGGTAACATTCCTGATAACATCCTTGGAGGCTTGGCCTAGACTCCACAAGCACAGTTAGCAGTAAACATGCACCAGCAACACAGGTCTGCTAAGCACACAAGCTTTACAACTCTGGAGTGTAACAAAGGCCATGTTACATAGTCAGATACACCCCTAAGTGTAATTACTAACTTTACTGCTAAAAATGGGTAAAATTTATTGTATGAGTTTTACCCACTTCTTACCTTTCACACCTTATTTTCCACAGGTGAGTTTGAGATCCCATGTTCACTGTATTTGTGTCTTCCATGTGTTCCTGCTCCTGAGCCACACACTGTGGAATTGCTGTGCCCTTCTCTGTTCAATCCTAAGTAGAAGCTGAAAGCCAGTTAAAGTGTCTTTTTGTTGTTGTAACTGGGAAAATCTTTAGAGAGCAGAAGCATTAATATTCTGGAGTTAGTGACCAGCACAGAGCTAGTAGGGTGGAGCAGGTGGTTTCTGGTCCACACTGGCTGTGTTTTTAAGAGTGGTGGCAATAGTTTGTCTTGAGTTCATTGCAGGAGGATATAAACTTTTTCTTAGATAAAATATGACTAATATAACTTCTCTGTGATGGCCTTAGGCCCTCAGAAACCACTCTGTTGTGGTGTGCTACCAAAGTTAAAAGCCTTTCAGGTTGGGGGTTCATCCCAGTGACACAAAGATGTATTTTTATTTTTACTTTCTTTGAGCATACCAGAAATGCTGTTTGCAGCTGCATCCTCACCTGAGTATGGAGCATGTGATTGCACTGTTGTTCTCTGTGGATCAGGAGCTGTCTAAACATTTCTGTTCTGGTGGTCTGACAGCCCAGGGTAAGCCAAGGAGGCTCTAGCCCTGTGGTGTGGCCATGGGCCTCTAGTTTAGGATATGGGAACTATGGCCCCTCTCGAGTTAGACTGACCTTCCTTGGAAGGACAGTGTTTAATCTGTATAGCCTGTCTTGAATCTCTTGATTCAAGCTGCACTTCTTGATAGCTTTTAACTCAGTGGAGGGTTGGGGCAGAGGTAACTGAAACAACCAAAGCTGGGGAGGGGGGAACACTAAAAAACTTGGAATCCTAAACTCAGGTCTTAGCTTGCAGTGGGATCAGTTCCCAGTGAGTACCTTAGGGAAGGAGCTGTTTCTCTTGATGTGCAAATAGGCAGTGAGTGCAGGTACTCAGCTGCTGTCTCGACATCTGTCTGTTAACTCTGTATTTCAAGTTCTGAGGCAGAAAGCTTTTATCTGCCCCGGTCTCTTCTCATGTCGCTGTTTCCAAAATACAAGTGATAGATACAAATCTAGCAGTTAAAAGGCAGGGCCTGGCAGAGGAGGAGGAGGAAGTAGAAAGCATCAAGAGGTTAATAAAAGCTGTTTGTTCTGATGCCCTGTTCAGCAAGGCATTGGCACGAGTGCTCCCTCTGGGATCAGGTGTGTGCTTGTACCTTGCTGCTTCAGGTCCTGCACGGCGAGTTTCTTGGCTCTTGTGTTTTGCTGAGGGTGGGGGGTAGAGGTGGTGGCTTTTCAAGTCTGCCTGAATGAAAATAAATACCTGAGAAGACTTTTTTAATGCAGTGACAGGTGTCTGCACAGGGGAAGCTCCATCTGACCTGTGTGTAGGGAGGAGTGAGCTGAGGAGCCACGGGCTGGGTGAGCGGGTTAGCGCAGAGCCCTGAGCAGAGCGCTCCTTGTTACGTCCCGTGCTGTGCTTTGTTGGCTCCAATAATGGCATTAGCACCAAAGCCACATGCAGTAGGACAGTAGAATTTCTTTCCCTGTGGGTTGCTGAGCTGTTCAGTACCCCACTGGTGTGTGCAGATGCTCTGCTGCTGTTTGCAGAGCGACAGGAGTCTTTGTCCAAAGCATTGGTGGGGATTAATCACTGCAGAGGTTTGGGAAGTTTTTATTCTGTGCTCCAGCTGTCCTGGCTAACAGTCAACTTTAGTTAACCTGTTAATATCTGAGAGCAAGGCCAAGTGTCTTCTCCACACGTGCAGAGCAGGCCTTTCTTTTTCTGGAATCTGCTGCCCCGTGAAAGGCTTGCGATGAAGAAAGCATTGGCTCTGACTGTAAATAAATCCTTTCAGATTCCAGTTGTACAACCAAAGGAATTCAGCAAATTCCTATTTTTCTAATCATGACATGCCTTCATTTTAATGCTCTTCCGACTGGCAAATCTCATCTCACACCTCTCTGAGAATAAGGGGCAAGAAGTTTTCTCCCTGGCTTGCAAAGAGCTGCCGCTGTGCTCGTTGCAGGTGTCAGTGCTGTGGCTTTGGCCATGCTGGCTCCCCTGCATGTGTCCGACTCGGGAGCAGGGAGTTCTTCCTGAACCTGTAGCTCTGGGTTTCTGTGGGGTGTTGACTGGGCCCTGTGTCTACCTGGACCTATTTGCTCTTGCATTTGCTTCCTTACCTGGAGAAAACCCTGCATCCTGCAGTGCTCACTGACTGTTCGGTATCTGTGTTGATAAGTGGAAAAATTCTGTCTAACATTCCACCTCACCAAGTGTCTGGCTCTCACTGCTAGCCCGTCGCTCTTTGTAATTTTATAACTGCCTAAGAAATTAAATCTGTGTTGTGATAAGTATTCTGTGTCTTCTTCCTTTTGTTTGCTGCTTGGAGATGGGGCCGGATAAGATCAGGGTGAGGCTGTGTGGCCCAAACCAAAATACCAGCAGTAATAAGCCCTCAGTCCTGGCTGTGCTTTGTAGCTGCTCTCCACAGGCACTGTCAGCTTGGGCTTTGCAGGGACTGGGAAAGGACTAGCTGAGTTTTTCGTGGCACATTTTGCTTGCAAATGTAATTTTCCCTCTTGTTCCTCCTTAAAGCTGCTCTTCCCAGGACTTGCATTCATGCATTTTTCTCCTGCTGCTCAGGTAAGTTAGATAACTGCCTTTATTCCTTTTTTTCGTGGGATGCATCTGAAGCAGTGCTTTCATACCCACCCTGTGCTGTCGCTCCAAGCTTGTTGCTTCTCCCCTTCAAGCCCTGGAGGAAGATCTGGAGCAGGCTCGTGTGGATGGGAGGGGAGGCATCTCCTGCTTCTCTGTGCGTCCTTCCTTCTGCAGAGCAGCGACAAGTGCTTTGATCAGGAGGGACGAGAGGAGAAAAAGCCTTTCTGCTCTTGCTGACAACGGTGGAGCACACGAGGACGAGATGAGATGAGGATGAGACTCTCCCTGTTCTCCTGTGTGACTGTTTCATGGCGAGGCCTCGGCTGTGGAGCTGCAGGCGCCTCCTCTCCTGATCCAGCTCTGGAGGGCAATGCTGCCCCGTCTGTGCCTCCCTTTGCTCCAGGCAAAATGGGCTGTGTTAGCTCAGATGAGTGTCTCTAAACTGTTCATTCAGCTGCTGGTGACGTTTCCGTCTCCTGCCTGGAGCAAACTGAAGATCTGAGAGAAGCTGCTGGTGGATTCAGGAAGTGGCAGCGAGTTCCAGCTGCAGTGGAGGTGCCAACAACCCCTTTGTCCCCCACACCCCAAATGGATGGGGTCATCCAGACCCACTGATGTTTTGGGAGGTCAAACAGTCCCTCTGCTCCTGCCCTAGGGGAGCAAAGCAGAATATTCTCACAAGTAAGCCTGGGAAAAACTGTAAATAATGGCTCAAACCCAGCTCTGAAGTAGGCAGCCATGGTTGTATTCAGATTGGCAGTCTTGTGTCTGCTGGTGCTGAGTCTGGCCCACTGAGCATGAACTCCCAGGGAAGGGACTGAGCAATCTCTTCTCCAGTTGTTTATCTTATTACAAGGGTAAACGTGTCCCTATATCCTTCCTGACATGCTTTGTTTTGGTACTGACTAGGCTTTTGGGTTTAGCTGTGCTGTGATGATCTACCAAGTGCTCAGGCACTGAGAGAGAGCCTTTACTATGCAGGACTCGAGTCCAAGATGAAATAACTGTGAGCAGAAGCACAATCCTGGTGTGAACAGCCCCACTTGATGGGCTGTGGCTGAGCTGAACACCCTTCTGGGAGCAGAGGAAGGAGTGAGGTACCAGACAGAACAGCTCTGGCCAGGCTCACACTGCCCCTGGCCTGGTTGGTTTGCAAGGCTGATGCAGCACCACCAGTTTTTAGAGTCAGAGAGATGCTGGGATGGTGCTGGGGGAGCAGCAGGGAGAGGTGAGCACCAGCACCACACTGATCCTGCCCATGCTTGGGAGCACCTTGTCCCTCTGCAGCACCCGCTCCCAGCTGGATGCTCCCCAGTGCCTGAGCACACACCTCTCCCATGCCACATCTGACCTGGACAAGTCTCAGCTGGGCCCTTGGCAGGGGCTTTTTTGGCTAATTAGTGATGCACTGTGAGCTAATGAGGGCATTGTGCCCATCCTACTGGAGCTGAGAACTTGTGATGCCAGCTCTTCCAGCACCGTATTATGTCTCAGGTTGGGAATTTTAGCAGTGAGTTTTCCTGAGTTACAGGTTATAAAAAAGGATTTGGAGATCACTATGTCCAGGTAAGCCCATAGAGTAAGCTAGAGGGTATTGGCAGTATTCTGATATTTTGGATCCTGTTTTGCAGGGACAAGGAAAGCATTAGGAGAGAGGGAGAGAGAGAGAGAGGCTTTTTCCGCACAGGTCTGGTCGGGAGCTGGGGAGCACCGAGTGACCACAGCAGCACAGATCCACTCCATCCATGTGGTCGGATCCACCTTGTCCACACGGTGGGTAGAGTCACCTTTGGGTGCCAGCCTGGCAGGTTCCTGCTCAGCATCTCCCTTGTCACTGCTGTCCCCTCCTCTCTGTTCCAGGCAGGCTGGTGACACTGGCAAAGCCCTTCTGGGCACGTCACCTGCTGCTCCTCAGCAGCTCCAGATCAGGGCTGATAACTCATTTTATCTGTGGAGGGCGGGCAGAGCAGCAGCCCAGATGAAGCCTTTGACTGATGAAGGAGAGGAGGGGGCTGTGGGCCAAGGGGACTGTGCTGTGCTGTTGTGCAGCTGCTGGATGGATGTGCAGGGCCACAGTGTCCCTGTGCCTTCCCTGGAAGCATCCCAGCCTTCTGTCTCCAGACCATCCACGTTCTTTCCTCCTTTCCCTGGGACCATCCCAACATTTTCTTGGAAAACCCACATTCTTTCCTTCCTTTCCTGGGAGTATCCCAGCCTTTTCCCCTCCAGAACATCCCTGCATCTTCCCTTGGAGCAATCCAGTCTTTTTCCTCCCACAACCTCCCTACTCATTTGCTGGCACCATCTCAGCCTTCTCCCTGCTGAAACATCCCTCAAAGCCATCCCACCCTTTTCTCCTTGGTGCTTCCCTGCTCCTTCCCTTGTTTACTCCCTTAACATCCCTCTACCCACTTCTGCAGCACCTTCCATGTGTGCTGAGGGCATTTGCTCTGCACTGGTGCCCCAGGACTCAGAGCAGAACATAAGATGGGGGGAAAAAAACCCCTGGTCTGTGTGTGCCCTCACCCAGCTCCTGAGCTAAAGCTGCTCAAACAGGTAGAGGGCTCTTGGCTGCTGTATGTGCCTGGGAAAGCTGCTGGAAGGCTGGAGGAGTTTAATCCAACCATGCTTGGCTGAGGGGACTATAGTGGGGCCAGAGCAGAGTGGGTCTGGCTTTAGCTGTGTGGCTGTGCTGCTGCTCTGCTGCGTTTTCCTGAACAAATAGTACTGCAGCTTTTGGAGATGGGCCCAAAAATTGAGTCCTGGCAGGAGAAGGCAAAAGTCTGGGTTTACCTGGCCCCACAACCTCTGTTGTTGGCTGAGCCTGGAGCAGGGCTGGTGTGTAGGGAAATACAGACCCTGGGCTGTGTCCCTGTGCACCATCAGGGTACGGGGGACTCTGCTACAGGTGCCCCCTGGCATCCCCCTGCTCTGCATGGGTTCCAAGCACGGCAAAATCACACAGAGCATCTTCTCACCAGAAAACAATTTTCAAAATGAAAGCAGGGAGACAGAGCTTATCTCACCCCTTGTTAACGGTTCAGATAGGAAACAGCCTTTCATCTCTCCCAGGGCGAAAGGCAATTTGCATTTCAAGAGGTCAGGACGAAGCTTTTTCTCTTTACCATCTGAAATTAGTTATTAAAAGTCTATTTGGAAACAAAACAACGCTCGCACGGAAAGATGGCCTCTGCAGGCTCGAATTAACTGCTCCTGTCATCCCTGATTTCCCTGGCTGCTGCTGGAGGATGCTGGATCGAGGAGGTGCAGGCACTGCTGCAGATGCAAATGGAGTAAAACCAGGAGCTCCTTGGTAGGGCTGGAGCTGCTCCAGGGCTCAGGGGACAGGGGTCTCCCCTGGGAATCTGGGGGGCTTTGCACCCCCTGCCCTGTCCTAGCCTGGCTCTAGATAGGTCACTGCAGTGAGGATAAATCCATACCCACCTCCCTGCAAACCCTGCTGGCTTCCAGCTCCTACGCTCGCCCTGGACTGGGACCTCAGCCTGGCTCCAGCAATCCAATCCTGCCTAATAAAAAGCCTCGGGCAGCCCCGGAGCTTGGCCGGGGTTTGCCGGGCGCTGGTGCTTTGTTTTCTCAGCTGCTGCCTCTGCCCTCACGGCTGCTGTGTATTGATATGGGAGTTTGCATTAGCAGGTGCACTCTGGGATATTCAATTACCTATAAAGAGCTGTGGCAGCACAAGACGTTGCTGGAGGGAGCGAGTTGCTTGGTTTGGTTTTTGGGTTTTTTTTTCCCTTGGTTTCGGGTGTTTTGTTTTGGTTTTTAACTTGCTTTTAAAGGAGACTCGAGGATGGGTAAAGTGGTGGCGTTGAATAAATAAAAAACATAAGTAAAAAGTGGAGTAGAGAGGGGGAGAAATAAATAAATAATCCTGTTTATGAAATGAAACAGCTGGGTAGGGGAAAAAAAAAAATGATCTCCGGGAAGAAAGCAGCTCCCAGGGCTATTTTTAGCTCTTTTGTTTCTTCCCCCCTGCCACCCCCATCCCCGCACAGGCTGAGGGTTTGGTGTATGTCAGTCCTGCTGTTCTCCCTCACCTCTTGAGTGCCAGGTGATGTGCTTTTTTTTTTATTATTTCTTTTTTATTTTTTTGCATCTTATTTATAGCAGGGAGGTGGGGGAAGGGCAGCAGCATTAGAGGAGGCTGTGCAGATATTACCCTCAGCCCTGGCTGGGGAAACAGTGGGGCAGCAGGGTCTGTGCCTCTCCTGGAGCTCCTGTCAACAGTGGGGGTGCCCCAGAGCTGGACATGGGGCCTCCCCTTTGCTCCTCAGCAGCTTCAGGAGCTTCTCTAACCCCCTCAAAATTCCCTTTCCTCCACTACCCTCAAAGGCAATCAGTGCTGCAGCCTTCCCCAAGCATCCCTCCCAACACCCAGATCCTCCCTGGGCCCCAGATCTCCCATCACATCCCTCCTGGATGCTGGTGCTGCCCCAGGACCCCTGTCCCCACATCTTCCTTGCCCCCTGTTCCCCCCTCAGCGAGCACCCGCGTGGGCTCCCGGCTTTGTGCCTTAATGGAAGAAATACATAATTCTTTTATTATTCAATTAGGAATTTAACACACAATCAGGTGATCGCTTTAAGAGGATTTCCTATAAGGCAGGATTTGAATAACGGGGCTATGAGTAATATATTCCCTTAACTGGTTTATTCCTTTATCAGATTTTTTTTCCCCCCTAAGCACTTTAATGCATTTACTTTCCCATTGTCGACACTTTTCTCCTCGCTCTTCCTCCCTCCCCGAGCTTATGCAAATCCCCCGTAAGGCGTTTAATGCGCCGTGTGTGTCAATAGTGCCCAAATCTTCACGACAGCATTAGGCTTCATGCATGCCCCGGCTGATTAAGAGGGGTGGTGGGGCCAGCCTGGCTGCCCAAACCCCCTTTCAACCCCCGCCGTGGGGCCAGGGAAGGGGCCCCTGCGCTGGGAGCTGCATTTTTCTAGAGAAAAGGCTGGAGCTGAAAGTAGCTCTTTTCTTTTGCGGGGCGGAGCGTGAATAGGGAGCGCGGGGCTGCCCTGTCTGCCGCTGTTTGCTGCCCTGTCGCTCAGCTTTCAGGGGGGTGTGGAGGTGTGAAACGGGGGGAGGGGGGATGTCTGTGGGTGGGATGTGAGTGGAGGGGGAAGAGGAAAGTGGTGAAATAACCCATGAGCCAATACCAGCGTTGGTTCTCGTGCACATCTCCTGCCCATGTGGCAGCAGGTGCATCACCCCTGGGTGCCCACCTGGCCCTGGAGCCCTACAGGAATGGCTTTGGAATCTCTGGCAGGAAAAGCAGGGGTTTTTCCCTGCTTATTGTGTCACCAAGGGCTGAGGTCAGCTCAGCCCATCCCCATGCCCAGCCTCCCTTGCACCGCTGGTTTGTTTTCTGAGGCGGCCTGGCTTGTTGTGCTCTTGTTGGCCATGTGTTTTGTGGGGTGAAGGGGGTTTAACAGCCTTCATGGCCATGGGGTGTGATGTCCCCAGTGACTGGGGGAGAAGGCTGGAGCCCCAGCTCTGGGGGATGTTCTTGCCTTGCTCGCCTTGGTGGAGCGTTCCCTCTGAAACCTTCTGGCAGCTGCTTGAACACCAGGGCAAGAGGAGCATGGGGAGGAGGTCAGCATGTGGTACCACGATGGGAATAGTGAAATTCATGGTTTTCCCATTGCCTGAAGGTTTTGTGGCTGCTGGCGAGGCCCTTTGTGAGCCCAGCATGGGGGAAAACCCCCATCCAAGGGTCACCATTTTTTCCTTCAGTGAAAAATCTCTCCCAGCCTGGGTCTGTAAATAGCCCAGTGAGTGGGAGCGAGCTGAACCGGCCCTTCCTGGCATTGTTTGCTCTACACCCACCGCTGATTGTCTCCTTTTTCACCCTGTCCTGCTGCTCTGCCTCTGCGTGCAGCAATTATGCAAAGTTGCAATCAAGGAGCTGAATTAGGAGCTCATCTTGGATTAATTAGTGATGGATGCAAATCTGTTCCAACAAAGAGGAGCGAGGGGAATGCAAAGGCCATGGGTATCCTCTCAGGGTTTCTCCAGCTCTCCCAGGCTGGTTTCAGGGCAGGAGGGATGCACAGAGTAATGCCTTGAAGGAGAATTGGGGCATCCGTGTTGAAGAATTTCATTCTTGGCCTTGGGAGGAGGGCTGGGTGCGCCAAAGCTGATGCTCAGCTCAGCCCCTGCATCTCCCTGGAGCTTTTAAACTCGGAGCTGTGGGTTTAGAGCATCTCCTCCCACCCCAGTTCTGCTGCAAAGCTTGGGGGGAAAACCGTTTAATCCCTGCGGCCTCCAGGGCTGAGCTCCCTCCAGCACCGGGGATTTCTGTTCGCCTGCAATCGGATTGTGACAAACCCCTCCACTTGCATTGAACAAATTCCCTGGCTACTCCCCGCTCCTTGCAGACCACAATAATCCCCCAAGTGTGACTCTGGCCAAGAGGCAACATCCCTGATTAATCCCCACCGTCTCCGTGCAAAGCCGCTGCTGCCGAGGACGCTCCCGGTGCCGGCACGACACGCTCGGCCGGCGTTGGGAGCAGACCCGGGGGAAGGATGCGAAGGATGCGATGCTATTTAAGGGAGCTTTTCCAAGAGGGGATTGCAGGCTTAAGACCGGCCTGCTCTTCCCGTGAAGCGGAAAAGATGGATGTGCAGCACTCCTGGGAGCACTGAGCACAGGGGAGTGGGAGGGGGAGCTCAGATGTTTCATCCCTTTGCCTGGTCCCCTCTGCTCAGCAGGAACAGGAACAGTGTCACCCACCCTGGCTGGTGCAGAGGGGACACCCACAGGGCATGGAACACTCATGGCACCCCAGCAAGGTGAGCATGGCTTGGTTAAGGAGCTCCTTAACCAAGGGATGGCTCGTGGCACAGGGATGGGGACAGCAGGGACAGCCCCTTCCTGGGGTCCTCAAGGGTTTAAGGCTGTGGCTCAAGGTTTTTGGCAGTGTGGTGGGATCTTTAAGGTGTGCAGACCTCTGAAAGGTCTCTCCTTCCTCTCACCTCTGCACCAGCAACGAGTAATAAAATTTGACTCCAGTGGAAAGGCAAGGGAAAAAAAAACAATACAGGGCATTTCTGGAGATCGTCCTAATCCCCCGTTTTAGAGCCAAATGAATCAGCAGCTCCTTATTCTGCCAGTGGGATTAGTCAGTGTTGGTCCAGGCTCCAGGAGAGTGAGGTGAGGCTCTGCATAGCAAGGAGCCATGGAGAGGTGACCACAGGGTGTTGGCTGGTTCATGGAGCCAAGCAAATCCCTCCTCATAATCCTGCAAACGCTGTAGGGATGCTTCTGCTCGTGCTGGGAGCCACGGGACAGCAGAGAGAGGCAGGAAAAGGGGAGAAGGCAAAAATACTTCTAAAAATCTGTGGTGTGGGTGAAGGATGCTCCGTGGATGTTGGATGGGGGCTGCAGGGGGAGACTCCAGGATGGGGCTGTGTGTGTGTGTGGGAATGTCCCTCCTGCCACAGGGACCAGGAAGCCTGGGACCAGGAGCATCACGCCTGGCTGGTTTTCCTGGCTCTTAAAGTGGGTCAAGCAGAAACCCAAGGAGCATCCAAGCTCACCAAACTCGAGCCAGCTATATGGAAGCTGAATTATTCAGGGCCAGCTTAAAAAATTGAAGAGCCCAGCAAAACTCCAGGAGAACCCAGCCCATAGAACCCCCCATGCCCCTGTTGGGCAGAGGCAGCTCAGCCTGCCCATGCTCAGGGAGCACCTTGGGCACTTTGGGATGGGGGACAGCGTTGTTTGGGTCTAGCACCACACTACCCTTGGGACTGGGGAAAGCAGAGAGAAAGCACTCAGGGAAGTTCAGATAGATTCATCTTCTGTTGGTCTCCCACAGCCCTCCAAGCTGTAGCAGTTTCCTCAGGTACCCCAGCATGGCTTTGTCACACCTCAAGGAGAAAGAACTCAAAGGAAACCCCTTTGTCCCCCAAAATGGGGATCTTTTGATCATGTAATATTAGACAGGATGTTAAAAGTCAGGGGCTTGTCCTTTGCCACGAGGTGTTTGATTGCAGCAACTCCCCGTGGCTCGGAGAGCACCACATCCATTTGGGAGCTGAGACATCCCCTCGGTTGCTTTTAAGGGACCCCCCCGGTTCTATTCCTGGGGCTTTCAGATGGGGAAAACCAGCTCCTGGGGAGAATCCCTGTGGTGAGTAATGCTTCCTGGCGAGCGCCGGGAAAAGGCGGGTGCACATATGCTGCAGCTCATCCTGCTCTTTTCATGGAGCATTCACACTGTCTGGGTGCCAACCAGCAGCAGCCACGGCCAGGGAACCCCCATCACAGTTACTCCCTTTTCTGATGTTTCCGAGGAAGAGGATGATGGGGTCTGGTGTAGGGCAAGGGGATGTACCCCGAAGGGAGTGAGGTGCTTGGAGGTTTTACAGAGACACTATGAAGTGAGAGCTGAGCAAACCCAGCCCAAGCAAGCAGCCCAAAAAATCCCCCCTTGCACCAGTGAACCGAGCTGTGCAGGTGCTCAGCCCAGAGGGGAGTGGGGAAGGCTGAGCCCTGGCTCCGTGCAGAGCTCAGCGCAGCAGTCGGGTGTGCTCTGAGCCAAAATCTGGCTATTTCAGCCGAGGAGGAAAGATGGAAATTTCCACCTGGCCTGTTTTCCTCCCTGCGATGAATTTGCAGGAGACCCTTTGCTCAGCCCCTCTCCCGGCAGAAGGGCTGAGGCGGCACAGGCCGTTTTGTCTCTAATTTCCTCTGGCGCGAGCAGCAGCAGCAGCGGCACATCCCGCCGGCCCCGCGCTGATTTACACAACGCAGCATTTATTGACTGCGAGGAGATTGTAATTCACAGCCCGGCGCGGTGCAGTCACGGTGTGCGAGCAGGGATGGCTCCTCTCCTCCTTCCCGCTGCCTCCATCCTCCCGTGCTCCAGGCAGGGCGAGCACAGCAGAGGCTGGTCCCCCAGGGCTCTCACCCAGTTCAGAGCGAGGGACACCTGGGAGAAAACCCGATAGCACCAAATCCCAGTGATGGATCCTGCAGCCTTGGCCAGTTCACCCAACCCAGGAGGGGTAGGGACACCCGCGGGGTTCCTTCCTGGAGCACCCGCCTTGGGGGGACACATCCTTTCCCTGGACAGGTACCCCCATCGCCCCATGCTGCTGGGTCCCTTCCTCCTCTGCTCCCACCCTCTGGTTATGCTGGGGAAGAGAGACCTCCCAGTTGCTTCTTCAAACAGCTGGGGGATTGTTGTGTTCTATTCAGAGTTACAATCCATCCATCCATCCATCCTACTGACCCTTTCAGCCTCTCTTAGGCCAAAACCCGTTGCAGGGCAGGAACGATCCTGTCCCTGCAGCGCTCGTGCCCTGAACGGAATGCTTTCTTCCCAATTAATCTCTCTTTGCAATTAGCTCCGGGCCTCCGAAATCCCCCTAAGGCACCCATAGACTGCACCTACAGGCGGTACCTATAAACGGTACCTACAGGCGGTACCTATAAACGGTACCTACAGGCGGTACCTATAGGCGGTGCCTATAGACAGGGGTAGGGGGGTGCTCCGCTCATCGGGAAAGCCTCTCCCGCGGCCCCGGGGCCGATGCGGGGGCTCGGGGGGAGGAGCGGGGGGCCGAGCGGGGGCGGGGGGAGGCAGAGCCGGGGGGAGGCAGACCAGGGGCCGCCCCCGCTCCTCTCCGCCGCCGCCGCCGCACTCGGTCCGGCCCCCTCCCGGCGGAGGCTCCGGGATGGCGGGGCCGGGGGCCGGCGGCCGCCGGGGCTGAGCGGGGCGGGCCAGCGCCGCTGCCGCAGAGCCGCCGCGGCGGAGCGAGGTAAGAACCGCCGCGACCTGTTGGGGGCTCGGCCGGGACCGCCGGGGAGCGAGGGGAGAGCAGGGGGAGCCGCCGCCCCCCGAGGCCCTGCCCGCCCTGGCCCCCCCGAGCATCCTCCGGGCGCGGCCGTTCCCTCCGCTCCCCCACGGCCAGGAGCTTCTCCTTCAGCCCGGGGGACGGGGGTTACTGAATTAACCCCGTTTATGGCAACTTCGCCGCTGGCAAGATGCCGGGGACCCTTTTGGCAGGGCGAAGATCGCTTCTCTGCCTTAATGGGGGGGTCTGCGGTGTCCGGGGGTCACCCAGAGCCGAGGGGCAGCGGGGCAGGGGCTCCCCACGGGTTAGACCTCCGACCCGTGCCCTTGACGGAGAAACCCCCCCGCTCTCACACTGGGTGCAGAGGGGTGGCAGGGTGTAAATCCAGAGGGGCAGATGGATCTAAATCCAACGGGAAGAGAAAATATAATTTACAGCGGCGCAGGGATGCTCGGGGGAGCGAGGCGGAGAGTGCTGGAGGCTGGTCCAGCTCCGCGGCTGGGCAGCGCATCCCGCATCCCGCTCTGCTCCTGGCCCCGGGAAGTTTGGGCCACACGCAGTAGGGACAAGGCCTTTCCAGCCAGCATGTTCTCCAACTGGGATTTCTATTATGGAAAAACCCTGCAACAGGCTTTCCCAGCATCCCAGGAGATGCTTCCCACCGGGTTTTATTGCCTGGGGTGGCACCAGGCACAGGAGGGTGCTGGATGAAGGGGATCACAGCAAGATCCTCCGGGAGCAGCAGGATGGAGCAGTGTCCCCAGCCAAAACGTGCCCTGCTGGATTGTTCTGCCCACGGGGCTCTGGGATGGGACCTCTTGGGGCCCACCCTGGTTGGTGCAGGGTAGGGACCCCAGCCCAGCCCCTCAGCCAGTGCTGTGACCTCGATGCAGCCTCGGGGGCAGTGCTGCCCTGTGCCACCGTGCCTGCAGCGAGAGATGCATTTTAGGCTCTAGAAATTCACTCACAGGGTGTGTGGGCACCATGTTTGCCCCCACCTCAGTGGCCCTCCAGCATCTGACCCATCCTGGCATCCTGGGGAGATGCTGGAAAACCTCTGTGCTCCTGCAAACGCCATGTCTGGCAGGGAGACCAAAGAAATCAGTGTCATTGATTTTTCCTCCCCACCTGCCTCAACCTGCTGCCTTGGAGGGGATTTTTTTTTCCCTCCCCCCCAACGCCTGGGGGCTCTGCAGGAGGTGGGCTGGGGGCAGGCTGGCATCCAGCAACTGGTGCCAGGAATTCTGAGCAGCCCCCTGGGCTGCTCCCCAGGGCCCCAGAGGGATGAACTCTGTTTTGGATGTTTCAGGGGGGTCGCTGGAGGATGGAAGGTGTTTGGGGAGCTCATTTTGGGATGCATTCAGACCCTCTCGAGTATGATGCTGGGGTCTCTCTGGCAGCTCTCTGAGCAGCCCCGTGCTGTGCTGTGGTCCCTTGGAGAAGCAGATTAAAAAAAAGCAGGGTCTCATCCCATCCTCTCCCTGCAAAGGCTGCAGGAGTGTGTCTGCCCAGGCCAGGCTGGTGGCTCTGCCCCAGCCCCAGGCACCAGAGCTGAAAAGGGCATAAACCAGAGCAAGCTGTGCTGCCTGAAGAGAGCGAGGGCTTCCCACAGCAGCCGGGATCTTCCCCGCAGCCGTCCTCCGTGAGTGCTTTTCATCCATTAATTTCTCTAATTGCTTTTGGAAATCACAGCAGCGTTTTGTCTTCAGCAGCATCCCAGGGAGGTGCTGAGCCAGGCTGGGGCGAGCGCTGTGCTTTGGGGGTGGCTCATGTGGGTCCCCCACAGGCACTGTGCACCACCCCAAACCCAAACTCCTGCCCAGTGGGTCAAGGGATCCCGTTCTCCTTGGGGAAATTGTCTTCCCAGGTGGCAAAAGCACAGGAGCCACTGTGATCCTGTGAGGTGACAATACGCAGGGTTATGCCATCGTCCCTTGTAGACCCCTGGCATCACCCAGGGGACGATGCCCATGGGGGACACAGGAGCCAGGACCCCCCTGTGTGCCCTGGGGGTGTGACTGCTCTCCCTCCCTCCCAGGGTGTCCAGGATGGGCTCGGTGGGAGCCGAGCACTTCAAGGAGCTGAGCCCGGCGGGGACGCCCGAGGGCAACGTGGTGATGAGCTTCAGCTTCGACAGCTACCAGCTGGAGGAGGATGAGCTGCAGAGGGGCAGCCAGGCCAAGGGCATCCTCACCTTCATGGAGCCAGGTAAGGGCAGGCACTGCCTGACCTGACCAGCAGCTGAGTTCCCTGCTGGTTTCCCACCCATTTAGGAGCTCTCCGGGATGGGTTTAATAGTTACAGATGGCCTGAAATGCCACAGAATTGCCCAACATCTTTTTCCATCCCTCTTTGTACCCGTGTGAGCCAACCAGCACATCCCGTGGCAGTGGGCTCTGCAGGCTGGCGAGGAGTTGAGGGTTTGTGCCCTGGTTCTCCTGCCTGGCTCACCCCCAGCCTGCAGCTTCACCTTTCTCCATGCAGTGCTCAGGGGTTGCTCCTGGGATTTACCCCAGTCCTGCTCCACATCCTGAGGCCGCCCTGTCCACCTCCTCACCTGCCTTGACCCCTCCTGCAGCACTGCTTGGCTCTCAGCTTATTCAGCTGCAGTTAAAACTCATCAGCCCTCAAAGCCCGGGTGTTTTCCTGCCTCCTGGGTCTCCCACTGAAATGTCTTTATTTAGGGAAGGAGTTTCTCAGGGCTGGGGCTGTTTATTTGTGACATCTGCAAGGTGCTGGATTATGGAGGCACCTTTCATCACCCCAAGACTGGGATCTGACACAGGTCCCAGGGGTGCAGCAGTGCCACTGTCATGTCTTTTTCTTTCCCCTTTTGGGGCAGCTTCTGAGGATCCCGAGCCCCAGGATCGATACCATGGGATTTATTTTGCCATGCTGCTGGCTGGGGTGGGATTCCTCCTGCCCTACAACAGCTTTATCACCGATGTGGATTACCTGCACCACAAATACCCAGGTAGGTCTCCAGCAGCTGCAGGACTTCCCTGCCACCCCAAACCCAGAGAGATCTTGGCTGCACTTCCAGGGGAGCTGGATCCCTGCCCTCCCCCATCACCTGCCTCTCTGCAGGCACCTCAATTGTCTTCGACATGAGCCTCACCTACATCCTGGTGGCCCTGGTGGCCGTGATCCTCAACAATGCGCTGGTGGAGCTGCTGAGCCTGCACACCCGGATCTCTGTGGGTGAGTGGGGGGCCCTGCACCCGTGGCAGTGCTGTCCCCATGCTGTCCCCCTGCCACAGCCTCTGTCTCCCACCCACAGGCTATCTCTTTGCCCTGGGACCCCTGCTCTTTGTCAGCATCTGCGACGTCTGGCTGGAGCTCTTCAGCCGCAGGCAGGCCTACGCCATCAACCTGGTGGCTGTCGGGGTGGTGGCCTTTGGCTGCACAGGTATGTGGGACATGCTGGGACATGCACAGGTAGGGGTGGGAGACAGCCCCATTCCAGAGCCATGGTCTCCTGGGACAACCTCTCACGCTGATCCTTATAAACCTGTATCCCTGCTCCATCCCCTTCACCTCTGTCCGGGCACCGCAGGGCTGGCTGGGAGCACCAGCACCAAACTGTGCATTCGTCACCAACACCCCCAATCTGGGCCACCATGGTGGCTTCCCAAGCCCCCACACCTGGTGGCCAGTCTTGGTGGGAACAGACATGGTGGGGCATCCAGGGAAGGGAAAAAAAGCCTTCAGCTTTTGGGGCAAGGAGAATTTGGGAACGCTGCAGCTCCCAGCTGGCTCAGCACGTGGGCTCCCACCGAGGTTCCTTCCCCCTTTCCAATGTTTCGGCTGCAGCAATAATCCCTCCTTCTCCCCTCTTTGCATCTCTCCTGAAGTGCAGCAATCCAGCTTCTACGGCTACACGGGGCTGCTGCCCAAGCGCTACACGCAGGGAGTGATGACAGGCGAGAGTAAGTACCGTGTCCCCTGCCTGTGTCCACATCTCACCACATGGGCTTGCTTCTCCTGGGCCCTCAGTGAGTCACACCTGGGTCCCTGCTGTCCCCGCCACAGCCCAGATGGGTTTCCAGCAGAGCAGGGACACCCCAGGGAGTTTAATGGTTTCTAAATCCCTGCAAACTGCTACGCCAAGCTGGGGGTGGGGATGTCTGCCAGGAGCCGCCTTCGTCACCCCGAAATCCCCGCTGGTAGCTCCTCCATACTGGGAGGCACCACATCCAGGCACTGGGGGGATGACAGGGATCCCTGATGTGTGGGGCTCAGCAGAACCCGGCGCTGACAGGTCTCCCACACCCCCAGGCACCGCCGGGGTCATCATCTCGCTCAGCCGCATCTTCACCAAGCTGCTGCTGTCGGACGAGAAGGAGAACACCGTCATCTTCTTCTTCATCTCCATCGGAATGGAGCTGACCTGCTTCATCCTCCACCTCCTGGTGAAGCGCACCCGCTTCGTCCGCTACTACACAGACGGGTCCCGCAAGGGCCTCCCCGAGAGTCGCGGGGCCGGCGACCCCGGCACGGGCTACCGCGTCCACCACGACGTCACCTCTGAGGACGTGCGATTTGTAAGCCGAGGGTGGGTTTCCCCGCTGGCCCCTGGGGTCCCACTCACCACCGGAGCTCAGCACTGCTGCCCCCTGTCCCCCCAACCAGGAGAACCGGCAGCGGGGGCAGCCGAGCTCCCCCCAGGGCAGCCCGGGCCCCGAAGCTGAGCTGGCTGGCAGCGGCACCTACATGCGCTTCGACGTCCCTCGGCCCAAAATCAAGAGGAGCTGGCCCAGCTTCCGAGGTGGGTGGTGGGCTCGGGGGGTTGAGCTGTGCCCACGGGGTGGGTTTGCAGCATTTTGTGGGGTGGAATTGGTGATTGGTGATGCAGAGTTATGGGGAAGGATCATCCCCAAAGCTGGAGAGGGACTTTTGACAAGGGCATGGAGTGACAGGACAAGGGGGAATGGCTTCAAATTGTCAAGAGTGCAGGGTTATGTTGGATGTTGGGAAGAAATTCTTCCCTGTGAGGGTGGGGAGGCCCTGGCACAGGTTGCCCAGAGAAGCTGTGGCTGCCCCATCCCTGGAAGTGTTCAAGGCCAGGTTGGACAGGGCTTGGAGCAACCTGGGACAGTGGAAGGTGTCCCTGGCCATGGCAGGGAGTGGAACGAGATGGTCTTTAGAGTCTCTTCCAACCCAAACCATTCTAGGATTCTATCATGCCTTTCCTAACGATGTGCTCAAAACCATGGGGCAAACTCATCATTGGAAGCCACCCCTGGGGGTCAGACGAGGCTTTCAGGCTCTGCAAGGGGAGGACTGCAGTTTTGGCTGAGCTGTGCTGCCTGTCCCTGCCAGACATGCTGCTCTACCGCTACGTCGTGTCCCGGCTCATCTGGGCCTACATGCTCTCCATCGCCATGACCTACTTCATCACGCTGTGCCTCTTTCCCGGGCTGGAGTCGGAGATCCACAACTGCACTCTGGGGGAATGGCTCCCCATCCTCATCATGGCCATCTTCAACCTCTCTGATTTCGTCGGCAAGGTAGGAGAGAGGCCAGCACCAGCACAGGGAGGCTCTGGCCTCCTTTCATGTCCTCTAAGCCACTTGGCTCCCACCAAGGGTTCTCTACACCCCATGGGTATCTGACCACGAGGCTGCTCTTCAGCACAGCCGAGACTGGGCTCCTGCAGCAGTTGGTCTTTCCACCATCTCATCTCCTTGCTGCCCCATTTTGGGCACCTCATTGCCCTCCCCAGACCCCTCACCTCCTCCCCACACGCTCTCTCCCCCTCACTGCAGATCCTGGCTGCCCTGCCCTACGACTGGAGAGGGACACATCTCCTTGTCTACTCCTGCCTCCGCGTGGTCTTCATCCCCCTCTTCATCATGTGTGTCTACCCCAACGGGCAGCCCACCTTCGGCCACCCCGCCTGGCCCTGCATCTTCTCCCTCCTCATGGGGATCACCAATGGCTACTTTGGCAGTGTGCCCATGATCCTGGCCGCAGGAAAAGTGAGCCCGGAGCAGCGGGAGCTGGCAGGTAGGACCGAGCCCTCACGGGAATCCCAGGTGGGGTGGCCAGAGCACCCTGACACCCTGTGTCCCTTCCCACAGGGAACACCATGACCGTGTCCTACATGACAGGCCTGACGCTGGGCTCAGCTGTGGCCTATTTTGCCTACAGCCTCACCAGTACCTCCCACAGCACCTGTTTCTACACCGAAACCTCCAACGGCTCCTTCACCTTGGGGTACTGAGCCCCGGGGCGGGGCGATGGGGACAAGATGGGACCTGCTTCCCACCATGGTCCCCACCGCCCCATTTGGCCCATGTCCCTCCTCTGGGAGGGGAGCCTGGAGCCAGAAAGCCACCCCAGGGTGGACAGGGACTGACATCCTGTGGGCACAGGGCCGTGGCATTCCGGAACGGCCCCTGCTGCCCAGACAAGCACTGCACAGGGCCACTTCTTGGGGTGACATTCCTCCCACCCCAGAGGACAGTCCTGTTGTTTTTGGGGGGATCCCCATCAGCGAAGTGCAGCTCCCCAGTGGAGCCGGGGGATCTTCTGTTTGAGCCAAGCCATTGCCAGGAGGAAGAAAATACTGCCAAATCCCCAAGGAATAGGACTAGTGCTGGGGAGGAAGGTGATGGAGAGCTGGTGAGGAAGAAGAGAAGCAAGAGAGGAGGGAAAGAAAGACTCCTTCAGTCCGTGGTGGCTCCAGGAAGGTTAGTCTTGACTTTTCATTGATGGTGCTGCAGGTTTTCACCAAGAATGGTTCGAAATCCCAATCCCTCCCTAAACATGCCAATCGCTGTGTAAAAGACCCAATTCAGTTCTGCTGGTTGGGGAAAAAAAAGGTGTTGGGTTTTTTTTTTATTGTGTCTTGTTTTGCACCCCCTGTAACTGCAAGAGAGGCAGGGTCTTGCCTCTCCCCCACCCCACACTGTGAATTTGCCCCATCACAATGGGGCAGGGGGGTCCCCAAAGCTACAGCACTGCCAGTGCCACCCACAGGCCACTGCTGAGCTTTGAGATTTATTGCAAGGGACGTAAGTGAAGCTGATTAAATGATTAAATGTCTTTGCAATGATGGCTGGTCCTTACTTGTGTGCCACTGCTGGCACTTGGCTGCTGGTGATGGGCTGGGCTGGCAAACACACACAAGGTGATGCTGCTGCCTGTCTTGTGGGGTCTTGGGGTGCCCCATGTGCTGCTCCCCAGATCCAGGGTCCCATTTTCACCTGGGGCAGCTGGACTTGTCACCAGGTCCCATCGGACCCCCGCCAGCCTGCAAACTGCTGCAGGCAGCACATGGGAGAGGGAATGGGCCAAGAGGAGCAGAGAGGCTCTGGAGAAGGTGCCAACACCACTTTTTGGGACCGGCTGCACCTCGCTGTGCCAGGAGCTGGCGGGTGCAAGGGGATGCAAGCCCAAGGAGGTGGCAAGTGCTGGGCTTGGCACCCTGACCTGCCCCCCCAGCACTGGAGGGTCTCACTGTGCCAAGCTCCCCGCTGGCTGAAGTGCAGCTCACACCAAAAAGAGCAAATCCAGCCTTTCATCCTCAGCACATGGTGCCATGAGTGTGGTGGCACGAGAAGGACTCGCACCTCCTGCCCACAGAGACCTCTGCTCAGGGGTACAATCCTGTCCCTTGGTGCCACCCTGTCACACGGACGGGTTCTCCCCACAAAAGCCACACTGGCATCTGGGTTGGGTCTTTTCCCAAGACAGGGGCTGAGCCAAAAAGTGATCGTTGCCACCAAGGGGAGAAAAACCCCGCCATCAGGACAAGCGAGACAAAGAAAGATGCTTCGTTGGGTTGCTTTTTTTCAATTAATTTTTTTTTTTTTTATGAAAAAAGATCACACGGAGTTCTCCAACAAACAGAATGCCAAAAAAATTGTTTTAAACAAAACATAAACAAAACAAAACAAAAAAAGACAAAAACCTGGCTCTCCTTTCCTCTCGATTGTCTGAAATATCCTTGTGTTCCATAGAAGGCAGTGGGTTTTAAGTGCTTTCTATTTAACATTAGCATAAAATCTCTCTCGCGCGCTCTCTCTCGCTCTTTAAAATATGCTCACACAATTTGCTTCTAGAAGTACAGTACACTTTGAGCGTGGGGGGGTGTGCCTGTTCCCAGATCATTTACAATCACAATCCAACAGGAAATAAAAAATAATATTCTAAACGTCAGACTGTGTTCATTTCTGCCGCTGTGGGTTTTTTTCTTTTTTTTCCTTTTTTATAATTTCATAATTTTTTTCACAGTTTTAAAAAGTTTATATTTATATATATATATTTATATTTATATTTATAATTAAAAAGTTGAATCCATTTAAAGACTTATAATACAGGAGGGCTAAAGAGTCTTTTGGTACATTAAAACTGTACAGGCTAGAACCGTTCACTGTCCGCCGTGCCGAGGTGCCGGTGGCCCGGGGTGGAGATGGTACGAGCTCAGCACCATGTGGTTTGTTTAAAGGACGAGGGGTAACTCTGCAGGGGTGTCCCTCTCCCCTGAGCCTCGGCCTCCAGGCTCTGGTACACAGCTGGTACCAGGCAGGGAGTTTCCAATCTGTGTCCTTGGCTTAAGCGTCTCCCCACCGGCGCCTGGGCCGAGCCGGGCCCCGCTCCGCGCCCCAGCGGTCTGTAGTGCGAGTCGGTAGTTGCAAAGATCAGTGCGTCTCTTGGAGTTTTAAGTGCAAGGATGGTGCATCGTTCCCCTCCGGTTCTCCTCCGGTGTCCACCCTGGGCAGGTGTAAAACCCCTGGAGCAGCGGTGGTGCCATGGGTCCAGCGTGTGCCCAGTGGGAGCGAGATGGTGTGTGAGCATCTCCGAGGAGACGCTGGCATCTCCCGGGGAGTCAGGCCCGCTGGATGGAGCAAGCTGAGCAGTCTCCTCCCCAAGCCCAAGGTGGCAGCGGGGCTCTGGCTGTGGGAACGCCGCAGGCACAGCCGGGTTCACACACTGTCCCCATTCCCTTCAAATAATGGGCAAAGGCTTCCCAGCAGCTCCACATCTCTGCTCAGGCAAGGCATGGAGGGTGAAGGGGGGTGAGGGATGCCGGAATCCAACAGCCTGTGGTCTTCTCTCCTCCAAGCACCGAGCAGCAGCTTTTCCCAGTCATTTCCTGCCCCTTCACTGCACACTCCAAGTTCTTTGTTTGCCAGGTGTCACCCCCCTCGCCACGCGGTTGTTCCCCCCAGCACCTTTCCAGGGCAGGAGGAACAGAGAGCGATGAAAAGAGGGTTCAGACTGTTTGTTCGAGGCAGTGGGAAGGCAGCATCCCAGACTGGGTGTTGGCTCCTCTTCCACCTGGCTCCTCCCATCCCTGGATCTCTTCTGCTGGGGCCAGCCCTGCCCCACCACGCTCCATGCTGCCAGAGGGGCCTCCAGGGAAAGGGAACCGCAAAAAGGCGCTGAGAGGATCGAGACGAGGCGCTGAGAGAGACTCATCTCCTTTCTCTTTCACCCTGTCCTTCCTAAAGGGTCATGCGAAACTAAGCAGGAAAGGGAATATAAGGACGGAGAGGAGCGCACGTGGAAGGTGAGCGGGTGTCCTTCCACGCACAGGCGGCTTCCGAGTTACTGACAGGGGCAAATGACACAAAAGGGATCCCTCCTGCTGGGGGGGTCCCGCTGGTGAAATGATCACGAGACCCATGTGCTTTCCTGGACCAAAAGGAGGAAGGGAGAAGTTGGTCAAGTGTCACCTTACTTAAAGCCACTTCCAGAAGAGCCCTTGGGGGTTCAAGCACCACCACCACGCCCAAGGGCATCTTCCCTGAGTCCTGTAACTGCTTCCCCAACCCCTTTCCTTCAGCCCCCTCCTTCCTCCTCGCGTCTCTCGCGCTCTCCTGTCTGTAGTGTGACACAGAAATGAGCATTGAAAGAAACAATCATGTCGTCTGAACAGGCACGTCCTCAGGTTTGTCCCATCCCTCCCAGGGGGTGGCACGTGTCCCCTGGGCGGTCAGCAGATGACAGGGACCCCGTCGGTGTTGAAGATCATGCCCGTGGTGGGCTCGTAGGTCCCTGCAAGGTAGTAGAGGTCCTCACTGTCCTGGTATTTCTTTGTCTTCAGCATCTGCTCATACTGATCCAGACCAACAACAAGACACTTGTGTGAGATGGTCTGGACATCATTCTCATCCACGTGAGAGGACTGGTAGAGGGCTCGCTGCACAACGGGAACAGAAGGAAGGAGGTGGGAAGAAAAGGATAAATTAGATCTCACGGCACTCACAGCATCATCTTCAATGTGTAGGAAAAACATCCATCACAACAGGACAGGGCTCTGCTCACACTCAAGAACTTCCCACTCATCCCAACAGCCAGCCCAGGGAAGGGACACTGGGAATCTGCACCGGCCTATGGGCAGTCTGGACACAATCCATCCAGAGCAATGAGCCCGAGCCCTGCCTTTCACTCAGCTCCCACCACGGGGAATGCTGTGGCTGCCAAGCACACGTACAGGGGAACGTGAAGGCCAGGAATTTGTCATCCTCACTTCAAGGATACAAATGCAAAGATGGGTGCTGGATACCAGCCCACTGTTCCTCCCCACACCCAGCACCTGCAGCTACTCCCACCCTCCCAGAAAACACCATCCCAAGTCCTGGACACTGCAGACTCAGCTGAGGCAAAGAGCAAGAGCCAGAGAAGTTTGGGGGGCACTTCCCCAGCAGCATTTGTTACAGGGTGCCCAGAATTCCCTCCCAGCCTTCCCCCAGCCACACCAACCTCCATAAAGTCCTTCCTCTGGTTGGATGCCTGCAAAGCTGTGGACAGACTCCTGCCTGATTTCTGATCCCAGCGCTGTGCCCAAGAAGGAAAGAGGAAACAGAAATGAAAAGCAGGTGAATAAGTTGTTTTTCCATGTCAGCACCTCCTGCCCACCTCATGTGCCTTTGGAACTTCAACCCCCACCCACAGCCACTAGGAATAAATCCTAAGAGCCTGTTATAAACAAAGCACATGTGTACAAAATACAGTGTTTCTGAGCACCAGGCCAGTCACTATTACACTGTAAAGACCTGATCTGGCTCTTGACATTCTTTTTGCACAAACACAAAAGTCTTTATTTCCTATTAGAATAAAAACCACCACTCCCCTGTTCAAGGGGCAAACACCAAGCTTGCCCACACCACAGGCAGCCCCTATAACATGAAAGGATGGGGCCACCCCCATCAGGGTACCAGTAAGAAATTGGGCCTGGGGTGTTTTCCTCATCCTTGGAAACAAAAGGGACTAAGGAGCTTTGCAGCCCTCTCAGCAAAGGAGACTGGCCTACCTTGCCTTCGTTGAGCTTCTTCCCAGGGTTGGTTTCTTCTGGGTGATAGAACCATTTGACCCGGACCACCATGTTGTTCCCCCAGGACTCCCACATGCTCTGGATCCGGCCAATGTAGGGCAGGTTGGGGCGGCCGGCGGAGAGGAAGACGGCGCAGTCTCCGATGCGGATTATCTCCTTGCCCCGGACAATGGCCTTGTAGAACAGCTTCCTGGCCTTCCCTTTCATTCCACGTCTCTGCCAAAAGAAGATTGTGCAGGTGAGCAGCCAGGGACCACCCAAGTTTTCCCCAACCACGACTGCTTGCCCTGTCCCGGGTGCACGCTTTTGGTGCTGGCAGAGCCACAGTGTTCCCACAGGAACTGGGGCAGAGGGACATGCCATGCAGGATGGCTCCCCCAGACACAGCTAAGGCCAACCCCAATCGCCTGCAAACTGGAGACCTTGGCTGAGGACACACCACGACAGCCGTTCCACCATCCCAGGAGAAGGGGAAGGGTAAGAGGCACCAGAGGGCAAACGCCAGCGCCGAGCGCTACGGAGCAGCGGGAGAGGCTCCGTTTACCTGCGTGGGTTTCCCGAACCACTTCCACAGCTGCCGTGCAGGGAGGAAAGCGGCGATCTTGGGCCTGTTCTCCACGGACGGCAGGCGCTGGCGCTTGGCCAGCTCCTTGGTGGTGGGCAGGTGGATGCCCTCGCGCTTCTTGGGCCTGCTCTTGTTGCCGCTCTGCGGCGGCGCCGGCTGCGGCACCGGCTGCTGCGCCGGCTGCTTCTGGCTCTGCGGGTGGGAGGACGCGCGGGATTTCCCCGCCTGCTTGGTTGGCTTGGGCGGGAGGGTTTGCTGCACCGAGGAACTCGGCTGGGCCTCGGCTACTTCGTCGTCAGAGCTGCAGGAGGAGTCTTCGTCCGTGGTGGAGGAGGAGGAAGAGCTGGAACTCGATGAAGAAGAGGTTGATGAGGTGGAGGAAGAGGAGGAAGAGGAAGATGAAGAGGAGCTGCTGCTAGAAGAGGAAGAGGAGGAGGAGTTGGAGGAAGAGAGAGGGGTGGATGCTCTTGAGCTGGCTGAACTGCTGTCCTGGGCTTCCCCTCGGTTCTTCTCAGCCTCCTCTTCTCCCTCTGACTCCGAGCTGCTGTCGCTGCTGTTGCTCTCAGACTCTTCCACTGCTGCTGGAGCTGCTGCCTTTTCTTCCTGGTCCTTTGAGGCAGTGAGGCTCTCCACTGAGCCATCAAACTTTCCTCCAAAGCTGGCAGGAGAAGGGTCTCCCTCAGCCACTTTGGCTCGGGAAGATTTCTGCTTGCCCTCCACACTCACTGCAGCGGAATAGCCCAGCCCCAGGAGACTCTTCCCATCTCTGCGACTGGCCAGGTTTGAGTCCTCCAGCATCCTCATCGCCTCCTTCATCTTCTTTGTCTTTGGAGACATCACGCCCTCATGGTCCAGCTTGATCAGGATTTCACTGTCATGCTTCCTCTGAGCCTTGACCATGGTGCCAAACTCCTGTGTCTCTTCTGTGGGCCGCCCTTTCTTGGCCTTGGCTTTCGACCCTGAAGCCTCAGTGGAGCCGAAGGCCGCCAGTGTTCCCGGGAGATCACTGTAGGGTTCTGCACCAAGGATGCTCCCAAACACAGCAGGCTGGTAAGTGGGCTGGGGGGGGCTGTGCAGCTTAGTGGAGATCTTCATTTTGCTGGCTTTTGAGCGCTTTTCCTCCGTGGGAGCAGGAGAGCCTCCAGTCGGCAGCGGTTGAGATTTTCTTGACCCCTTCATGCTTGGCTTGCCCAAGCAGGTTGGCTTCTCTGGGACTGAGGAGGTAACAGGTGAGGACTCACCCTGATCCTTCTCTTCAGGCAAGGCAGCCTCTTCTGCAGAAGGAAGGAAAGACAAAGACATGATGTTATCCACCCAGATGGGCTTTATTAGCTCAGACCCAACCAGATGCCAATGCTGACCCGTCTCTGGCCAAATGTGGCTTGTTCTTGCCTGCTCAGGTACCCCAAAGGGACACAGGTACTCACTGCTCACTGAGCAGCCTGGTCTGATGACAGTGCCCAAGAGCAGCTGATGGGTAATTCCCAGATATGCTGCTTCAACTTCAGGGGTCTCAAACTGCAGATCTCTTGCTCTAATTTGGGGAGAGCAGTAGGGAACTGTGCAAGGATTCCCTAAACTCCAGGTCTGGCAGTGGGGACAACCTACCAGCTTTTGCCTTGACGCTTGGCTTCCTCCCTCGTCCTTTGCCCTTTGACACAGGCTCCTCTGACCCCAGTGCAGCTCCTTCTTTTCCTTCTCCAGTGTCTTTGCTGGATTTACGGCTACGGCGCTTGGTGCTGGGCACCAAAAGGGCAGGTGAAGGCTCAGCACCTGCAACAGGTCAAAGTGATGATCAAATACAGTCAAACAACACATAAAACAGAGATGTGATTCAAGGAAAGTATCCCAGCTCATTCTGCAATAGGGACTGGGCCTTTTTCCCTGTGGGTTATATCCCACCCCAGCTCTCTGTGTCCGTAATTGATGGCCCAATCATTGTGATTGAAAGTCTGTGAACTACTCCCAAGATCTCAGAGGCAACTGGCCTGAAACTCCCTACATTTCATAGTGGGAAGTATCTTGCAAAAAACTGAATGGCAAAACTCACACTGGATCTTGTAGTCAGGGGGGAGAAGCCGAATGTGAGACAGTGGGATGCGTCCCGTGTCCCCGTCATCAAACTCTACTGTGATGAGATCACCATCTTCCTCCAAATCCAGGGTTCCTGTGGGATGGGTGAGCAGAAGGTGGGATTAGGAACAAACACTACAGTACTTGTAAGGCAAGTGGGAATGAGGAAAAGACAGGGATCCTGCAGCAGCTCCAAAGCATCCTTTCCTAGGCTGTGCAGGGAGGGCACAGAAGGCTCACTCTACAATGGAAAGTCCCTGATAATACTAAACCATCCCACCCAGTGCGAAATTCCCCAGTCAGCAGCACTCCTCCAGAACATAACAGACATTCCAGTTTGACTTTCCACTATTTCCTTCTATTCTTGCAGAAATTCACTTCCCTGTTTTCATTGCAGTCTTTTTTTTTTACCTGCAATTTGTAACTACTCTCAGCAATCACAAACTGCTGCTATTTCACCTTATCCAAGAAAAATAAGTTGTGTTCCCACCCTCTCTTCTTGCATCAGCATTACTGGTCTATAATTCACAAGTAATTCTTCCTTTACACACATGTATGGTGACCAAGGGCCCAAAAGCAAGACCATCCATGGTAGAATTGCCCAGAGCTTTCACTGGCTTTTTAATGGGACCAGACTGGAGTCAATACATCAGAAGCGAAGCTGTGAGTGTCCAGGTCACTTAGAAACCTCTACAACCTCAGAAATCATTGGTGCCTGGAGTCAGTTCTGACTTCCTAAAATGTACTGAATTTCCCTGATATTTTTAAGCTCCTAAATCGCTCAGACCTCTTCCTGAACCAACAGGATGTCACTAAATCAGCATCATGAATGAGCTGGGCGTGATCTGGAGGAGAGGAATGAACCAGGCTCTGACCTTCAGGACACTCATAGCAGAGCTCAAGGCTTCTCCAGACAAGCCTGACATCCTCAGGACACACAGGACCGAGACATCCCGGGCTCACCAGGTGGCCTTACCTCGGACAACTGTCCCTGGGTAGAGGCAGCGGTACTGCTGGCTCCAGTAGGCTGCAATCCTCGTGCCCTCGGGCAGGAACCGCACTGAAGGGGGTTTCACATCGATGATCTGCTCGGGATAAGAGGAAGGCAATTACTGACATTCCCTGCACCAGCACAGACCTGGCATAGAGCAAAGAAGCTCTGAAGAAGGCAAGGGATGGTCTCCCTGCTGGGAAACGGCCTCCTGTCTGCTCACAGGGCAGGGTGAAGGACTATCCCTGCTGGGATACAGAAGTAGTATCCACTGCCCATAGGGGAGTTTGGCCACGGGGCAGCAAGCACACCGAGGGGAGCTCTGCCCACACTGGCCACAGAGGCAGGAGCAGGGCATCCCTGCAGCCCCTGCTGGGGAAGGGAAGGAGGAGGTTTCCAGCTTCCCTCCTCCAACCCAAAATGGGGCTCAGGCACCAAGGTCAGGCACCCTTTGGCCTCACATACCGCTTCCTGCAAGAGCTGCTCCAGGCAGTAAATGTGGGGACGGTTTCCCCTCTCGCCTTCCACCACCACACGGTATCTGAAACACACAGGCCCAGTCAGACACAGCACATGGGAGACATCACTCCAACCAGTAACAGCTCCCTCTGAGCCCCACCACCAGTTTATGTCAGGGCATTTAACGAGAGGTTAAGTGGATTTTCCTCAGCGCTGATACACCAGAGTGAACCCTCCTTCCCTCCCTCCCTGCCAGACTCTGTCAGTCTCTGGGCAGCCAGCTCTACACAACCCCCAGATGGATCCCTGCAGCAGCTCTGTCCAGCAAATCCCAGGTGGACACAGCAGTCCCTCAACTCACATGTCTGGTGAATGCACCGTCTTGACATGCCCAGCATAGAGCAGCTTGTCATCCATGGGGATGAGGACACGCAGACCATCTTTCAGCTCATCCTTGTCAATGATGCAGGAGCGAGGAGCTGTGAGGTGTTGGAGCAAGATGGGGATTAGAGAGCACCACACATGGAAAAGGGACAGCGAAGGGAGAAAGAAACCTCATACTCGCAGCATCACCCTCCCTAGGAAAAGGCCAGTAGAGCTCTCTCTCTCTCTCTGGCTAGCTCCTGGCAGAGGTAACTAAAAACTAATATTAAATGATAATAACTACATACCAACATACCAATAAATGAAAATAGGGCAACTCAGAGACTGGGCTTCAACTACATGTCAGAGTGCGCCACTCTGATAAGGCTTGTTTTTAACTGAAGTGACTGAAAAAGTGGTATCTCCACCCCAAGAACTCATATCTTCGGATGAGGAACACATGAAAGCAGCCCTGAGAAAGTTGCCCAGCCCTTCTACCTGCACAATCAGCCCCCAGCCCCTCCTGCCCTCACCTGGTGTGGGTGGTCGCTCGACCAACATGCTCAGTGGGATGTTCTCATCCTCTGAGAAGCTGCTGTCTTGGTTGGGTTCAAAATCCTCCTCTGCTGCCATGCTCTCCATGAGCTTGCTGACAGCTCCTCCTTTCCCTCGGTTCTGCAGAAAAGCAAGCAGCACATCAGCACATGAGCAGCACAGGCAATAGTCTGATCCCAGCAACAAACAACCTGAGGGTACCAGGACAAACTTGTCTCCATCCTCAGCAATGTTAATCACACAGAGAGTTAAGTGGGTGAGCCCAAGCTTTTTGCTGGGTTTATCCCCAGGCACCACTGATAGCTGACCAAAGGCTACTCCCCACATGCTTTTTCCTGAAGGTTAGGAGAGATGCTGTGGAGCAGACAGCTGCAGCTTTGCTCTGCACAGTGTTCCTGATCCCTCTGCCTCTGGTGAACAGGTTCCTATTTCCTCTCAAATCTCTACGATCTGTTTCTTGCTGTTACATGCAGATCATAAGTGTTACACTCAGAAATGGTGAGAGAAGATGCAACAATGTGTGTTATGAGAGATGACAGGCTACAGCAGCGGAGCAGAAACAAGCTGTGACCCAGTGCTGAGCAAGGCAACTCCATCACCATCTCCTTGATCCTTGCTATCCATGAAAGCTCTCTGTGAAAGCTCTCCCTCCACCCTGTGGCAGCCTTATAGAAAATCCTGCCTGCTCACTAATTTGGGGGATGAAGGCAAATGAACGCCAGATGGTAGCAGCAGGTACTACCTGACAGTCTTCTTTGGATTTTAGGCTCTTCAAACCAGCCTTTTGCCTGTAACATATCCAGCAAAACCTGCACATCTGTTTTCCCTCCCTCACAATGCAACAGCTCAGGAAAGAGCAGGGCTCTGCCAGCCACCCTCCAGCTCACCCACACTGGAACCAGCCCCTCACCTCTTTTTTCACCTCCTTGGCTTTCACCTTGGCTTTGCTCTTCTTGGTGGAGCCCAGGGCATTTGCCAGGCTGACACGAACATCAGATGGGGAGCTGGGGATGCCAGGAGGAGACATGGATGACGAGGAGGAGCAGCAGGGTGTTTCTTTCCCCTTCTTCCGTTGCTAAAAATAAAACACTTCCATCAGTAAAGAGAGAACTGATAAAGATCTGGGATCAGGGAGAGGAGAAAGGTGGAGCAAAGCAGGCTGTGCATAGGTAGTATGATGTTCAGCCACCAGTTAGTTCACTGACCACATCACATGTCCCAGCTCTGTCTTCTGGCTTCACACACTTTGGGAAGAGCTTTTCATTACCCTGGAGAGCAAATCCTGACCATCAAATCTTCCTCTGAAGAGCTCCAAGGAGATCCCAGTTGGCCTCATGTCACAACTAACTTGTCTAACTCTTCCCATCAGTACTGCTCCAAAATACTGCCACAAACTGAATGGGAGCCAGACGGAGCTGAGCTATCAGCTGAGATGAAGATTCAGGAACCCAGGGATCACTGCCACCCCCAGCCAGGGACAGCCCCCAGAAGTCACAAGATAAAAGGTGAACATCCTTAAAGGCCAGCACAGGGGACACAGCTCACTCAGCAAGTGAATAATGCCATGGGGAGAGTGGGAGGACTGTCCACTCTGGCCAACCCAAACAGGCTGGTTTTGGGACATGGAGGGTGACACAAATAACCAGCCCCGTTCAGCCACAACAGGTTTTGACTCCCTGCAAGTCAGATCCAAGTGTGACAGATCCTCTAGGTGCATATGGGGCTGGCAGGGGTGACAAAGGGCAGCCAAACAACTGCTGAGACAGGACTCAACTCTCTCTGCCCTAGTGGAGTTAACTGCCCTCCCCACACCCTCACCCTCACCCAAGGGTCCCACACCTCACCTTGCTTATCTCCTTTCTCTCCTTCCCCTTGCTGCCCTCCTTTTTGGGGCTCATGGGTGCCCCCTTGCCACAGCGCCCAGGCTTGGAGACAGGGGTGGAGCTGGCAGGGGCCGCGGACGTCAGCACGGCCGAGGACGTGGTGGCATCGTGGAGGAAGATCCGCTCGCTCCGGCGCCGGTTCCACAGGTCATCATCGCTGGCCTCCAGCCCGAACTCAAAGCTCAAGTCCTTGGGGGATTTGAATTTCTTCAGCTTGCGGCCTTTCTCAGACCCAAGCTTGGCCTTGTCAGCGCTCCCAGATCCGGAGTCGAGGCTGCTGGGGGCCTGGCTTGGCAGGATGCTGCTGGAGTCCAGTGGCCCCTTCTTTCCCCGCAACAGCCCTGAAGGCGACTTCTTCCTGATCTTGATCTCACTCTCTGAGTCAGTGTACTCAAATTCTGTCCCTAGGTGCGAAGGATTTAACCATTAGTCAAAGCCCTGGCTGAGCCAAGAGAGGACACATCCCGCTGGAAGCTTTTGGGCTCCATGAGAGACACTGTGCCTGTTCAACAGAGCCCTTGCTTGTTCCCCTTTCCAATTCCCCACATCCCCTCAAGGTCTGCATTTCTGCCCCATAAAACATTGATTTCTCTGGAAGTAAAGTCTTCCCTGCTCCAAAGCACCATTCAGGCAGCGTGGTTCAGCATGTTGCCTGCTTCCATTTTCTCCCTTGTCCCACAGCCAAAACCCTGCTGGAAAGCTCTTACTAGCACAGATACTCTAACTTGTGCCCCTCCTCAAGAACGAGCTGCTCCATTGAAGCCAAGCACAACTCCACAAGCTGAGCCTCCCACCCCTCCCAGTGGGAGTCCTCTCCAGTTTCACCTTTGTTTCAGGAGAACAATCTCTTTCAACAAATGGAATAAACCCATATTTCAAGCTTATTTTTTTCCCATTGGCCAACAGACACCACAGATCTTTTTACTGGCTCAGGTAATCACCTTAAAGTCAAGATGATCTTTTGTCTGTGGCAAATGGAAATCCCCTCACATTGGCCTCTGCTCAGCCCCATGGGCAGAGCAGTACCCATGGGCCTCAAATACTGCAGTAATGCCAAAATGTTCCCCACCTTCAGTGTGTTCCCCGGAAACCAATAAAGGAAAGCAAGATCATGTTTCCAGGGGCAGAAGGGAAACTGAGGGGCAGGAGGTAGGCAAACAACATTCACGTGGAGAAATGAAAATGTACATGGCACAAGCAAGGACAGCATCTTCTCTCAGTCCTTCTCTCTCAAACTCTCTTTCCTGGGTAAACTCAGTCTGTAGGAACCTGCTCTCATCTTCTAAGCAAACCTCTTTCCCTGAGACAGCCCCAGCATGAACAGGAAAAGAGCCAGCCTGTCAAAACCAAAGCTGGCAAGGCTCAAAATAAAAAAACCCACTGGAAATGAAAACACTCCTCCTCTCTCACTACCACATGAGGTAATTTCTAGATGCTTCCAGTTTTCAAGGAGGGCAGGTTACAAGACAATAAATTCTTAACAGAGGCTGTTGGAACAAGTTGGCAAAAGCCTAATATAGCATGGAAACAGTGCTAAAACAAGCCAGGCTCCCGAGGAGGACATCATTTTCCATTCTGAAGCATGCTATAAATTCCATTATCACTTAATAAATATTAATAGCAAATTTATAAATGGAACCCATATAGATCTGTCTGACCAGGAACAATGTCACCAATGGGCACTTGTGCAGCAGTACATGGGGAGGGGAAGAAATGAAACTGCCAGCACATTGAAACTGAGACAGAGACGGGACAGAAACCCAGGGTCTGGCACTGCAAACACATGAGCACATGAAGGAATGCTTGTTTCAAGTCTTGCTGGCTGGTTTCTGTAAGGAAGCTGATGGAATGGGGTGATTGAAAGAGTTTTCCTTCTGCTTGAGTGTCTCTGCTTCTCTTGGGTATCCAAGATCAGCTGCATTTAGCACATGCTTCCTTCCCTAAAATGTAACAGCACTTCACTGTCTTCTGCACTTTGTCCAGGGGGATGCAGCATCCCACTGCTTGCCTTTGCAGCATGGCTGCTGAGGATTTTCTAGGTAGGAAAAGAAGAAGCTGACAAAGCCACAGGGAACTGTCCCCCTAGGGAAGCCACAGCTGCAGTTGCTAAACTTGGTTCTTGTTTTCCTGCCAGGCTGTTTTCCCCACCTTCAGCATCAGAACCAAGCAGTCAAAGCAAAAAAAAAACGGCAACTCAGTGTCTGGGTAACAACCTGCTCTCCTGCAGCACAGCTGGGGCTCCCCAAACCTTCCACCTTGCCCCCCTGTGGCACCACCCCAAGACACACAACTCACCCATCAGGCTCTGCCGCTCCTCCTTCTTCTTCGCCTTCTGCTTGGCCTCCAGCTGGATGATGGAGAGCGGAGGGGGCACGATGGGGCTGGGCATGGCGCTGGCAGCAAACCTGGCCAGAAGGCCCAGGCCGCTCTCATCGAGGGCAGGTGATGACAGCCTGTCTGTGCCATCCGTGCCATAGTCCTCTGCCTCCTCCTCTTCCTCCTCGTCATCGTCCTCCTCCTCCTCCGAGCTCGAATCTGGCACGCAGAAAAGAGGGAGCCCGTTACAAATCTCACGGGAGTTGCACATCACCCGCATTTCCAAACCGAACCACAACTCTCCTGCTGCTCTGTGCTCACCTAAGCAGCACTGAGCCACCCAGGACTGAGCCACAAGACACTGGCCATGGACACACACGTGTCCTTGCGGCCACAGAGCCGGTGTCACCTGCCTGCCACCACCCTGGAAGGACACAGCAGTACAGGGTACGGCAAAGAGGACCCATTCAAGGCGAGGGAGGGAAGGGCGGGGTGTTGGCAGATTTGAAAAGGACGCCACGCACCCCTTCCCTGCAGCTTTCAGGAGGAATTAAAAGCTTAATTCCTTTGAAAATCCCAACCTGGGAGCTGTGGGATTCCCCTCCCACCCACCACCGCTTCCTCCATAATGAAATCCATTAACGTAATCAGAATCAGAGATCAGCATGGAAGGGGAATACCAGAGAGCAGCCTGTGCCATGGCGGGAGGCAAGGGGGACAGAGAGAGGAGAAGGGGCAGGAGGCAAAAATGCAGAGAGAGGGGGGAGAGAAATAATAACTTGAAAGCAATGGATTTGGAATGCATAAGGGAGGAAAGTGTAGGCAGTGTTGGAGACAAGGGGGAGTGTTTAAACACTCTGCCTCAAAACTCTCTGGGCCTTTCATTTCCCTTTCTACAGCTCAGTTTAGGGAAGCCCAGCTCAGCACAGGCAGGAAGAGCTGCCCACAGCCAAAAATCTAATTCTGGCAAAGAAATCAGCCTTGCTGCCTCGGCTGACACTCGCAGAGCAGTGGGCTGGGGGTTTCCTCTATGCTGCATATACAGCAGGTATTTTGGGGGTAAATGCACCAAGAGTGGCACCTCTCCCTTCCTACAGCACTTCCCAAGAGTCTGTCAGCAGCTCAAAAGCAATTAATTTTAACAGCATCTCATCCAGTTACTGCTGGTGAGCAAGTCACTACACAAATGCACTATACCACACACATACTTATACACACATATATGAGCACATCTATTTTTATATATATATATATATTTAACAGTACTAAGTGGGTCTGGAAAAGATATTTCATTTCTCTTGAAATTGAGGGCTTAAGTAGGATCATTGAGGCTGCTGGAAAATTTCCACCACTAGCAGGAGCCCTGCTCTGAGCCCACTCCCCAGCTCCTACCAGCCACTATCCTTGCCTCTAAAATCCAGCCAAATGAGAAACCAGATCCCTTCAAAATGAGCTGGAATGAACATGAAAATCCTTTTCTTTTCACATATGCCCTCTGGGAGAGATAAAAACGTCCTCAACACTTGGTTGTTCAGGAAAAAAAAAAATACAATAACGCAAGTGTTATTTTTCCATGATATTAGAAAGAACAGGAATATCAGAAAACAATGTTCTCATCCTTGCATTTTATCAACTGAGGTAATGGGCCGCTTTTTTTCTTGCTTTTTGGTTGTTTTTTTTTAACAAGGACAGCTTATCTCTGCAGCATACATCAGATAGCCACAGAATACTAATTTTTAACTGCATAAAAATCCCTTCCCCATTTCAGTTGCTCAGGCTGGTTCCTTGTGATATAAAAACGCCACTAAACCTGCAGTAAACACCGAAAAATCCACAGCCCTGCTCAGTCCTTGCATAAAAGCCACTGGTAAAAAAAAAAAAAATAACAAACACAAAATTCTGCGGCAAATTGGGTCAGATTCCTTCCCCTACCAGAAAAGGGGGCACAACTGCTGTTTCCCTACCATATTTTGCCAAAAAGAAAACGAATTCAGATGAGCTTGGCTACTCTGAGATGTGGAAACCACCTGTCTGAGAAGCAGTAAAACCATGCCTTGGTTCAGTGACACACCGTGGGGTAGTGAGAGCCTCTCCACACATCCCATTTGGCTCTGAAATTCTGCGATTTCCAGCAAAAACAGAAAAATAAAAAAATAAAAAAAATCGACCTGCACAGCCTCTAATGCCAGACTTAGACAGTTGGCCGAGGGTAGAGCGGCTCACTGAGCAGCTGGGGAGGAAAACAGGCAAAAAAGAGGGGGAAAGTTTGCAGGAAAATCCCTCCGTGGCTCAGCCAGCAGCGCCACTTCTTCAGCACTTCAAGGCTGCCATGTGCAAGGGTGTAAGGGTGCCCAGCAGCTCCAGGATTTCAAATGCACTCGGGTAAAACAGATATAAAAGCCAGGATGAGAGTGGCTCTTACTCACCCTACAGAAAACACACTACCCAGTAATGTCCCTGGCAGTTATTCCAACCTCCTGCACACTCACGGCACCACACTATGAAAAGGCAACTGAAGACAGTCCCTTGTCAGCATTTTTACCACAACACTTATATTTTTATCTGCAGGAGATACAATTTTAACCCCATTTTAACACATTCTCAGCACACATCCATCCTCCTCCACCTCTCATGGCGAGGACAGATCTTTGCTAACCCCACTCCACATGCACAACACAGTCCCTGCTCCGCTTCTTTCTGGTTTTCCGAGGGACAAAAAGGAACAAATGAGACAAAAAGAAGATATTTGGGGCTCTGCTCCAAACCCACATGCTTCTAAACTAAGTCCCCAACTTCTGGTCATGGTGGCAAATAAGCTGCTGGTGCTCTCTGGCCATCTGCACAGCTCCTTGGAGAGCCTGCATTTAATGGAAAGCAGGAGTTTTACTCCTACTGTACCCAAACTATGTGTGGGTTTAAAATTAACTATGCACAGATGCCTTTACACAACTGAAGCCTCAATTTTATTTCTTTTTCCTCCTGAAAAGCAAGGGGGGGAAAAGACATCTAAAAAAAAAATCATTTTTTTCTTTCAACAGTAATTCTGTTGACACTGAGCAAGGGTAAGGAAAAAAAGTACTCAAAGTTAAAAATATCTTTTCTAATTTGACAGTTTTAAGAGCATGTATATGTGTGTATATACCCACACACGCAGCCACACGTGTACATACAACTCCGCAGCCAAAACAAACAATAAATTAATATTTAAATACTACTGATGTCAGATAAAATGGAGCCAAAGATTTTTTTTTAATTATTTTTACCTGCATTAAATTAAAACCCAAACCCAGTTAAAAATACTAAGTTTTCTCATTGCTTTTAACAGCTAAGCTGCCGTGGCATGTTACTGAAGGAGAGCAGTAAATGCAGATTTGTTAAGGATGAACAGAAATTGGTTAAGCAAGCTGGTATTTAGAGACTGATGTATGTAACAAGATGGCTTGAGGGGGTTGTGGAGAGGAAAGGCTGGGGAAGGGAAGGAGTGAAAACACACACTTAAAAAGAGTCATTTCACATTGTAAAAATAAATAGCATGATTTTCTCAAAACACCAAGCAGGCCTACAGCATACAAAGCAGGCTAAGTACAGGCAGACTTTAGACAGCTACTGGGTCATTGACATCTGATTTCTGTGATCTGTCCAAATTCTGAAGGTTACTTAGTTTTGAATGTCCAATTTGAGACTGTACCTTTTTTTTTTTTTTTCCAAATAAGCCAATTCTCATCATTGGAAGATTTCCCCCCCCCATATGTGCTGTGCTGTTGACTCCAGAAGTGCTTATTAAAAAAAAAAAAATATTACAACTATCACATGGGAATGACTGTGTAGGGAACTGGTTATTCACTGCTTTGTTTTCCATTGGGGTAAAATCATCGTCTAAGCTGGGGAAAGGAGAGTAGGGAAGAGGTTACTAAATTCTTAATGAAAACAGAGTAAGGAGGAGAAGGACATATGGGTCTTTGGTTTCAGAAAGCTCAAGGAATTACCTGTCCTGATAGTTTTCAAAGACCCAGGTGGCTTTAGCCCATATTTGCAGTTTCCTCTCCAAGGTCACTGGATTAAAAAGCACAAGCTTTGCCTCTTACAGCAACGTGATGTTTGGTCTGTAGGAAAGCAGCGTGTCCCCACCTCCTCCATCTCAAACCAGATGAAATAAAACAGGTCTTCCTGCAGCTAATCCTACCTCTGACACAGATTCTGGCAGGGCCATGGCCAGGCAATATCCCAGGGACAGTCTGCACCACGTCTCAGAAACCCCTAAGGCCAGCAGCATCTTGGACCTATCTGCAAATCCTTCCCTTGGCTGGGCTAAGGGCTTCTCAAAAAGAACTTCTGCAAACAGAAGAGCATTTCTGGAGTCCTCAATCACATGCACACAAGCAAACCCTTCCATGCAAGACTCTTCATGGACAGAGAAAAGTCAAAAGCGGACAGCAATCATCTTCAAAATTAAAATAACCAAGAGAACGCAAAGAGCTACGTGTCATTATTCATGGAGGCAACATCGAAACGTCTGAGGCTGACAGATGACATAAAGAAAAGTTATTTTGCCTACCTACATAACAATGGTCAAGGTTCAGGTTCATGGCTAGTGACCCTCGCTGAGAAGTGTCTGCCCTACAACCAGCCAACCACTTTGCTTCTTTAGTGCAGCGTGAGAGCAAATGCAAGAGACCGACACAGACATTCAAAGCATCATGGATAGGGGCAGGGGTGAAAGGGTTGGTCAAGCAGCTGCAAGGAGAAAGCGAGCACTTCTAGAAAAGCTGAGGTTATTAATCGGTTTAGTATTCAGGGAAAGCCATTAGAAACCCTATTACCCAAATATCCCTTCAAGAAATGCTTCTGACAAAGAACGACCCAAAAAAAAAAAAAACAAACCACAAAAAAAGTCATTTGCAAAAAAAAAAAAAAAAAAAAACAAAACAAAAAAACAAAAACACCCAAATTGTAACCAATAATCCCTCCCTGCCTCCCCCTCCATGCCCACCTCCCACCCCAGGGGGTTTTGCATCTTTGGTTTCCCCACCATTAAATGACACTCCAGAGGGATTTACAATGTGTTTTCCCATTTGTTCCAGATTCCCCAACCTCCTCCCATATCCCCTCCCTTCCCCAGATTTCATCCCACAAAACTGGGATTTTTAATTTCTTTTTTTTAATAAAGCAGACAGGTTACTTGAAAAATAAACAAAGGGACAAGTTACCTCTCTGCTTACCTGGAGCAAAACCAAAAGGCAAACCCAAAAAAACCCCAAGAACTTGGCATCTAAATGGGATTGATATCCTCAAAATTTCCAACAGCAGCAAAACAAACAAAGAAAAGATGCAGGAAGGAACAGGGAAGGGAAGAATGGAAGTTAACGCAGACTCTTCATGGAAATGTGGCAATCTCATCCTTACATAAAATCCACTATCCCCACAACTTTTTGGGTTCTCTAAAGAACAATTTTTCTTTTTTTTTTTTGAAACATATATTTCCCTTTTGGGTTTTCTTTGAAATGCATTGGTGGGTCCAGCCCAGAGCCACATCAAACCAAATCAATGTTCTGTATCTCTCTGTTACGTTTGATCTTTTTTATTTTATTTTTTTTTTGAGCTTAAATTATCTTAATTTGGAGATTGGGTTTGGAGGGAAGAAAAACCAAACAGGTGCACGGAGGAAATTAACATCAAAAAACTCAGAAAAAAAAAAAGAAAAAAAAAGAAAAAAAAAACCCAAAGCAAAACAAAAGACCAACTATCCAGCCCCATTTTCAATTAACAGCCCTGAGCAGTGTGAAACACTAAAAGGCTTTTGCTGAGCTACATCCAGCTCTGCCATGTAACTTAGATGATAACAACTGGGGATGCTCTTGCTTAGCATTCAGCCCAGCCGAGCTACTTTCTTTTGGGAGCTGAGGGCTCATTAAAATGACCTTTCCCCATGATTATTATTTAATGAGTGCGCTCTAAAACAGAAACCCCTTGTGTCTCTGGAGGAAAAGTCTCAAGTAATCTCTTTTCCCACTGAAGTACTAATGACAGGCTGACAAAAAAAAAAGCTGCAAGAAAAAAAGTGGGGTGAGGGTGAGGGAGGGAAACTGCAGAGTCAAATTTAATGCAGTAATTGCCACATCCTTGAACACCGTGGGTTACGTCTGGGCATTTGAAAAAAAAATTACCACCCAAAAAGAGACACAAAAACTCAACATACAGGTTTTAAAAAGTTTAAAAAAAAAAAAGCTTCTGGTTGGTAAATACACCCAGCACCACCCTGCAGCAGCAAGGAGCAAGTGCCTCCATGTTTTATCTGCCTGTCTCAAGAGAGTCTATCAGGAAACAAACTGAAAAAGATAAAACCAAAAATGGGCGAACAAAATAAAAATTAAATTAAAAGGGTTGGGGGGAAGGGGAGGGCAAGCCTAGGCTTTATCTGGACAAAGGCAGCAGGGATATTTGAATAATAGAGAGTACCCCAGACTAGGTTAATTCCAGTTCTACTGATGGGGAGTGGGAGCAGGAGGGGGATGCAGAGCAGGATGGAGTGAAGCGGCAACCTAATCGCCTGATAAGAGACACAGCAAGAGAGACAAGGTACACAGGTTTAGTTAAAAATGAACTCAGTATGTTTAATAAAGCTTGGTATACCAAATTGCAGTACAAACATCAAGTCACACGGCCACACAACAGTATCCCGGTATTAAAAAAAAAAGGCAAAAAAAAAAAGGGGGAGAAAAAGAAAGAAAAAAGTGAGGGGAAAAAAGACGAAGGGGGAGGAAAAACAGGGGGCAAAAAAAAAGAAAAGGAGGGGAAGACAAAGGGGGAGTAGAAAAAGGGGAGGGGAAAAGGAATTAAAAAAAGACCTTTCAAACCTCAACAAGGCTCATGCCAAAATAAAATAATAAGAATAAAAATAATAATAATAGTAATTAATAATAATAATAATATAATGGTGGAGGTGGCAGCAAGGAATGAAGTGAGGGTAAAACTGAAGGGAGGAAGGGAACAGGAAAGCAGGGAGAGGTGGACACTAAAACCCAGTGGATATAAAAGCTCTAAAAGAGCCAGCCAGTAAAAATATCACAATGATACAGGTACAAAAAGGATAAAAAATAACCGTGGGGTGATAAAGCAGGCTACGCTGCCAAGGACAAAGATGGCCGCCCTGGCTCCGACCATCAAAATGGCTGACCCCGGCCCACAGGCCCCTCACTGCCTCGCCCCCGTCCCGCTCCCACACGGACACGGCAGGGGGTGCGATTGGGGGTGCGTTTGCTATAAACTAGTAACCTTGATCGAACGAGTCCTCCGAGGAGTCGCTGAAGGAAGATCCCGCCTCGGCCTCCTGCAGCAGCAGGCAGAAGGGCTGCTTCCGCCCCGCCGCCGCCTTCGGCTTCAGCGGCCGCCCGGCCGTCGCGCTGCGCGGGGCCGCCTTGGGGCCGCCGCCCGCCCGGCCGCCCTTCCTGGCCGTCGTGCCATACAGACCGGGCGGCCGCGGTTTGGGCGCAGACAGGGGCTGCGCTGGCCACTCGTCCCTCAGGGATCCCTCCTCCTCCGAGTCCGTATCTGTGGTCAAAGCGGGTGGGAAGAGCGTTACATCACAGAACGGGGGGTTGGGGGTTTTGGGTGGGTTTGGGGGAGCTTTGGTGCATTTCTTTGTGAAGATGCTCTAAACGAGGAGGTGAAGGAGGCTACAGGAGGGGCTGTGTGCTGCCATTGTCCACCCCTGCCCACTCCATCACAACCCCGTGCTCAACAAGTGGGTGCTGAATAAACAAATAAATTCACATTTCCTTCTTTCCATCAGAAATGGACATTCTCCACGTTGGCCAAACACCTCCTGTCCTCCCTTAAGATGAGATCCAAGGAGTGTTATTATCTCAGCAGCAGAAAACTGAGGCAGACAATTCTGCTATGAAGATGTCCACCAAAAGCGCACCAACATCAACAACTGGACCATCAATGTGAATTAGTCTTCGCCATGGTGATATTCAACATTCTCGACCTAAATCTCCTTTCCTACACGAACCAACCCTCTCCGAGGGTTTTCAACACAGGTAGCACATCTAACTCCAAATGTCTGACTCCAAATACTCCACCACAGACACTGAAACAGGGCAGGGACCAAGCAGCTCCTCGGTCTGCGAACCATGGCTTTACAAAGCTGCTAAGCCTCGTGGGCGGTGAAAAGTCACCAGCAGTTCTCTCTGGCATCTGATGAGTGGAACAGGAAACATATGGTCCCCCTGGACACAATAGAAGTGGGTATGAATTGTCACCTCCTCGCTTGTGAACACACCATCGGCTCCACAACATTACAAACACTGTGGTGGGGACTGTTCCAGCAGCAGATGCTTTCCAGTGTAAGCCCATGTTGGGCATCACTCCCCAACTCCACTGCATTGGATTGTAGAGAGGAAGAAACACGGGATGGCAAGTTTAGGAGGCCCAAGGCCCAAATATGCAAATTATTTTGGACACTTGACTTTTAAAATTTGTGGGAATACGATGCCCAGCTCTCCCTTTGGACCTATGTCCAAAGTTTTCAGGACTCCAGCTAGAAAATCAAGACGTTACAAGGCAGAAGAACATGGTGCCAGTCCTGCTTCTCCTCCACATGAGCAGCCCACCAGTCGTGAGAGGTGCTGCCTTATGCTCGACCTGCCTCCCCAAATTCACCATGCCTGAGCGACCAAATGACAGGCTGAAGGCCTTTCCTTGAACCTGCACACAGATGAAAAACCACGCACCAAAGCTGAGCCATTTCCTCAGAGCTGAGACTTGTGTGGCAAAGGGTCCCACTCCTACACTGGAACACTCATTGGACAGTGGTCAAATAGAAGCTCTCTTAGGTCTGGGTGGGAGCTTTTGTTCATGAAACCACAGTACCAAGTGCAAGGGCACTGTAAAAGCTCCCTCTGCCACAAGCCAAAGCTTTTAGTTCCAGCAACAGCCCATGCCTCCTCGTCCCATTAGCTCCAGAGCTCCCAGTTTAGGAGCCATGTGTCTGTCCTTGGGGGGTGAAGCACATTCAAGAACAGAACTGCTGGGTAGTGTGCACAGCACGATCAGCCAAAAGCTGTGTTCAAGTCCAGTGGACACAATGGCTCTTATTTTGCCATGTAAATGGCTAATTTCATGCCAAGCATTTGTTCCGTTGGAGAACCACTAGTTCATCTTCCCCGTTAGTGAAATTTCCAAACTGGTGTTGCACCGAGAGATGTATTTGTTATGCACACAAACACCCCATAAAGGTTCTAACACGGTTTTAAATAGCCGCAAGCAAAGGAGAAGATGTGTGTGCAAGTGAGCCGAGATCATTACACAGCCGGGTCTCAGACCATAAACTCTGCCCCGATGTCTGCCTGAGTTGTTAAAGACTCTCCTTCCTTTGGTTCTACTGTTTTCCTGACACTACTGGCAATTTCGATTTTTCCTTCTCTAACAGGGGTTGGTTGCTGGAACCTTCACCTCAGGTGCACTTTGGGTTCAGAAATAGCAATCACCACACAGGATGTGGGGTGGGGACAATCACTGATGAGACAGATGGGAAGGCCAAGCACAGTCAGCCAGGAAACAAGCCGTGACACTAAAGGGCAGGAGGATGCTCAGGAACATCAGTGTCACTGGCAGGCTTTGCCTTTCCAATGGACTCCATGGCATAATCCTAAAGCCAACCCCACTGCACTCAACAAGGTCTTCAAAAGCCAACTCTTAACCATCTCTGGAGCAGAGGCTCTGAGTGCTTGTCTGACAGGTAGAAGGAGAGTGTCT
>JAWWLV010000035.1:13106487-13138700 GCA_035041135.1 Platyrinchus mystaceus
AACCCATTCTGACCCCAAAGATGCAGCAGCATTGATTAGCCAGGGAAGAAGTTCCTTTTCACTCATGAGCAGAAACAGACCCATCTCCAAGACCCCTTCCAAGACACCAGAAACCCCCACCACAACCCCCCACAACACATATAGAAGAGATAGGAGAAGAGATAAATGAGGGGTTACTTACTATAGGAGTAGCTGCTAACTTCAGATATTGCTGGTGAATGGGAAACCTTGAGCTGATTTTTGACTTTTAACCCCACCTCCATCTTCTTCATTTTGGCAGCCACTTTGTTTTTACCTTCCTTGGTGGTTTTCAGTGACAGGCCCAGATTCTTGGCCAGGCTCTTCTTCTCCTCCTTGCTTGGCAGAGCCTCGTGGGGCGGGAGGTACCTACTGCCACCTCCACTGGTTTTTGTCTTTCCCATAGAGCTGTCGGCAAACTTGAAGGGGGATTTGAGCTTGTCCTGTTTGGTGAGTGACAGGGCCTTGTCAAGCTTGCTGGCCAGCTGCTCCTGATCTGATGGCACCTTCTTCTTTTTGATCTTTAACTGCCAGGGTGAAAGGAGGAGACCAGGTGAATACAGATATCATGGCAGACCCAAGGGATTTTAGTAGCCCTCGTAACAGCCTCAAACACCCTAGTTAATAAAGGCTCAAGATGATAGTCTTAGGTCCCAGCTGCCAAAACCCACCATGGTGTTAGGGAGGAAGAAGTGGAAGATGTCAGCAAACAGTACAGCTTTCCTCTTACTGAGCACTACAAAATCGCAAGGTTAACTTAGAAAAACTGAATGTTCTTCCAAAAGAAACATGCTCATGGAACAAGATGTTTTGGAGTTCTTTTTTCTCAACACCTGTTTTTTAGGATATGTTTGGGTTGGTTTTTACAAGCTTTTCTCTGAATCATAAGGATTAAAAATCTCCTTTACCCAAAACCCCAGCCAAATAAGTACAGATTTCCACATAAGCAACCAGCTCCAGAGGCTAGGATGCCAAAAAGACCCAAATATTTCACAGCTAGAGCATCAGCACTTGCTGCATTACAGCCAGGGCTGTTACACCCTTTTCAGTATTTTCTTGCTTCTTGAAAAAGTAAATATACTTTACATGTGCTACAGCCAGATAACAGCAGCTCTAACTCAGTACTTCGCCCGTGCGCATTTTGGATTTCATCAGCAGCTTAAAGCTCCAGTAAATATCTCATTGCCTTAACAGGAGCAGAAGAAAACCCTGCATTTAAAACAGCAAGGTTGCACTCCCTTTCCTCCCTCCCTCCACTATCTTGACAGGCAAAGGGGTAAGACAAGCCCTGCTCTAGATTCAGAGCTGGTGCAGCACTGCAATGCTCTGGCTGGCTCGAAGGCACTTGACTCTGCTGCCTACCAAAGAGGTTCAACCTCTGACAGCCAGCATTAGCCCCTCCACTGCACAGGCCTCTCATGAGCAGCATCTAAACCCATATGAACTGAAAGCAGACACTGGAAGATCAGGAGGAGTTACCCTACAAGCCAACACTAGCAAAGCAGGAGTGTGATCGGCTTTTGGCCCGTGGCTCCATCTTCCCCACGAGGGCACTGACCTCATTTGAGAAGCTGGGAGCCGCATCATGCTCTTCCCAGCTCTGGTTCCTCCCTTTCATCTTGCCACTGCTGCTCTCCACATCCTCGTCCTCCTCCGGGAGAGCCCCTTTGTGCCTCTTCTTCATGCCCTCTCCAGCCTCAGAGTCTTCGGAGAGCAACAAGGACTTGCTCAGTCTGGAAGCCAAGCACAGCATGGGTCAGGGTGGGGGGGCTTTCCTCCCTGTGAACCCCACCAAGCTCAAAAGTGAGGTTAAATGCCTCCTAGGACAGTGGGGATCCTCAGCGGGAGCCAAGACCACTGTGACGTGACAGCAGTTTGGACAAGGTTTTCCACCAAACAGGAGAGCCAGGGAGCCCTTCTTGAACGCTCTTGGCCATCAGCACAGATGAGAGTGCCTGAAATCAGAGACCTGCATGGTGGTCTCTGAAAGGAAATACTTGGTGTCTTGGCAACAGCCACCAAAAAAGTGCCTGATTTGGTACAGAGCAGCAATAGGAAGGACAGACAACTGAGCTGGCCCTGAAGGTCTTTTCCCACTTCCATGGCCTCTGTAGGTGCAGAGAGAGACTCCTGAGGCCCAGGGAGGTGCCTCACTGCCCAGGCACTTGCTTTGGTTGCTCAGATATGAGCAAGAAGGTGGCAAGGAGCTGTCACGTGGGGTGAGACTGAGGGACAAGGGCACTGCAGGGACTTGCTCACTCTGAGTGACTACAAGCCTGGACCCTCTGCAAGAGGCATTTGTGATCTGTGTCACTGAGCTTGCTTTGGGATTTGGGGGAAAAGAAGAGGGTAAATAAATAAGAAAATAAAATAAAAAATAAAGTAGGTGAGACTATGAGCGCATCTTCTCCTACTCCCCAGACATCTCCAGTAAGGTGGATAATCAGTCAGCACCTCAAGACCCCTACCAAGCCTCCATTAACAGCTCTCATATGCCACCTTCTTCACACTAAACCTGCTGGTTGTACCACCACCACAAAGCCACTGACACGGGGCAGCCTTCTCAGATTCCAGGCATTTTCCCTCCCCTCCATCCTCTCTGCTGACCTCCACAGACAGCTAAACCAACACCTCAGGCCCTGGACGCTCGCTGAGGGTGCATCTCCATCTCCCACGCCAGCCCGCTCAAGCACTCCTGTGATGTGGGGACATGCATACACCACACCATCACACACGCACACATGCACAACTCCAGCCACCTCTGGATGCCTCCAGCCTGTCCAGCCACCCAAACACAAAGAACAAAACACAGAGCCACCGAGAGGACAGATTTTCAGAAGCGCTGGTCAGTGGGAGCTGGGCACCTGAATCTAATTTGTAGTCTTGAAAGGACACTTGCAAAAATACAGAGCACAAAGGAAGGCAGCTTGGAGATGCCTTCCCACTGAAGAGGCTTGGCCATCTATGGATGTTTAGATGGCCAGCAGTGGTGGGATCCAGGCATCCAAACAAGGGCAGCTGGACTTGCAAAAGACAAAAAAGCAGAGGAGAGAATTATCCAGACTCTCGAAAGAGAGAGGTCAGGTGAAACCAACTCCCACTGATTCAGGGAACAGAGAGGAAGAAACATAGCAGAAAGGTGCTACCAAGCAGATAACCTGGAATAGCCCTGCTCTTCCTGTTTTTGACATCAACAGCCCTGTGATTAGTTCTACAGCACCTGCTTGCACCATCTGCTCTCCTGAAAACACACGAGGACACACTCCCTGACACCACAAGATCACCTACAGCTCCCTGCCCAGCCAGCCGCTCCGCATCACCTCACCACTGCTCAACTGCCTGTTCCTACTTGCACCCAACACCGCTGCTCTACCTGCGGGGAGGGAGGACGCCGGCACCGTGTTCCCACGGCCAGGACACACTCACGTTCAAGGCACACGCTTCCACAACACCACTGCAGCCGGCGACCGGCCACGGCGAGCGCCCGCCGCATCCGAGATGCTCTCCCCAAGTAAGACCCTGGTGCAGCGACCCTGCCATTTTCCCGTCTTCCCCAAATTCCAGCCTTACTTTCCACTCTTGCTGTCACTCTTCCCTCTCTCCTTAATGGGTGACAGAGCGCTTGATCCAAGTTTCCTCTTCCTGGGCCTTCCAGGGCCTCTTCTCGCCAAGCTTCTACTTTTCTCGTCATGCTTTTCCCTTTAAAAAAACCACACGCTTCACTGTTAACCAAGGCAACAAAAAAAAAAAACCAAAAAAAACCAACCAAAAAAAAAGGCAAAGGAAAAAAAAAAGCAAAAGCAAACTTTGCAACCAAAAAGCAAAACGAACAGGGAAAAAAATAAAGAAAATAAATCCAAAAAGAAGAAAAAGGGAAAATAATTAAAAGAAAGCAAGCAAGAACGGGAGCCAACCCAGAACCTTTGCCTGCCACCAAACTGCTAAACTGAGCTGCTGAAGCCAAGGCTGTCTCTAACACAGTCTCCCAACTGCATTCACCAGTTACCAGGTTGTCGTGTCACATAGCCTAGGAGTGTGCTGTGCAAAGCTCTGGCGGGATGTACCAGGAGGAGAGGAGAGGAGACAGGGAGGGATGGAGGGCTGTTTTCTCTCCCGGACCAAAAGGCAGCGGAAGTGCCCAGCTGGAAAAAAACGAGACCAAGTGAGCGGCCTGTGACTTACTCGGAGTCCCTGCGGCGCTGCAGCTTCACCAGCTCCCGCTGCTTCTCCTTGTAGCGCCGCTGCAGCTCCGCCAGCCTCATCCTGTAGTCCAGCTCCATCGCATCCATGTTCTCGATGGCCGATTTGATGGAGTACATCTAAGGTGGGGAGGCAAGAGGGGGCGAGAGGGTCAGACACGTCCAGGTGGTACCCACCGGGTGCCTTGGGAATGGCCAAGGCGTGCAGGCTGGCAGAAAAGCCCTTGGTGTTGACAGGGGAGCAGAGACCCCTTGCCCACAAGCACAGCCCCAGAGCGGTACCCAAGGAAACCCGCCAAGCAAAGATGTTCTGTGGCTTATGCACGGGATGGCATCAGCTTTGAGGGACTGCAACCCTGGGAAAGAACCTGCAGGATAAAATACAGACATGGAGTCTCTTTTCCCTTGTTTAAAAAGACAGATCACAGTATATCCTATCTTGCAACACTTACTTGCTGGGTACAAGTCAGTCTCTCTCATGGGGAAGAGTCATCGAAGAAAACATCAAGAAAAAACCCTCCTGACACTATATTTATGCCCCCCCGTTGTCAAAACAGTAACACATGAGTTCCTCTGGCTTTGTATTACAAACACCACTTCTAGGGCTGCCCAGGGTCCCGCTGAACCTTGAATCACACACAGGGCAGGAAGCTAAGCTGGAGCAAACCAACTCCTTGCAGCCAGGAACACGAGGAAGCGCCGGCTCGCTCTGCTGAACGCAGACAGGCAGCACAAGCCCCCCAAACTGGGGCTGCAACAGTGAGTTGTGGGACTGGATGCACTGGAGCTTTTCAGGCTCAGCCACGCTAAGAGCTACTTACTGGTTCATCTTTCTTCTGCATCCAGCTGTACTTTTTGTTGGGATTCAGCTCTCGAGGCAGCCGGATGGTTTTCAGACTTTCCATAAAGGGGGTGGAAAGTACTTCCATGAGCATGTGGGTGCTGGCAGCCAGCAAACTCTCCAGTGTTGGCCGGACAGGAAAACTCTCTGGACCTGCTGGGAAGGACAGAAAAAAGAAGTTATAGAGATTCACATTCCAAGATTGCTTCTCCAACAGGCACAAGGAGAGGCTGATGGTCCTTTCTGGACCATGGCTGCTCATGGAACCTCCCAGCCACCCTCAGCCCCCACTTGAGACCTCCTGTTGTACCCAGCCATGGTGCAAGTGACAGTTCCCATCATGTCCCACCTCAGGAAGTTACTGGAAGGTGAGATTCCTTTCAGGACCTGCCAAGCTCTTGGAAAGTGTCATCTGGAGCTACTGGGGCCTCTTGTGCCAAACCCCAACAGACTGTAGACTCAGTGCCTGCCAGAAGGGTGTTACCCTGGCAGCTCCCAGCAACTGGGGCTCCGTTTCCGCTACGCATACCACAAACTGTCTAGACATGGCGAGGGCCTTTGGAAGGGGAGAGCAGTACAAAAGCCACACGTAGCTCAGCCTACTGCAACAAAAACCCTGCTCCAACCCCATCCAAAGTACCAGCCACTCCTTCAAGTCAGGGCAATGCTCTCCTTGCTGCCTGGCTGAGGCTGCAAGAGATCCCACCTGCGCCTCGGCTCCCCTGCCCACACAGAGAGCACTGGGACCGTTTGCTGGGAGACCCACCCTGGCCCAAAGCTTACCAGACTCCACACTCAAAACTTACTTTGCATTTCTTGCTTCCGTTTTTCCAACTCCATCTCTGCAATTTCACTCAGCAAAGTGATCCCTTGCAGGAAGGAGTGCTCCAGGGTCTGGTCAGTTAACACCTCCACCTTCATCTGGGATGGAGTGACAGTGGTGGCAGTCAACAAGGAACAAGCCTGAGGCATTTCTGTAGCAGCCACCAAAGCATTCATCCCAGCCAGCGGGTCACCCGGCTTGATGTCCAGATCTGGGATTTGGCAAGAGATTGCCTCTTCTGTATAGGAAGGGATTTCTGGCCCCTGCTCCCCCTCTTCAGGGGGCAGGCTGGGAAACTCCCTCCCCCTGGGCACATCGGCGCTCTGCAGATCCATGGCTACAGAGGCCTCCTCCCGCTGGGGGGTCAAGTCCATCTCCGGTGGCTCGTTCTCCGCATGCACGAGCAAACCATCGTAGTCCATGTGCATGGAACAGGTTTCTGCTCCACTCCCGGTCTCTGCCTCAGTCTCTGCTTCTGCAGGACAGGCCACAACCTGGTAAGGAGGTGGGCAGCTCTGGAGGTCTTCCTGGTCCTGCTCCATAGCACCCAGGGTTTCCCCTTGATGTAACAGGAGATTGCAATTGTCCACGTTCTGCACTGGGACGGCTGCGGAGGCGGTGATGTTCAGAGTCCCCATGTCCTGCTCACAGATGCCTTCTTGGCTTTCCTCCATCTGCACCTCTGATTTCACCCTCTCTTCCAAGGATTCCTCTTCTGCTGCTGCTTGGATGGGCTCTAGGATTTTGGACGGAGACAGGTGGATGGGCTTGACCTCTGAGGAAAGCTCCATGTGCTCAGACCCTTCAGCAGGCAGCGGGACGTCAGGAGCCAGGCCATCTGCATCAGATGCTGGGGCAGGCTGGATGAGGTAGGGATAGTGTCTTCCAAAGGAGGGAGGCAGGGACTGGAATGGATATCCAGGGGGGATCTCTGCAAGATATCAGAAAGGACAGGCTGTGTAATGGATGGGTCTCCAAAGCACGTTCTCTCTCACTAAGGCATAGAGATGGTTGTCTTTGCATTCATCATCTCTGGTCTCTTCCTGTTCTCAAGCAGTAGCTGCTTTCAGCACCTCTCTCCTGTTCAAGCTGCCAGAGGCAGCAGCACCCCAGAAATCCCTTCTGCACCTTGCCAGCACTCTCCTGCAGCTGGAGAGAGATCTGCCTCTTGCATCCTCTCCCACTGGGACTGCAGCCCTGGAGGAACCAACCCAGGCTGGACCCAAGGGAAGAAGAGAGCCTACAGGCCCAGGTGCCCCTAAGACCCAGGCATCGATCCCAGTCCCTCACACCACCCCTGCTCCTTGCTTCTCCCCTGCCTTTTAGAGGAGCTGTGTGGTTTTCCCTAGGGGAAGGGACAGAAGCAGGAAAGACTGAGGAGAAAAAGGGAGGCAGGCACAAACACAACGGGAGTCTGCCAAAGCAGGGCTCTCTTACCTGGGAACAAGGCCTGATATGGACCAGCAGCCTCTTTTTCCAGCTCCAAGTCTTTCTTCTCCACGGTCTCGGGTGTCTCTTCCTTTGGAGGGATGGCAGGGGCAGGGGGTGGAGAGGCAGGGGGCGGGCTGGAAGGATGGGAGCTGGGGGTGGCGGGGTAGGAGTAGGCTGGCTGCGAAGGTGGCTCCTCCATCTTTTGGATCACCTCAGCTTTGAGCACAGACACGGGTGAGGCCCTGGGAGAGAGGGGAGGTGGACTCACAGCCTTGCTGTAGGACGTGGAGGCGCTGGGAGACAGCACGGGTGGTTTTCGGTGCACCAGTCCCGGGGCTGAGGAGGAAAGGCCTGATTTGGCACTGTCCAGGCTCCGCTTCGTCACCTTCTCTTCCATATCCACACGCTGCTCGTTGGCCTTCAATCTCTCCTGTGACAAGAACAGAGCAAATCTCAGCACGACACCTCCTCCTGTTCCTGCAAAGCAGCACTGACCTACCACCAACTAAGACCAAAACGTGGTCTTATTGAATATGCACTGGAATAAAACACACGTTATCTGATGCAACACCGTTTTAAGACCAATTTGATGGAGGGTGACACTGATCCGGAATAGTTTCTTTAAAAATTCCCAGTTCCAGGAGTCCTGAGAAGGGTGTTTCAGCTTTCACTTGCATCCCAAGCAAACCATTTCTATTCCTAAGTCTTGCAAGCCCATATGTAAAACCAAGGCTGAAAACCAGAGGACCACTATAAAAATGAAGTAGGGGTAAAACACCAAAGCTCATGACTTCCAAAACCATTTTGTGAATGGGAGCTGTCTCCAGGAGCCAGTGTGATTGCTACAAGTCCTGCAGCTGCTTCTCTGAGCTGCTCACAAGGTTTATTTGGAGGTGACCAGGGGTGAAACCACTCACCTATACAGAGACACCCCTAGGGAAGTAATCCATGCCACGCTGCTGCTGGGCAGCTCTCCTGAGAGCACTGCTCAACGGCTCTACACCAAACCCATCCAAACCCCACTCTAACTGCAGGATGCACCAAGTCCTTCATATCCCAGGGACGAGGGAAGGATCACTCAATGCATCCATACCCTTGAGGCACACTGGCCACACACAGGCACAGCTGCTTCATCTCCCCAGACACTCCAACTTCAGGCTCGTTTCACACCCAAGCCAGAAGCTCTTGAAAACATACCACGAGCTGGGCACTCCTCTGCAGCTCCATGGCGTGGGCCGCTTGCTGCTGCAGGATGTACAGCTCGTGCTGCCGCAGCAGCTGCTGATGAGAGAGGAGCTGGAGCTGGTGGGCGTGCTGCAGGGAGCTCCTGGTCGGGGGGTACATGGCAGGCCACAGTGGGGGTGCCCGGTCCATCAGCTCCGCTGTGGAATGAGCAGAGTTGCAGTCAGGGAGGCAGCAGGGTAAGGATACCCAGAGGATTCAGGATCACTCAGGGCAAGTGTCTCTATCCCAGGGTGTGGGGGATGACAAACACTGGGCTGTGTGGAAATGGAGAGGGGAGAGAGTGCTGTCTTTCCCTTGGCGGCCCCACTCCCATCACCCCTGAGTCCTGGGGCCATCGAACTTGTTTTGCTCTCCAGGCACTCTTGTTTTGACTGAGCCCATGAATAGATTCTCCTAACCAAGGACTCTACCTCTACAGGGTCCTGCAGGGGATGAAGAGCCACCGCTGAAGATCACACATCTCCATCTCCAAAACACACCTAATGAGAGGCCATCTCACACCCACCCTACAGCTGTGGCTGCTGGTCCCCATGGTTACATATGCTCCTCTCTAGCCCTCTCCAAAGCCTGTTTTCCCCATAGCTGTCAAAGAATGGTCCTCAGGGACACGCTCATCACATCCTTACCAAAGTGTGGCAAGTGCTCGCTGGGGATCACAACGAGCTGCCCCGACTGCGGGTCTCTGGCAAACTGGTAGGCGGAAGGGAGAGCTCCCCCCATGGCAGGGGGGAAGCCTGGAGTCATGCCCTGGTGCAGGGAAGGGTGGCCAAGTCCTGGAGGAAGAAACACCCATGCCACAGCTCAGAGGATGCAGGCAACTCCCACCCAGGTGAGAAGTCATCTACCATTTGACTGCTCCAAAATACCCCCTTCCCTCTTCCCTGTGATCAGCCTCGCTGGCCATAGCAACACCTCTCCTTGGATTTCATTGCTGTGAACACCCCATGGGCACCACTCCCTCCAGGGCCACTCACCATAGGGATGGCCAGCCAGCCACATGGAGGGGCTCCCTGTCCTGGGGAGCCAGGGGTGGGCTGCCAAGTGCGAAGCCGGGTCTGCAGACCAGCGCCCGGAGCCCGCCAGGGCTGGGCCCCCCGTCACCATGAGGTTGGAGTTCAAACCGTTCGTGGCGCAGCTGGAGGGGTGGATCCGGGCAAAATCTGCCAGCTCCTTGCTTTCTCTGTCATGTGGGAGGCAAGAGAGAGAGAGAGGGTCTGAGTGATGGAGGAGCCCAGGGGTATGGACCAATCTGCAGAACAAGTGTTTGAAAACCAGGGTCAGTCATTTGAGTAGAGCCATGATGGAGGTGGTTAACATCATGTCCAGAATAAAATATCCCATCTCTCCATCCCTTTGGAGCAGGCATGGATTTGCAGAAGTCTGTTAGGAATCAGGATCTGCCTATAGTCCCATTTACCCCCCCCTCAACATTTCTCTCTGCGCCACCAAGGCTGGTGCCAGCACCTCCACCAGATGGAAGCAACTCTGTCCCCTCTCTGGACAGGCTGTCCCCAAGCACAGCTTGTGGCTCTATGGCAAGAGACCCCATCTTCCTCCAACCCTCACCTGAGCAGCTTCTCCTGATCCCGTTCCAAGCGCCCTGCCAGAAGGTGGCTGTCCCGGTGGCGACTCCTCTCATCCCCACAGTCATCTTCGGAGCGTCCGTGCCCTAAGAGACAACCCAGCACTGTCAGACAGGACAAACAGTCTGGGGAAAGCTGTCCCCTCTGCTCTGGGCATGGAGAGGCAGTACATGGAAGCCAGCACAGCCAAACATCACTCTCTCTCTCCCCAAGGTTGTTTCATGTTCAAATCCTGAAGGACCAGACAAGGCTCTCTGTGTGATATTCTGAATAGATATTCTCACTGAGGCAGCTCCTGGCAGCACACAGGTTCATGTGGTCCAAGGTTCATGTCTTCAAGACATCATGGGACCCATTCACCAGGCCAGGCTGGTCTCCCAGGACAGGACAGCCACGAGCCTGGGAGCAATAGGACCAAGGAGACCACTGTTGCTGAAGGACAGCGGCAGATTTCCCATCTCACAAAGAGCCGAGGCGCAGCTAAATCCCTACATCAAACCACCCAGTCCCGCTTAGCACATCTCATGGAGGGGAAGGGTTTTATCTCTGCACCATCTGAAGCAGCTTCTGCACTTGTAAACCAGTCTGGGAACACTGGGTATGCTCCGAATCCCTGTCCTACCGCAACAGGCAGAACCAACAATACAGACCCTCACAAAACCAGCGCGCTCCGCTCTGCAATTCAACCCGTTAGCAGAAATCTGCAACTCCCCCGAGACATGCAACAAGAAAGGGTCTGGCAAGGCAGGGACACATATGGCAGATGAGGGCAGGAATCCAAAAAGGGGGGCTGGATGTTTGGCTGGAGTAGCCGCTTGTCCAGAATCAGAACAGCTCTTGCAGATACAGCCTGGCACGGCAGCAGCTGCGTCTGTGAGGGGTTAGGAGGCACCTGCACACGAATGAGCAGCAGTGCCAAGTTCAGCTCTGCCAGGACCAGGTACTGGGGCCATCCTTCCCTTCTTTATCCAAGGTCTTCACCCCACTGCCTGATTTTAGGCTTACTTTTCCCTAGGTTTTTTTCCCTAGCTTCTTTCTTGCATACTCCTTTTTTCCACAATTCCCTGCTGCCCCTCTCCACATTATGCTTCAGTGATATGATCCATTCCTAAATCCCAGCCCTGCTTGCAGCGAGCACCCTGACAGTCATTAGGGGCCAGGAGGAAGGTGTTTGCTTCCCCCCAACTCCTGGTGCTCCCTGCCCAGGCCACGCTCTGCACCCCACAGGGCTCAGCAGAGCAGCACAGCCTTGCAGGACTGCACCCCAGCAGCCCCTTCCAGGGTCCTCGCTCTCCTGTCTGGATATGGTTTGGCACATGGGAAAGCATCTCAGAACATCAAGTCTATTCTGCTGACAGGCAGTCTTTTCAAGGAGAGCTCCACTGTGTATTTCCACAAACCTGGACAGCCCATGGGTTTTTTGCTGTCAAGTCTCCAATTCCCTCAGCTTTTACTGTCAGAAGGAATCCAGGAACAAGACAACATCTCTCCCAGCTCCTTTCCCCAAGGCTCCCTTCATGGGCTCCAGGCAGAAAACAAAGATGCTTTAAAACCTGGCACACAGCTCTCCCTCCCAAAGGACTTCCCAGGGTCACCGCATCTCCCTCGCAGTCTGCCAGGACACCACGTGCAGTGGCTGTCCCCAACCAGCCCCTCCTCAACTCACTGAACGATGCCCCACACAGCCTCCACTGCTCACTTTTACCACCCAGCCTGCAAGTCACGAGGGCTCATAAATCCCTCCAGAGCCCAAACATCATCCAGTGCCTCTCCACGCTCACTCAAAAATCTCCTTCCACACCCTAGCCCAGGTTCATCCCCCTTAGAGCCTCTTTTGCTGTTTCTTTTCCCTCATCAATGCCCAGCTGTCTCTTCGGTGTCAGCAGTATAGAGCAAGCCCTTGGAGAGCTCACAGCCTCTCTCCTTGCCGCAACGTGAGTTGACCCCCACCCCCAGACATTCATTAGAAACACGTTATTTTGTTATTTTACCATCGCTCCTCCCTCTCCCACCTACATTCCTCGCACTCCGTTATTTCTACACGGGTTTATCATCTTTTTTTTCATCTCCCATCCAAACACACACATACACACACTCTCTCTTATTCCTCTAATTCCTGCCCAGCCTCCATCCCGCCAACAGGACAGTCCCTTTCCTGGACAGACCGATGATTGTCCGGACAGTGAATGATCATTCTGTCTATATATATGAACATGACGCACGGACCGCATAGAGAAATTCAATCAGTTATGCATGGAGGAAAGGCTTAGGTCCGTTCCCTTGACAACCAATGCCCAGTACTAAATACTTGCATTTTACTTGCCAAATACTACAGATTAGCCAACTAAAGCCTGCTTTCTCCTTCTTAAAAGGTCTAAACATTCAAGCACCGTCCACTCAGCGCAAGCAAGCTAATGTTATTAGACGAATATCTCCTGGCACACAAAGGGGGGGCAGCATTTGGGGGGCGAGAGGAGGAGAAAAGCAGTCTTGTTTTCTGTCTGAAAGCCAACTGCATCACTTAGCAACGAGCCCAGAGGCCTGCCAGAATTCAACCCTTGTTTGCAGCCTTTTAGTTCAGCTCAGTAAATTACATTTAACGCAAGCTGGGAGCGTCTGGGACGATTGAACGGCTGAACAAACAGCTCCCTGTGCTGCCCACGAGGTCCTCGGTCGGCTCCCGCCTGGCCACGGGGAGGGCACTGGGAGGCGATGGGAATGGGGAGAGGGGCTGTTGGCTGAAGAGAAACTGTGTCTCACCACTGAGGTTCAAGAGAGGGGGGCAAAGGCAGAGAAATGGGGAAGGCAAGGGCTGAAAACAGAAAGGCAACCATCGCTCGCCTGCCGCTCGCTTTGGCTTCGCTCCTTGGCACACCAGAGCCCCGTGCCAGGCAGCCCCCAGGCATTATCTCGCTACACAAGCCAAGCCAAGCACCAAAATCTTTCCAGTGCCACCCCCCTCCTGCCGGGACCACGGCTTAAATCAAAACCGTGAGATTAAAACACCAGCACAAGGGTGGTTCGAGGGGTTTCTCTGACACTCCCTTTGCTAACAGAACAAACACATGGAGAGGGGTTGTCCTCAGAGGTGGACAGCGGGGACAGAACCCAGAACAGAGGACTGACTACCCCTTGCACAGGGAGTTTTGCTTCCCACTGTGGTTTAGAACATGCCCTTCGCTGTGAAGGGAGGCAAAGGTAGCTGAGGATGCCAAACTCAGCTCATGGCACACCATCTGCACCAGGTGGCTGCTCTTCCCGGGGAACAGATCCCGCAGGGAAGCCCTAGGACACATGTAGGGAACCTACCTTTGATGCTGCTGAGAGACAGCGAGCGATCCCGGTCTGCCAAGCTGGGCCCCAGTTTGCTGCTGCTGCTGCTGCTGTTGTCCTTCTGCCGGGCCACAGCCACGGCGATGCCGACGGGCAAGTGCCTCACCTCCACCTCGCCCTGGGAGCCGATGCTCTCACGGCCGAAGGATTTGGCACTCTCAGGTCTCTCGGGGTCCCGCTTTAGCTGCTTCGCTGGCTGCTGCAGCAGCAGCTGCTGCACCTTGGAGGCTCCCAGCTGCGCAGAGTCCAACTTCACATTGCCCAAACCACCGAAGGGGCTCTTCTTGCCGCAGCTCTGCCGGGACGCGGTCTCCTTGGCAAAGCTGCCGCTGTACTTGATGAGGCTCTGCATGGCCGACCCTTCGCCGTGCGAGGTGGGGTGCAGGACGTCGGCGGCGCCCCGCGAGCCCACCACCGAGGACCGCGGCAAGCCGCTGGGGTCAAGGTAGACCTTCTTGGCCTCCTCCTCCACCCGGGTGACGTGGTTGTGCTGCGCAGCCAACACCGCCATCTGCGTGGTGGCAAAGTTACCCATCTCGAAGGGCTTCCACTTCTGCTCTGGTGGTTTCAGCTGACCGTGGTCCAGGTGCTGCCGGGAGGAGTCCAAAGTGCCATAGACCTTTGCTGCTTCTTTGGAGCTGGATCGCTGGAAGCGTTCCCGCTCGCAAGGGCGATGCTCTGCCTCCGGACTCGGCTTCAGCAAGTCCTTGGAGGCCAGGAACTCCCTGCTCTCCGGAGAGCCCAGCCCCGGCCGGTTGAGGAAGGGCTCTGAAGTGACCTGTCTCTTCAGCGCCATGGAGTTCGTCCTGATCACCGAGCCCTTCTCTCTCAGAACCTCCATTCTTTTGGCATCACTGTGACAAGAAAAGTCCTGGGACAAGAGCGTGCGGGAGGCATCCGCAAGGCACCGCTCCGTGGGCGACTGCAGCACCCCCACCTTGCCAAGGTCCTTGTCCTTCACCTTATTGTCTCGGGCCTGCGAGGCGATTTGGATGGGCCCGCTCCTCTCGTCGTAGGCTTCGACCGAAGGCACGAAGGTGGGGGCGATGACTTTGTGCTCCCTCCCCAGCTCCTTGGCCGGCGGGAAGATGGTGTACATGTTGGAATGGACGGGCTGCGGAGGGAATGTTGTGGCCGGCGTCATCTTCCCCGTCTGCGAGGGGTGCGGGGATGGGCAGCTACAGGAGACGTGCAAAGCGCCCATGGAGGGCAGGAGGGGCTCCCCCCGCTTCAGCCGCTCAGCATGGGCGTGCGCAGAAGGCCTCATGTTCTCGTCGTGCCGAGCGGGATCCTTGGCACAGCGGTCCTGCTCGGCACCCAGGACCTTCAGCATGGGGTCCCCGCCACCGTTGCAGTTGCTGAGGGAAGAGCTCTGCAGCGGGTTCTTGGACTTGGGTTCCCCACTGCCTGTGCCCCGATTTGGCATGTGCTCAGCCAGGAACGGCGAGAGACGCTCGCCGACCTTCACCGCCTTCTCCACCACACTCACTTTCCGGTCGCTGTCGGGCTTGGTGTCCTGTGTGAGGTCAACCACACTGCGGGGCCGGGGCTCCTCCTTCGGCTTGCTTTCCTTCTTGGCAAAAGGCAGGGGCAGATCGCTCCGGCATGCCCGCTCCTTCCCGCCGGGCTCTTTCAGGCCTTCCTTCGAGCTCTTGTGCAGCTGCCCAAGGTCCTTTTCCCGGAGCAAAGTGCTCGACGTGTGGCTGCCCACAGTCCTTGAGAGGGGAGGCTGAGGATGCAAAGCGGACTGGCCTGCATGGCCGGACAGGTAGAACCCATCTGCAGAGCAAAAGCAGCCAAAATTATCACAGGCCTCCAACCCCTTCAGTCCTACATACAGACAAGCAAGAGGTGGCAAACGGGGAAGGAAAGGGTTTCAAGGATGCCTCAGACAGGAAGGCCCAGGGCAGAGGAGACCAAGCAGGTTTCTCCACGTGGGATGCAGGACAGCCCTGTCTCTGATGCACACTGCGTGTGTGCATCAGGTGAAGACCCAGGAGGGGTCTGGCCAGCTTCCCTACAGCACATTCACATGCAAAACCTTGGTACTGCTAAGACCAGGGAACATCCCTGGATGATCAATCCAGGGGGTTCCTGCCCTTCACCCTCAACACCCCAGCATCCAGCAGTTCCAGCAGCCAAACAATCCCAAAGGACAGGGTGAGCACCCAGGAGTGACCAGGAGGGCCAGGAAGGGCACACGGGGCCTCAGACTCACCTTTCTGTGACTCAAAGAGGTTGTGCTGTCCCAGCTGGGCCAGGAGCGGACTGCCGGCACTGGGAGGTTCGAGGTGGCTCAGGGGAATGTACGATGGGTAGAGACCGTTAGGCAGATGGGAAAAGCCTGCAGAAAATGGGAAACAGAAGAGGGAAACATGTTTCATCCCAAGCGGCACGCTGCCTTGGAACGAGCCCCGCAGGAGCACAGACTGTTGTGGCTGTCGGTCCCTCGCGCGCCAGGAGCGCCGGCGGAGGGGACGCACACGGCAACAACACACACCACACACAGCCCACTGCGAGGAGCACTGCTCAGAGACCCCCCTTTCGGTACTGATTCCCCACTGCTGGTCCCCCAGATCGCCCCCAGCACCTCTGCAGGGCTCCAACCTTGCAGCAAATGGAGCGTGCTGCTACCCGAGCAGAGCCTGAACCTGGAACAAAACAACCAAACCACCTGGCTGATAAAGCTGTTTTATCACAAGCAAATCGACCTGTGGGTGAGGACACTCCCCAATGTACTTCCAGAGCAGCGATAAGATCCTTTTGCCAGCACAGCCCATCCCAGCTGCAGGTGGCCATGACCAGGTATGGGCTTTGGGAAAACACGAGAGCATCCTTCAGAGCAGCTCACACAAAGCACTGTTTCTTGCATCCAAACCCAGCATCTTATCCCAGAGGAAGGCAAAAAAGAGCATAAAACGTGACATCCATCCACGAGCTGATATGAAAGCAGCATGTCCCCAAGGCCCTGCTGCCAGCAGTCTGGATGATGTCCTGGATACTGGGCCCCCCAGCAACATCCTCATGCAAATCACCATCATCAGCGCTTCCTCAGTGAATACAATCACCATAATAGTGGTAATAACACATGCTCTTGGCTACAGGCAGCAATTCCTCTCCAACACTGCCACCAAACGACACCCATGCAACACTACAGACTCTAACCCCTGCCAGAACCAGCATCCCAGTCAGTGCCATCATTTAAAAACAGAGTAAAAGCCATCAAGAGAGTCTGAAGGAGCCCTCTGCAACCCTCCTCCCTTTCTCTCAGCCCCTATTAGCAACCAACTTCCCCAAAATTCAACTATCCCACTGAAAGCAACCAGGCAACAACTTTTGTCAGGAGTCCAGCATCCAACCGGATCAAAACATCATCACACCAAAACCCGAGGGGAGACAGAGAAGTTCAGTCCCAGGAGCTGCACGTGGAGCACCATCTGCGAGAGCTAGTCAATATTTCACATTATTTAGACAGCCAGGATCTCTTCCGCGTACATGTTTGCATCCCGGCATATGTGCTTCACCGACGCGGTGCTCCGCACAGCTCCTGGCCCGGATCCATCGCCCGACAGATCCCAGCGGCACCACCCGCACACACCAACCCTCCAGTGGCAGGACCAGGGGAGCTGCTGTGCCCACAGAGTTCAGCCCTGAGCCCGTTCCCAGCAGGTAAACCTTGCTGTTTGATCTTGCGCACGGTGCTGTAACTGAGCACGCATGTCCGCACCTCTGCTTGGTAACCCCAAAACCTGCACGGTGAAGCAGTTCCAAACACCTTTTCTTACTCCCGGAGCTGGAGAGAGCTGGGTAGAACCCAGAAGCGTTCAGCCTGGCTTAGCTGTGAGCAGTGCCGCTCCACAGCGTGTTTGCCTCGGCCGTGCCACCGTCACCGCGCCGCTCCGGCATGGCTGGGCTGGCAGCGAGCCAGCATCTGGAGCAGGAGCCACACATTTCCCAGGGAACTCGAGTCCCATCTGGCAGAGCACATGGTTGCAGCATGGCAAACCCCCTGGAGCACCCCATACCACACCAGCCCCGCGGCCCCAGCCGCAGACATCCCCATGTGAGCCCCCTCTCCCAGCCAGACCCCGGTCCCAGCTGCAGCTGCTCCAACAGGCGGGAACACCGGCATGGAGATCACAGCAACACACATCCCATGCTGCAGATACCACTGAGCACAGATGCCCATGGCATGTCCCCACTTGCACATCGTGCAAGAACATGGAGCCACCTGCAGAGCTCCAGGGAGGGGACACAATCCAGCCCTGCCATCCGGCACCGGGACACCTGCACACGGCTTAAGCTACTGGTACCCAAAGAAGGATTTTGGTACCAGTTACATCCCTGATCCTATTGGGGCAAATCCCTGCTTATGCCACCTTATTCTGCCCAGCACAGGGTCAGACTCAGCCCCAAATGTTCTAGGGTTTCCTCCACAATCAGCATTATCACATCCCACTACAGCAACCCAGCCTCAGCTCAGGGCTGCAGGAGCAGGAGGAGGAATGGGAAGTCTCCAAGACAGGGACAGGTTCAGATGGACAGGCTGGAGACCCTGCAGGGCAGTGTCACTGTGACAGCTGGGGAAACAGCAGCAGAACTGAGCTGATGCCACCAGCCCAGCCCCAAAACCACCTCCCTTCAGGCAGCCCTTCCCAGGGACTCCCACAAGTCCACAGCAGCAGCGCTGCTCCTTGGAGAGGCATAAGCCCAGCACAGAAGCTCAAAGCACGTCCCAAAGCTTTGCAGGTGGAGAAATTGAGGCACAGGCAATGACTTGCCTGCATCACCAAGCTGGCCAGCAGCAAAACCAGAACACCACTTGAACCTCAGCCTCAGGTCTACCAGTGATGCTGTTTTCCCTTGCTAAGAGCCCAGAGAAGCTGCCCAGGGTGTATTTACCTGGCTTGTTCCCTGCCAGGAACCAGAGCTGGAGAAGAGATCCGAGCTACAGCCTTCCTGGGGATGAATCCATGCAAATCCAACCCCGAGGCACTGCCAGAGCATCCCTTCCTCCTTACAGCCCTCCAGCAGCCGTGCTGACAGGCTGGCATAAGACTCACACACAGCCTGAAACCTGCTGCCCCGCTCCCCTGGGCAGGACCTGGAGGAGAAGCTGCTCCTCCATGAGCTGAGGAGCTGCACTCGCAGGAGGCGGCTGCGGGCAAGTCACTCCCTCCTTGGATCTCCGTGCCAGAAAGCGATGCCAAGGGGAGAAACTCTACCGCAGTGAGCAACTCACAGCTCACCCCAATCATGGGCTTCTGCCAGGAGAAAGGGAGGGGAAAAGGGGAAACCACAACCATCTCCATCCGCCCGGGGCCAGAGTGTTTGCTGAACCAGCGCAAGATCCGCTTTGCCCAGGGACACGCCGACAGGTCTCGGCAGGCTGAGCCACACTCCTCCAGCCAACTGCTTGCCCAGAGGCGGGCTGGCACCACGGTGCAAGGCAGGGAGGTGCGAGTTGGCAGCACTGCCTGCCCTAGACTGGTTGTGCCCCCCTTTCCTGCCAAGTTACACCATGCCAAACATGCGTGTGTGCCCATCAGCACGGCCTCTGACCGCCTAGGGAAGGTACCATCAACACTTATGCCAGCATGGGCACACAAGACCCAAAGCAGCCCAGCTCCGAGGGTAAAAGGGTTTAGGGCACAGAGACTGTCCCTCAAACCACCTTAATCCTGCAGCGAGGTGACAGCCAGCAGACAAAATGGATTGGCACACCTGTCCTCCTCCTTCCCAGCTCCGAGATGATAAAACATACCTGTTTTGCACAACCAAGACATAAGTCACAAAGGGCTGTTATTAGAGGAACTTGGTGGGTGCAGATGTGTCAGCCCAGTTGAAAACATCTTCTTCATCTTTGCCTGGCTGTCCAAAATGGCACGAGTTTGGGGGGAAGAGGTACAGCCGGGTGACTCACCACCAAGGGGGGATGTGACCGATGAGGAGATGAGATACCAGCGACCACACAAACCACACACCAAACGTCTGGAGGCCGGAGGTTGCGCTGGGGGAAGTGGGAGGGAAACGGGCCCCAGGTGCTCAGCCCGCCTGGGGTTTGCCAAAGCTCCCCGTGAGGACAGAGCCGACGGAAAGCATCCCCTGGGAGAGGTTTTAAACCTGTGGACTGTCTCCAACTTGGTCACCCCAGACCCCAGGCCTGAAATTCAGTCCCAGCTGGACGAGTCGGCCAAGCCTGTGCTTTGAAAGAGCCAGGCAGGATGGGGACATGCTGGAGGTGACACGCTGGAGCTGAACACACCTCCCCTGCATACACAGCTGCGGCCAATGAGCCAGGAGACATGTCTGATGTGACAGGGCTGTGTGCCAGTGCTGGGAAAACTTCTCCATCTCACCCCGGGTGCAGGTGACCAGCTGGCACCTTCATGGCATCCCCATGCTGCCCTCCACACTGGCTGCCAACCTGGTGTAGAGCAACAGCTCACCTGGACACCCATGAAGGGTCAAGGACAGTAAGTGGGAGCAGCACGGTGACACCACTCACCAGGGAATTCACACTCCTGGTCATGCTCCTTGTTTTCCAAACCAGCCAGCAGCATCAACACACCAGGGAGAAGCAGCATCCACAAAGCCTCTGCTCATGCCCTGGGATGGATTTCCAGGCTCTGCTGTTACAGAATCATAGAATCATTTAAGTTGTAAAAGACATTTAACCAGGTCCAAAACAGCCCTGCTGGCCTGCAGAGGCAAGCAGGTGGCCACAAGTGATGCTGGCTGCAAAGCACACCCTGAAGCTGAGCCCTGGCCACGAGCCATCCTTGCCTGAGAAGCCACAGCCCTGTCACCCGGAAGACCAGTGGCCTCCAGCACCCCGGGAGAAGTGAAGTAACTCTCCCCCATCAGCCCCATCTGCCCGTTACACGTTTCTGCCACTTATGAAATATTTCCAACCGCCGGCATCTCACTCCATCCTCCCCGGGCCGTGATGGATGGACACACTGCCAGGAATCAGGCTGGCACCACACAGTGCTCTGCATCGGGCTGTGGCCCCAGAGGGGGCTGAGCTGAAAAGCTCGGCCTCTTGGACCCTTCAATCTGAGTCCAGCAGGGCTGGGACACACAGCAGCGAGGCTTTAGGTTTATTTCCATGGGGTGTTTTCCACTCTGGGCACTCAAGGGAGATTTGCAGCCCTGCTGCAGTCAGGGTCTCAGTTGACTGCTGGGCTCAGCACGGAGCAGGAGCTGCAGCCGCCCTTGGCCGAGAGCACAGTCACCTCTTCCCCAGTCCAGTTCACAAGCAGCCAACTGGGACAACAGTCCACACCACAAACAGCTGGATAAACGCTTATGTCCTCATGAGTCCCGCCAGGGAGGGAGGGGAAGGGGAAGGGGGAGAAGTCCAAGCACAGTGAGTATCCCTCCCACCAGCAGCAGGACGGACACCATGCCAGCACCAGCTGCCAGTGCTCATCGTCATCAGCGAGCCTGATCCTCTTCCTGCAGAAACAGCAAATTCCCAGGAAAGACTCTCTCAGGGCTCCCCCTCCAGCACACATCTCCCCATCTCTGCCCCACGCAGGGGGCAGCTATTCCTCATGCACACATTTATGGCTGCAAACAGCTGCAAGCCCGGAGTGCTGACAGTGTAAATCTTTGCCGCCTCCTCCCCTGCCTGCCAGGGCAGCTCTAGTGACACCCGAGGCACCGGAGCCGCCTTGACTCTGTGCCACGCACGAGACACCAGCGATATGAGCCCCTGAACAAGCTGGGCTGAAACCAAAGCCCCCGGATCAGATGTGCCTGGACTGCAGCAGCGGCCGGTCCCCAGCCCTGTCCCTGCAGCCCCAAGCTGCTGTCACAACCCACCACTCCCCGCCCCAAAACACGACCCAGCCATATTAACACCCCATGCCACGGGACTGGCAGTTCCTTCAAAGCCTTAATTTACGGCCTCAATTCTCTGCATCCCCTGAAAGCCTTCGATCCCATCCCCAGGATCCAGAACAGCCAGGGCAATTTAACTCCCCATTTAATCTTCTAAGGGCCCTGGCGAGCTCGGAGACAGCATCCTCCCGGCAGGAGGTCCACGCTCCCGGCCTTTGCCGACTCGAACACCGCCGCGCCACTCTTTCCTTCAGCTGCAAAAATCACCACCTTAAAAGCCAAGGCAAGTACTCCCTCCAGCTCAGAGCGGCTCTCTATTGTTTCTTTTAATTTTATTTTATTCCACGTGGGAATCTTGTGTCCAGGCTGCTTTATTTTTAAGTGGCTCTTGCTCAATATTTACTATTGCTCGCAGTTGCGTCAGCACGGGCACACCGCGCACTCCCGCCGGGTTTCCGACCGGCCCTCGCGCCCTGTGCCGATGCCATGCCATGATTTTCCTGCAGTGAATCACCAGCCCCTCCTCCACAGCCAGGGCACACCGATGGGCAGGGTGTGACCACAGGGCATGGAGAAGGGGGTTCCCTGCCTCCATGGAAATAAATATCATCAGGCTGAGTGAGCCCTGCTGCTCACGTCCTCCTCACCCGGGAGCTGGAACAGCCCCAAAGGGCTGGAGATGGTGGAGGAGAAGAAAATGGGAAGAAGTGGCTGGAAGGGCTCAAGGGACTGGTGCTCTGCCCCGGGCGTCCTGCAGGCTCAGATTCCACCATGCCACAAGTCAAAGGCAATCCAAGGTATATACCAGCACATACTGGAGACACGTATACCAGCCTGTACTGGAGAAAGACACCAATGGGACACCCATAAGATCTCCCACAAGGTCACCCACCAGCTCCCCACTGACACCATCTCCATGAGGACAGCAAGAAGCCACCCAGATTGGGACATGAATCCCTCTGGCAGAGGAAAGGTGCCTTTTCCTCCCACCAGAGGGGCCAGGATGGAAACCATCCCACTGGGATTCTTGACATGATGCACAGCCAGGCCACGCAGCCTGAAACACGGAATCAGGGAAGCACCAATCCGGTCCCACATTAATCCTGATGCTCAGACCAGTGCCAAGGCTCCTGGGTCACTGCCTGCTACTACAGCAGAAGCTTCTCCCACGTGCCCCCAGCCTGAAATCCACCACCACGTCGGATGTCTCTCCTTTTCCGCTGGCATAATTAAACCTGACACCCCAACGGGGGGTCCACTGAAACCTCCAGGCCCTCACTGCACAACCACACAGCTCTCCTCAAACAGCATGGAGTGACTCAGTGGGTTCTTCAGCTCCACATTTACTAAAATGGTACACATGGAAATTGAAAAAATATTAATTTAAACTCTCAAACTGATTAGCAGAATGCCCAGGAATGCAGAACCTGGCTGCTAGATCACAGTCTCACCTTCCTCTCCTGATTTTCTAGGACAGCATCAAAACATCTTTGCTCTGGTCCATCCTTCATCTTGTTCCACACACTGGTGGCCAGCACAGGGGTCCTACCACTGACTCTGCTCCTGGCACACTGTCAGTACAGGTGCTCCCCCTCCTTCCTAAGCACAGAAATTTCGCTCGTCCCATGTTTTTAAATTTTATTATTTTTTTAAATTACCCAAACTCAGTGCAGTACACAATGTAAACAAGTGAGCCCCCACTCCCTGAGCCCTGCCCACACATTTAACCCAGCACCACCCACACACCATCCCGTGCCTTCCTTAGAAAACAGCTCATTACCCTTCGCTGCCAGAGCTGGGAGAGCTACAGGCACTCGGTGGGGGGAGGTTACTGTGGGATGGCACCGGGTGCTGGTCCCCACATCACCTGCCCCGAGTGCCTGCCAGCAGCAATTAAATCAGCCTTCAAAGAGAGATCCCAGCTTTCCCAGCACCATTAGCCGTGCCCTGGAGGGAACACGGTCTATTTTCAGCCACAATGACTTCAGATCAGGTCACCAGCAGGTTAAATGGGACTGTGCAGCATCATCTCCCTGCCCTCCCATTGATAAATTAAACACCGCTGTGTGATGGGCAGCACCAGCCCTGCGGACACACCACGGGGCACCCACTGAAAGGTAAATGCTACCTGCCTGCTCCTCCCCTCGGCTTCCATTGCTGGCCAGGGTGGGGTGGTGAGTGGGATCACCCCTGGCTTCCTCCCTGCCTGTCCTCCTGCCCAGCACGGTGAGGGGTCACGGGCAGAACGGTCCACACCATGCCCAAGCCCGGGAGTGCTGGAAGGAGCACTCAGCACCCCCAGTTCTGCAAACCCAAGCACACAACCCCAGACCAGGGCTGCTCATCTCACCCCTTCCTCCAGAAATCAGGTGGCCCAACTGCAAGTCCTCAAGCCACCTGTTTCTCCAGCGTTTCACCACAGCCACCAGAGAGGTGGCATCTCCCTACAGCAGCTCCATCTGCTTCACTGGTAGGTCCACCACTGAAACCCAAACAGTCACCCCACCACTAACATCTGGCAGGGAGGTGGCAGCTGGATGTGGGTTTGTTTTGCCTCCCAGGCCCCTGCCAGGCACAGTCAGCACGAGCCAGGATGACTCAAAGCCCTGGGAGACGCAGCCTCCGTCGCTGCTTATTATAAACACTCTTGTTTGCAGAGCAGCTGCCGTGGCTCAGCACCTCTCGGGGTGCCTGCCAAAGGGGGGTGGTGGCACTGCAAGGGAAAACTGAGGCACAGCCCCCCAGTCGGACCTGAACACTCCATCACCCACACGGGTGTGCTCAGCACTGGCACTGCAGCCACTGCATAACACAGCGGTCCTGGCAGCGAGGGGGGACCGGCTCCCAGAAACACCCCAGGGTAGGAGCAAGGACACTGCCAATGACCCAAACATGTTCATCAGCTCCAGCTTCATCATTCCCACTTGGATACAGCACGGCCAGGACATGGTAAGTGCAAACTGAAGCAGGATGCACCTGTATGTAGTGCTCTGTGTGCCACGAGAGTGAACACATACATCCCTCTCCCAGAGCCCAGTGCTGACCTCCTGCAGGGACCAAAACCATCCCAAAAGAAATTCAACAACAGGCTGCAGGCATCTGGGGGTGGAAGAAAGGGATCACAGATCACAACCCCATATGCCTCTTTTCCTTAGGAAACCACACTCAAAAGCTCAGCCTCTGCCCAGCCTCTCCTCTTGACCCCACGTTCAGCCCTTTTCCTTCCAGAGGCTCCTGTCCTTCCCACATCCTCCTGAACATCAGTCCATGCCAGCTCTTCTGCACCAAAAACATGCCAAACCATGAAGCAAAGGAGTGTCTGTAGCCAGCAAATGGCCAGGACCCCACACCTCCCCTCCACCAAAAGCAGGAGATAAACGCAGAGGCAAATATTATGGTGGTGTGGTTTAATTCCTGATGAATTATGCAAATCCATATTCAAACTGAAGTGTACCCCTTGGGCTCTTGACAAATTGCCAAGCTGGCCCTGATGTCACCAGGCAGGGATGGTCAGGTGAGGCACTACATGGGTGCCTTATGTATGTACAGAACACGCACACGTAAATGCTTCCACATCTCAACTGGGGAGACCAAGCAGCACCTGCAAGAACGATTCAAGAGTGACTTTTGCATTTCTGCTTCCCCCCAGATGCATTTAGTGTATCCAGGGAAGGCCACCAGGCTTTTGAGTCCTCCACAAGATGGAAGCAGCTTGGGCTGACGGCGAGATTCAAAGCAGGACAGAAGATAAAATCCACCCTGGTTGGGGCTGGGAAGGAGGGGAGGCAGAGAGGGGCAGGACAGGAAAGCCTAAAACACTTGTGCCAATAATAATGTCAGCCCTGAAGATGAGGAAAGGAAGATCTGTCCACAAAATAGTCACAGAGAGGGCTCATCTGATGAAAGTAGGAATTTCCGATTCCACACAAACCCCGAACATCCATTAAAAGTAGCAGAAGAATTGCTGCTTTGTGTCACTAATCTCATTAGGGAGAAAGCCCCGCTGTAACACCGGGATTGCAAAGGGAAACCCCGTCAGGCTGCACATGCCAGGAGCCCTGCACGGTGTGTCTGCCCAGCCCAGTGGAGCCGGGGCTTCCACCGGCACCTCAGCAAGGTGGAACTCACCTGCCCGGATCTTAACTCGCTGGAGTATTATCTGCTTGGCTTCTGTGTGACATGGCATGTAGGATGTCCCCCCCACTCAGCAGACCAGAACACAAGGGGCTGCTTCATCCACAGACGGCTACCGGTGCTGCCTGCAAGCAGCACAGAGCACAATCCCCCCCAAAACCCTTCCTCCCTACCACGCTGGCCATTGCAATTATTATTTTTAATTTTTTTAATTAAAAGCAGTTAAACCAAATGGACTAAAAGCATATTCAAGCCACGGGGAATTCTGCTGAGATGGGATGGGGGCAGAAGGGTAATCAGGGGCAATACATCTAACCACCAAAGGTAAAAAGGGTTGTTTGCTGGCAGGGATGCGGCAGGATAGGATGGATGGAGGCAGAAGCAGGAGCAACCTTTGCAGAAGTTGCCGGGGATACAGCTCCAGAGAAACAGGGCTGAGTGTCTTAAAACCTATGTTATTCCTGTAAGAAGGCATATTGTCTCCTTAACATAGCACACTGCTCCGAGCTCACCATGTTTGGCTTGCCTGCCAGCATCCAGCTCCCTCAAAATGGCTCTTTGGCCACTGCTGGCAATAAAATTTATTCCCAAGGTCACTTCAATCCTTGAGACACTATTTCAAGTCTGGCTGGATTTAAACAAAACCCAGCCTCATACACACCAAGTTCCCCCCTCAGCCCCTCCTTTCTGCCCATCACCTCCCTGATTTAGAGATACCAAACTCTCAACTACCTTTCGCTTCCCATAACCGTCAGCGACAACAGCTGGAGAGGGAAATGGGAGCATATTGTGCTCCAAACAGCTGATCCTGGCGGCGTGGGGAGGGAGCCCAACTGTCACCGCCGCGGCGCTGCCGTACGGGAGGCTCCTGCCTCGCGTCCCCCAGCCAGCACCGACATGGACAGGGCTAAAGGGTTTGTGTGGTGCCATCCCCTTGCTGCTTAAGAGCTGGAGAGAAGCGAACAATAAGCAAAGCAAGTCGACAGCGGGGAGAGAGGGTGTAGGTGGGTGCATCGCCATGCCTGCAGACATCCAGCTGTGCCGTCCCAGAGCAAAGCCGGCCAGAAATGCAGGGCTAGGAAGAAACATGGGGAGAAGGAAACCACCAAATCCTCGTGGCCAGGGAGAGGCAGTCACTCTGGAGTGCTCCACTCCCAAACTTTGCTTTTTAAACAGCATCCTCAGCTGGAAAAGCCAGCGAGGAGGGGCTGTACAGCCGGACACAGCACTACTCCCTCACCCTGGCTCCACGGGCAGGGAGCTCTGGGCTGCCCTCGGCTCTTCATCGTCCCAAACCCCGCCTGCATTTTCAGGTCGTTCAGGGCGCACCGTGCTCTCCATTTCAGCAGCGAGGCCAAACAAAGCACTCCCTTGTCCTCAGCACCTCGAGCAGGCGATGCTGGATCGCGTTACCTAACCCAGACCAACATCTCCTCGTCCCGGCACGGCAGCTTTCGTGTCAGCACATGCCAGCCTGGCCCCGATTCCCCGCACCACCTCCCGCCCGAAGCTTTAACTGGACCAGTTTAGTACACGGTGCAAACACATGGGGCCTTGTTCCGACTCGTCGGCGCTAACCCCAGCTCCGGGAGGTGATCCGACACCCGCCCGCCGGTCGCAGCCGCGGCAGAACCGCAAGGCGCTCACCTGGAAAGCTGCCGTAATGACGCTAATTCCCCTTAACAATGTTCATTTCCATATTCATCAGAAGATGGTGAAATGACAAGATGGGGGGTTATTTACTGGATAATTATAAACTAATTTCACCCTTACCCTGCGTTATCCTAAGAAGGAGATCTAAAATTTCCCTTACGAAAGCTCTGCTCTGGTAGCCACGTCTGCAGCGAGATTAATTCCCAGCGATTTCCATTTCTCCAACAGCTGCTGTGCTGGGAAAGAGCAGGAGCCTGTCCCCAACACCAGGGACCTGCCCGGTGCCCCATGCCACTGCCAGCTAGGATTTCTAGTACCGGCTCATCCTCCGGATCAGATTTTCTCTGGCACAACATCAGTCAGGGATGGAACCTGCGGTTTTCCAACCCCACCAAGGAGACTTTAATGCAGGGTGGGTGGGGGGCAAGGCTCACTTGGGGTGGAAGAAGGGCTGCTAATAAATCACACCTTTACCGGCCTTGTGTACCAGAGGCAGGGACAGGCTTCCAGTCATTCACCCAGGGAAGGTATTAGAAAGCCTCACAGAGCAGAGGATCCCACAGGACCTTGCTCCGAGCAAGTTTACGTCACCACGTTGGCCCTTGGGCTCTTGTCCATGTTCCAAGCCCAACGTCCCCACCACCAGCTACCAGCACTTGGGATGGGAACTTCAGCAAGACAGGGTGGACAGTCCTTCCCATCCCTCCTGAACTATGGAGACGCCACCCCACAACCCACCCAACCACCAGGACGTCAGGAAAATCACTGGGACATCAGCAGAAAAACAGAGCGCATAGTGGGAGACTCCCAAAAGCGCATCAAGTCCCTCTTCCACCACCATCTCAGCCCAGAGACACTGCTTCTGCCTCCCTCACAGCCTGCAAGTTGGCTGCCAGCCCAAGGGAGCTGCAGGGACATCGCTCCACGGCCGAGTGCCTCCTCCACCCTCAGGGATGCCAGGTGTGAAGAGGAGAGTGCAATGGGACCAAGTACAACATCTAGGCCAGCATCACCTCCCTGAGCCCCACCGGGACAAGCACTGCCACTGCTCTGCCTGAAAACATGTATCAAAAAGCATCTGATTTCACCAGGGCCCCAAGAGAGGAGAAACATCCCCACAGGCAGGTCTCCAGCCCGTCCACATTCCTCCCGGTGTTACACTTCGAGCCACTGCCCCAAGGAGCCCCCGTGCTCAGCCCCTCGCACCACCCCCTGGGCGGGCAGGGAGGGGGAACCGCGATTTCAAGGGCCATTAAACACCGATGGTATTTTCCTTGCAGCATCAAAACGTGACCAAAAAGAGCCGCGTCCGAACCGCAGCCAAAATCCCGCTGCTGGTCCGGGAGCCGCCGTCCTCCCCAGCCGAGTTACAGGCAGGAGCAGGGCACGGATCAGTCCGGCACCGAATCTGTGCTATCCCGGTATCTCTATCAGTGAAGCAATTTTAGCATGGATGCAGTTGGATGAGCGAATTGTGCTTCCGCTGGCACTGCCGACAGCAAGGCCTCCTGCAAAATCTGCGGGCTCAGCAGAAGCACCATTTTGCCATTATAAGGATGGCTACAGCGGGATTTTGCTGGCACAGCAGCGCTATCCTGGGGGGAAGGGTATTTTTGTTTCTTTTCCTATGCTCCTACCTGGCCCAGCTGACTGGAAAAACTTCTCCCTGGGCACAGCAGGCCTGGAAACAAGGACAGTCTCCAATCTGCCTTAAATCCCTGCATTTGAATGCACATGCTAATGTGGAAGTAAGAAAGCAAGGAAACCAAAACCTCTCCCCTCTGTCTGACCACTTTCCTTCCAGCCACTACTCTGTAGCTGGATTTAACATAGTCAGCTCTGTTCATACTGCTGTGTGTCCCTTTTCCCAGGCACGGGAAAGTATTCCTGAAGCATATTTTAATGGAAGAGGCTAAGCATCCTTTTATATATACAGAGATCTGTTCCGGCAGCCCCCACCCAAGAAAGGATACTTCAGCATACAGGAAAAAGCACGTTTTTATTAATTATTATGATTATTATCTTAAACTCAGAGAATATTTTTTTGGCTGTGGGTGATCCTTGCTCACACACAGCCCCGCTGCTGCCTGGCAGGGATGTGCTCCCAGAACAGCCCTTTGCAATCGCGTCTGGAGGAGCCTTTTCCACCTCCCCCAAAACACAGAGGCTGCCAAGAACAACACACTCCACCGGGATGGAGCTGAGACTGGGACCCCAATACAGTGGGGCAGGGAATGAGCAAAACAATAAAACCCTCATATTTTGAGCTGCTCAACAGACTCCACTGCCCCACTCCATCGGTTGCAGTCTTTTTTTATGCAAGGTCTTCCCAGCAAGCTCCAGACATGAAATTCCATTGCAAACAGTCCCCTTCCTCCCCTGTCCCTCAACAAGGCCCGTCAGGAGCACCCTGCTGCTCCCCAGTCCCCATAACCCCCCTGCCCTCCTCGGGGATGGGGAGATGGCGACGCCGGAGAACACCGGGGGGGACAGGGAATGGCAGCCCGGCATCGAGGGCCGGCTCATCTCCCGCCTCAGCCTCCAGCTCACTCCTCCCTCCAAGAGCTTCCAACAAAGGGGCTTCTGTCCCCGTCCCCTCAGCCTGCACAGCAGCGTCCAAAACACTACCAGGGAGCAGAAAGCCCCCAGAGAGGAGCCGAGGGTCCAGGGGTCACTGGACACAGCCCAGGCGCCCGTACTTTGGCACTGGGGCAGAGCTCGGCTGTCGGAACGAGCAGAGGGTACGGGAAAAACAAGGAGTCAGTGCCGGCGATAACTGGATTCTCAAATATGGCCAATCGTGCTATTTTTACAGGGCTGTATTTATTTTCGGAGGACGCTGGGACAGATTCAAGAGTCTCTTTCTTCAGCCCGGGCGGTATTTAAGGATCGGTTTGAACTGGCTCTATTTAAAGGCTTCGCCTCCTGCCCACTTTTCTTAACCCCTTGCACAATCCTTTGCTTTCCACCCCTCCAAACCCCTCCTGAAAACAAAACAACCCCCCCCCAAAAAACCACAACAACAACAAAAAAAACCCACGCACCAAAAGCACTGCAAATGCAAACCTACAAAGGGCCCCTCGGTAGCAGGAAGCAATCATCATTCCAGGCGATATTGTTAAAGCCGTAAAAAACAACAACAACAAAAAAATACCCCTGCCTATCCCACTGCCGTGGTTTAATGGGAGTTTCAGCTGTTAATTGTACGGATCTTTTTAATGGAGTTTAGCCTGGCTGGGAATTGCCATGACGAAGCCGATCGTGCAGAGCGAGCTCTGCGAGGATCGTGCCGGGGAGCGGACAGGGAGACCGGACACCACGTACAGGGGGGGATTTCAAAAGACTTCCAGGAAAAACAAAACAAAAATAATAAAAAATAAAATAATAAAACTAATAAGAGCACGTTTAAAAAAAAAAAATGGAGGTATCGCAAACCCCCCTCCCTCTGTGAGGGGATCCAAATCCGAGGCTCGATCCCAGCGCAGCGGGAAAGCTCCCGGACGGCGTCACAGAGCTCAGTCAGCTCAGGGAAGCCAGAGCTCAGTGTCTCCCTCATGGCCTGCCTGGATTTCAGAAAAGGAACTTTGGGAAGAGAAATAAAACAGGAAAAAAAAAAAAAGGAGGGGGGGGGGAGAAAATTATCCAATAAAAAATAAGAATAATCAAAAAAATACAGGGAACCCGCACTCGTTTTGGCTTGAGATTGTCCAGACAAATTTTTGCAGAGATCGTATTCTGCTTCAGCAAGAGGTGGAAAAAATAACCAGTGTAAAAAAAAAAAAAAAAGGGGAGGAAAAAAAAAAGACAAAAGGGAAGGAAAAAAGGTGTTTGCCCATGTGCTTGGCTTCATAGCCCATTCGCTTTACACCTCTCCTCTTAGCACCTGGGAAATTGGCACTGCCACCTAGTCTAAAACTAATAAATCTTTTTCCCTCGATTCGGGCTGCTTCCTTCTCTGCAGATGTTGGCAATCAGGTTTGCAAATTTCAAAGTCATTCATCCCGGGCGGCTGGGAAAAGAGCAGGTTTATTATTGCAAAACCTGTCACCCTCCCAACGCCTAAAGTAAACTCCGAGTCACCTCTCCACGCCCAGGGGAAAGAAAAGGGGAAAAAAAAAATTAAAAATAGAGCCAGAGAGTGAAATCAAACGGTCAGAAATCCCTCGTGTCCTCCAAAGGGAAAGCAGCGAGCAGGAATGCGGGCAGGAGAGTGAGGGAAGCGTCCTCCCGGCAGTGCCGGACCCCGCAAGTCGCTGGGAAAGGGAGCTCGGAAAGGGAGATAAAAATAAAAAATCTCTAAAAAGCACAAGTAATTTAAACAAATAAATAAAAAGCTGACTGTGGGGAAAAAAAAATAAACTGCGTATATTTCAATGCCTGCTCTTTTTTATTTTCTTTTTTCTTTTAAAAGGAGAGGCAGCGGTGGAGCTGCCAGAGGATGAAGCGCGTTGAGAAAAGGAAAATAAATATAAGGAGGGAGCAGTCCCTGCATGGAAGTTTGGTTGTGGGATTAGGAAATAAAAATTACCGAGAAAACAAAGAAAAAAAAAAAAAAGGAAAAAAACACCAAAAGCGACAGCGCTGCCCGAAGGCAGCGGGGCCGCGGCGGGGCTCGGGCTGCACCGGGCAAGAAATCACCAAAACTGCCCCATTTTACCCTTTTTTCCCAGCCCAGGGATGTTTCCTTTGCCTGGCCGGGAAGCACCGCGTCGGGCAGCGCAGCCCCGTCCCTCCGCGCCCCGGTCTGCGCCTCTCCCAGCTTTCCCGAAAATCGGATTTATTCTCCGGATTTATTCCGCAGCCGACTCGGCGGGGATTTTCCTCAGTGCCAACAAAACCGCGGGCTGGGAGAGGGGATTCTTATCGGCTAGCCGCGATTTTTCCCCACATCCCCTTATTTTTTCCTCCATTCCCTTATTTTTTTTTCGCCATCCCCCCGTTTTTTTTCCTACTTCTCCCGCATTCCTCTATTTTTCTTCTAAACCAAAACCACGCGAAGCAGTGGGGGGGGAAACACGCCAAAAAGCTGCGAGCGTAGAAATATATGACTATTATTACGATTATTACATTTTGGGGGGGGGGGGGGGGCGATTAAAACCCAAACC
>JAWWLV010000035.1:13141341-13156811 GCA_035041135.1 Platyrinchus mystaceus
CCAAAAAAAAACCCAAGAAATTCAAAAATAGGGTGAAAAGGGAGGCTGGGGGAGGAGACACACACCCCCCCCTCCCCCCGGATTTGAGGGGGCTGCCCCCCCCCCCCAACGCTGCCCGCCGGCCACACCAACTTTTACTTTTCTTTGCCTTTTTTTTTTCCCCTATTTTTAATTTATTTTCCCTTTTTCTTTTTGCCTCTATTTTTAGTTGATTTTTCCCTTTGCACCCCTCGCCGAGCACCTCCCGGAGGGGGGGGGGGAAACACCCCGTGGCTGCCAACCCACCCCCTGCTTCTTTACTTAATTAAACAAAAATCGGCTTTTATAACGAAAAAGGGGAAAATCTAATCCGGTATAAATTAAAAGTAGTAATAATAATAAAGCGTTCCCCCCACCACCCCTCCCGTCAGGAGTTTCGAGGCGCCCACCGGGACATCTGCCAGAAAAAGGGAGAAACAGCCCCAAAAATCAGCCCCCGACCCCCCCCTCCACCCCCTCAGGCACTTTTCTGCTTATTTTTAATCGTTTTAAGCAAAATCGGAGCCGAGTTCCTCGAAGAGCTCTCACGGACCGCAAAGCGCTGGTTCAACGCGAAAACAACAATAATAATAATATATATATTTATGTTTTTATTTATATCTAAAGAGCAAAACTGCGTCAGAGGCGAGGGCTCAAACCCCTCTGCTTCCAGGGGGAGGGCGCTTCTTTTCCCAGTCTCCTTTAGCAAACCGAAAAAAAGGAGGGAATTGGGGAGTGAGGGAGAAAGAAGAAAGAAGAAGAAGAAGAAAAAAAAGATATTAATGGTTTGATCGCTTTTATGTGGCTTTAAAAGCATATTTTATAAATGTTTAATGCCTTCACGCCCGGACCTCCCTGCCGCTGTCCCCGGGCCGGGGGGTTGGCATGTCATAAATCAGGGAAATGCTAATAAAAAATAAAAAAACAGGCTGGGGCGGGGCGGGGGGGGGAAGGGGGGGCGGACCCCCCCTTACAGCTCCAGCCCTTCCTCCTCCTCCTCCTCCTCCTCCTCCCCTTCCCCCGACCGGGAGCCATCTTGTAGCAGCATCGCCTTGGTTGGGGCATCGCTGCTGCAAAACACCGAGCCGACCCCCTCTCCAAAAAAAGCCCCCCCCATGTAATATACACATTTTTCTAATTATTATTATTTTTATTTTTTTTTATTGTTGTTGTTCCGTCCCGGGCGCGGTGCTGCGGGCGCGCACCATTTTCCCACCGTCTTCCACATCAAATCCCAGCCCTCTCCTTTTCTCCCCATTATTTCCCCCCAATAGGGACACCCCCCAAGCCCCCCGCAGCCCGGTGTGTGTGTGTGGGGGGGGAGACACCGCAATGGGGGGCTGCGAATATCCCATGGAATTTGGGGGGGGGAGGAAGGGGGAGGGCGGCCGCTCCCACATTTTCCCTGCAAAGCTTTGCCGCAAACGGCGCTTTCTCCAAAAATACCCATTTTTGTTAAAAATAATACCGATGCGGGGGGGGGGGGCAGGAGGGAGGTGGTTTGTCCCGCGAGCAGCCTCACCGCGGTGTCCCTCTTCCCATCCCTGCATCCCGATCCCGGTGCCCCGGGCTCCCGGCAGGTTCCCACGGTGCCGCCCGCCCCCGGGCCGCCCCCCGCCCCCCCCACCCCGGGGAGGGGGCACCCCCGCCCGCCCTGCGCGCCCGGCTCCGCTCCTCCGTCTTTCCAATTGTGCTTTTCCCTTAATTTTCTTTATTTCCCCTTCCCCCCCCCCCTTTTTTTTTCCCCTCCATTTTTCCCTTTTTTTGTTGTTGTTGTTGCTGTTGTTTTTGGTTTTTTGGTTTGGTTTTGTTTGTTTTGGCGGTTTGTGGTTTGTTTTTTTTTTTTTTCCATTTTTTTTCTCTCTTCGCCCCCGGGACGAACACGAAATTCCCTATGGCCGCCCTCCGTCCCCGCAGGAGGCGGTGGAGCCCTGCGGAGCCCACAGCCCCCAGCCCCACATCGGGCATTGTCCCCCCTCCCGGGATGCAGGTAGGACAAGGGGGGTGGGAATCTGGGATGGAGCGGGGGGACTGTCTGGGAACGTGGGAGGCAAAGCAAACTGATGCCTCCCAACCCCGTTCTGGGGGGCTGCCAAGGTTTGGGGGAGGGGGGACACACCCCCCCTCATCGCCAACCCAGCGCTCAACTTTGCACCCGCGGGCTGGGCACAGACCCCACTATAACCCCATCTGCTCGGACACCCCCCCCCCAAATCCCCTTTTTACCCCAATAACCCCCCCGTGCTCCCCATCCACGGCCGGGAGGGAAGCTGTGCATCCCTTCCGCCCGCCGTTTTTAACGTGCTTACTACACGTTTCCAGGGTGTTTTTGGAGCTATATTTAAAGCGTGCAGTCAGTGGCTGGATTTAGAAATCCAGGCATAAATCACATTAAAACACGGCCGGCGACGATCCCAACGCGTCGGCAAAAGCTTTGCCCTGATTTCATTCCTTACCCCCCCATCTTAAAAGCAGAACCGAGTCTGACACCAGGGTCCCATCCCCCCAAAGAAAACCCCCGAAATAAACCCCCCTCCCAATTAAAATGCTGTGGGGACAGAGGTGGGATTTGAAGGCAAAGGGTTCCCTGATGGGTTTTATTCCAATGAATTCATGGGGATTTATTAATCATTGGGGGTTTGGTTAATTCCAAAGCTTGGGATCTCTCCCCACTCCAGCCCCTTGCCTGCAAGGAAAGAGCTGCCATCCCCAAGGAGGGGGCTGTGGGGTGGAGGGTCCCCACGAGAAGATCCCCAGGGAAACAGCTCGGGAACCGAGCGAGGAATTTCTGATTGATGACCAGAACAGCTCGGGATTTCGTTTTTCTCCATAAATCCTGGTTGATTATAAACCCCTGCGCTCAGCCTGGCTGTGGACTTTGCATGGGGTGGGGGGACCCAAGAAATTCCCCCCCTTAAGGGGCTGTACCCAAAACTGGGCAGCAGCTGGAGGCTGCAGCATCCTCCCACCGTCCCGGCTCCACTTCCATTGCCCCACCAGAGCAGGCAAGAAGGGAGAAGGGCTGGGGGGTGCACAGGGATGTGGTTGGTGCCCCCTCCCTTCCCCAGTTCACAGCAGTTCTGATCCCCACAGCTCTGGGGTTCGTAAAGCCAAACATCCTCCAAACCACAGTCTGGTTTTCAGGTCCATATAAAGCCCGATGTCTTTTTTTTGCCTTGCCCCACACAGGAGGGTGGGTGTGTAGGCACAATCCCACCTTGTTTTCCTGCTCTGCCACCTGCATGCTCCCTTCCTCCCCAAAATCCCAAACTGGGACCCCTGGTGCCAGGACCTGCCCCGTGCTGGGTGCCCTTTGCTATTCATAACCTCCACCAAGCCCCTGGTACCAGCATTTTGTCACAGTTAGACTGGATCTTGCATACATCAGGTTGGGTTTGGGGTTTTTTCCCCCTTTTACCCGATAATAAGCTTTTTTCATCCAAGATCAGGGGGAAAAAAATTGACAAGGAGGAAGGCTGACATGCACAACCCATAGAGAGCTTTGAGAGGAGCACGAACCCCAAAGCTGTAATTACTGCCTGCGTTTTTTGGCTACAGACCGGCTGCTAAATTGGTCGTAAGGCACAGAAACGGCACTTACACCTTTCAGTGGAAAAAATGTGGTTTAGTGGAGGAACGTGCATGGGAAACCTCCCCAAAACTGCAGTCCCCGTGTAACAGCCCAGTATTACAGGTTCTGCATTCGGGAGTTTAAAACAATCCTGCACCCAGGTGAACGGGAACGCTGAGCTCCAAACGACAAGACCTTCTACATCAACAGAGTAAATTGGGGATTTTTCCCTTGATCTGCCAGTTGTATCAAAAATACCCTCCTGGATGCAGGACACGAGCGAGCGAGAGGCAGGAGCATGTGCTATTTTGAGGTTCAATATAAAATAGATACCCTTGGCTTCAGCAGTTCTCCGTAGCCCGGCCCACAGGAGCTGCAGGTACTTTCTTATGCATACAGAACATTTTAAAATGGAAAATATTCACAGCTGCTCTCGCCGTTTTGACAGGGGGGAAGGAATCGCGGGGCATGTTAAGGAGATATTAAAAGCTGTGGTTTGAAGCTCCTAAAGCATTTACTCAGCGGGAGAGCCAGAGAAAGAAGTTTAGAAGTTAACTGCATACTTGTGTGCCTTTGCTCTGTCCTTCTTAAAATTCACCTCTCCTATCTGCTTCTAATTTAAACAAGCAGAGCCCTCCAGGAACTGGAAAATCCAGATTTGCAGCATCTCCCAGGGAAAGACGATTTCCTACGTGCCCCCCCAGCGCGAGGGTCCTGCTGAAGGTTAAGCTCGTGAGTGCCTTTGGTTTTCCACCAAATTAATCTCCCCCCCAAAATAAAAGACCTGGGGAATGCTGGTGAAAAAACTTCACTGATGTTGCCAGCTTGTCCCTGGTTGAGTCCCATCCCTCTTCCAGAGCCAGGCATGGATTTCACCACCACTGCAGGCACTGAATGCCCGTCCCCACACCATGCCCTGTCCTGCTTCAGCTTCCCCTTCTGAAAACAGGGTAAACCCATCCACCTCCCCGGGGTACATTATCGTGGCTTAAAATTAACACTCACAAATGTGTTTCCAAATCCCTTCATGAGAGGCACCAGAAGCACTAGGTGTTAGCAGAATAGATCTTTCGCCTCTTAACAGCTGTTAATTGCCATTAAACCCAAACATGCACAGCTTTATTGGAACGGCGTCCGAATTTCCACGCCGCGTTGCGGAGCCTGTGCCCGCCCTCGGTCGTGCTCTCTGGCACGTGCCGGCTGCCTCGACGAGGTGTGACGGATAAATCCTGCCTCTCTGGTAGTTATCTTGCACACTGGGACCCGTTCTGGGGTCTCCTGATGCCAGGCTCTTTCCTTCGCCCTCCCCACCGTGCTGTGACTCGTTGCACCAGACCTGCCGTCGTTGCGCGGAACTCCAACACACCCTCCCTGACTCGCAGCGGAGAAGTAGATGGGATACAAAACCCGTTCCCAAAAATACCCCAGAGAAGCAAGCAGGAACCTGCCCGCGAGGAACTGGGTCCCTAAGGCTGAACCCGGCCCGCAGCTGCCAGGAAAAGCACGTGCTGGGTGTCACAGGGATGGGAACAGCTCGCTGTGACGAACGGGAGTAAATCAAAGTCATCAACAGGCAGGGCTGGGGCAAGGCTGCCAGCACTGCCCTCCCTGTAGCCACCACTCTGGAAGGGTTCCTTCCCTGCTCTCTTTAGGTTCTGTTGAATCAGCCCCATCCACAGCATCCCTCCATCACCCTGGGACTGCCCTATGGAACAGCCAAGCGCCCTGCAGGGCAGAAACCCTTGGTGTCGTGGCAGGAGTTTTCCCTGAGTCCAGGAAGCCACTGGTTCCTCACGGGTACTTTGTGCACCCCCAACCCACCAAAACAGCTGGGAGTGCCCTGCACCGGGTACCAAACTGCTAAAACACGTGAGATGGAGTCAGCAGGGCAGGAGGGGAAGAAGTATCTGTGTCCCCAAGCATCTCATCAGACCCCAGTGCTTTCCCCTGAACCCCAACAGAAGGAGGGGTGTCCATGGCTGGCTCCCAGGGCTATCCCATCTCTTTTCCCATCACCCCAGTCCTCTGCAAGGGGGAAGGGGCCCTTTCTGCTCCACAAAGCTCGTCAGCCAGCGGCTCTGGGCTTATAATTATTATTTCCTTAAAGACGAGCCGAGCAGCTATAGACAAAAAAGCCCCCTCTTGTCGGAGCTGGAATTTGATGTCCTAACGACTGTTTTTGTACCGTGCCTGTTAGAGGAAAGAGCTCGGCAGGAGGGGGAAAGAGAGATTTAATTATAGAGCTGCATTGTGATTTTGCACACATAGCTGGCTGTTGTAATCAGGTTACAAGTGTATCTGATTTTCTTCCCTCCCCTCCCTCTTCCTCCTCTTTCTCTCTCTTTTCTTTTTTTATCTTTTTTTTTTTTTCCCCTCCCCCTTTTTCCTTTCGGTGGTCCAAATTAGTTGCTTATGTTTGGGTGTTGCAGAGAAGAGCTGTTATTTGCCTGCACTGAAGATCTTGATCAAGGGAACAATGTAATGTCTCCAAGGAACCTCTTTGCCGGAGGAAGCCAATGGTTCCCAGCTCCAGCAGAAACCCCCCCGGGGCTGTGCCAGGCACTTGCACCCCACCATCCTGGGGCTGCCCTTCCACCACCACAGTAAAGAGGACATCCATATATATATATATGGATGTATACGCACATATATATATCTGCCCCAACTCCCCCATGCTCCCCACAAAATTCCTTCAATTCCAGGATTCCCTCAATAAATTGAGGCTTATGAAGAAGAGGAGAAGCTCGATTTCCCTCCACTGGGGCAAGAGAAGGGTAAGAGAGGAGAGGAAAAATAGCCTTTTTAAAAAGAAACTTTATATTTTCCTATCTGAGTCAAGTGATGCCGCACTGGGATTGGGGACTGTTGTTGGGTTCATTTAGGAATCTATTGTTGTCCATGTGAATTCTTTTTTACATTTCAAATAACAGGATTATTTCCCCAGGGGGTAATATCCTGTAATTTGAACACAATAATGGGAATAAATTACTTACTTAGAACTAATAACGACAGCCTGATTCCAATATATATAGGAACTGTAACAGCTTTGGTTAGTTAAAGTGTAATTGTGTCGACGGATGACATTTTCTTTCAAAGGAATCTGAATGACTTTTAATTAAATTTGCTGGGGGTGGGGAAGAGAGGATGAGATACACTGGGAGATCTCGGCTGCCGAGGCTGTGGCGGGTCCCGGCCCCGGTGCCCCAAGCTGAGCTCAGCCCCACGGAAACTCGGCCCAGGTTGCAGTTTCCAGATCGAGCACAGAACAGGAAAGAGGGAAACCAGCACCAAACCCCATGGCCCAGGGATGGAGGGATGATGGGATGGAGGAATGGAGGGGGTAGAGAGGATGAAGAGGGGTAGAAGGGATAGAAGGATGGAGCCCAGCCCATTTCCTGAGCTCCATCCTGGCAGAGGGCAGGACAATGCCCATATCCTGCCCTGGGCACCCTGCACTGCCTCTGCCTGTGCTGGGGAACGGAGGAGCTGATGGAGGCACCAGCAGCCAGGCAAGGAGGTTCTGCTGCTCATGTTGGAGCCATGAAATCCCAGAATGGTTTGGGTGGGAAGGGACCTTAAAGACCATTTCAGTCCAACCCCCTGCCATGGGCCGAGGCACCTTCCACTAGCCCAGGTTGCTCCAAGCCCCATCCAACCTGGCCTTGGACACTTCCAGGGATGGGGCAACCACAGCTTCTCTGGGCAGCCTGTGCCAGAGCCTCACCACCCTCACAGGGAGGAATCTCTCCCCAGACTGCCATCTAACCCTGCCCTCTGTCAGTGGGAAGCCATTCCCCCTTGTCCTGTCAATCCAGGCCCTTCTCCAAAGTCCCTCTCCAGCTCTTGGAGCCCCTTTAGGCACTGGAAGGGGCTTTAAGGTCTCCCCAGAGCCTTCTCCTCTCCAGGCTGAACAACCCCAGCTCCCAATATTGCCACCTCAGCCTCAGGGAAAGCAGCTCTGCCCGAGGAGGACCTGCACCAGCAGCCCTCCATCCCAGCTCCTCGCCCTCACCCCAAAACTCCCCTGCAAGCCCCGGGCTCTGCACGTCTCCTCACCGCTGCCTTCACTGCCAACCACTCCTCAGGTTTATTTCTGAATCAGCAGCACGAGAGGTTCCCTTCAGAGGCAAAAAAAAAAAAAAAGAAAAAAAAAAAAAAAGCATCTTTCAGCTGCAGCGCTGCAGAGAGCCAAGTTCCTGCCCCAAAATATCTCGGAGAGGAGCTGTGTGCTGCTGCCAGCGGCTCCGGCCTCCTCCAGGACTCATTTTCCTCTGTTTATCTTGAAAATATTTCTGTGCTGAGGTCTCACCCCGCGCGGCGGAGCCCTGCGAGGCCGCCTCCAGCCTCACACACGGCCTCTTGTTTATCCACAGCCAGTTTTACAAATAGCTTATTAATCCCAGAGCGCTGTTTGCTGGAGGAAAACCTCACGGAGCAGCTCCTGCAGCCCCCACCCCCTCCGAGGCTCCTGCCAGCTGTGCCCCCTCCCAAAACCCCTCTGACATGCACCGAGTGGCTCAGGCCTCTGTGGCTGCAGACACCCGTGTCTGCTGGGTTTGGGAATGGCTCATGATATAATAAAATAACCAGTGTGCTGGTGGAGGAGGTCCCACTGCCCTCATCCTCTCCCTGCTCCCAGGGTCGACCTCCTGTCTGGGATTTTTTTGGGGGATGCTGTGGCACTGCCAGCTCTGGTTTGGGTGACCCTGCAGTGGCAGCTGCCGGGGTAGATTTTGCCTTTTGCAAGACCCTTCTGCGAGGGCTGCTGGTTTGGGGGGTGGGGGAGTTGCAGGGGTTCAGATTGCAGGGAGTATGTTTTTGGGGGCTGCTGAATTGGTCGTGCTTTGGAGGTTGCTGAAAACATGCCCAGACCCAGAGAGGTGAGGACAGTTGGATGCTGGGTACAGTAGTCCTGGCAGGAGCCCAGTGGGACCAAACCTCAGATTCCCTCCTGTGCCTCTGCTGCCCACCCAGCCCCAGGACCCCCAGAAGGGAGCCGGGATGGAGGGTTTCAGCCCACAGCAAACAGCATCAGGGATGTCCCACAGGGCTCAAGCCCAACCTCTGTGTCCACAGGGTCCAGCAAAACCCGTGCCTGAGCACCTCTGTCCCTGCTGCCACCTCTGCCCCGGGCAGGAGCCCGGCTGTGCCCAATCCCCAGCGTCCCAGCACCACAACTTGGGATGCCCACCCTGAGCACCCCCTCCCCGGGACCCCCTGCAGCCCCTCTCCCTGAGCACACAGAACCCCGTAACACAGCAACATTCATAACCTGGCTGGCGAGATTGAATTACCTGCCCCTGGAAGAATAAAGGAGGCATTCAGCCATTTTTTTAAAGTCCTTTCCCCTGCCAGGGCCAGACACCACGGTGACAGTCGAGCACAGAGGCAGAGAAACACGAGCCCTCGCCTCTCCCTCCGAGGGTGACCCCGATCTGCCCCACATCCCCCCCTCCTCCGACCCTTTAACACCCAGGGAAGCACATGCTTTGCTCACCCGTCACGAGCTCCCTTATCTTTTAATAAAACCTTTAAGAGCAGAAGTCAGGCAATGCCGGCACAAAGGCAGCTCAGCCTCCTCCCGGGACATTAATCATTTTCTTTGACACGTTTTGCTAATTAGCCAAAGCGTTTGCCTCGACAGGGGAGAAATTGGGGTCTGGGAAAAAGAAAAAAAAAAAAAGGAAAAAAAAATTCAAGAAGGGGAAGAGGTGGAAAGTGAGGAAGAAATGGGGCAAGAAGGAGCTGACTGACATCACCCCTGTGCTATCCAGCATCCCTGGGCATCACCTTGCTGGGAGAAAACCCAGTCCCACCCCCATCCCAAGGATTTTGGGGAGCTGTGATCTGTGATACACATTTTACCTTCCCCATCCCGCTCCTGGTTACCCCGTTAGTGCATTTTGCAGCCACGGAGGGTTATTTGGAACACGCTGTTTGGGGTTTAACTCAGGGCTTTATCTTTTACACGGCTGTTAATCCTCGGGACACATGTTTCCTATCAGCCCTTGATACTTAACATACAATAAGTGTCTTATTAAATCCCAGGGACTGGCTCCACACAGACCACTCACCCCAAAACCCACCCTGGGGGCACCCCAAAGGCAGACTGGGCAGCCCAGCTCTGGCACAGGTTTTGGATGTATGACATGTTAGACTCAATAGGGAGAGAAATACAATGGAATGAAGGCTCCTCTACACAGGAATTCAGCCTTTCTGTTGGGTTTTGGCCCCCTGAGTAGTCACTGCTCCCACAAGCGGGGAAAACCACTTGCAATTTTTAAAATATGTTATTTTTAAGGGTTTTTTGGCAATGCTATGTGACATAGGGATGAGCCCATCCCAGGCAGAGCTAGCTACTGTCCCAGCATGACTTCCTATTCCACGAGTCTAACCCAGTTTTCATAGGACCTGATGTTTTTTTTGGGGGGAGAGAGACCACAGAGAGAGCAACCCATAGTGAAATCCCTCTAATCCACCACACTGAAAGAAGAAAATCCCCAGGAGAAAGCGTCACCTGCTCACGCCTCCCCCCAGCCCAGCACGGCAAAATATTGGCTCCTGTCCCATCCCTGAACACCAGCTCTCCATCCCAGCTCCTTAGGCAAGGGCAGGGCAAAAAACCACACAGCACAGTCCCCTTTCCTCCACGAAACCAAGCGTAAGGACGACGGAATGGGGTGATAGAGCCCCCAACACGTTGTAAGGACACCCCCCCACTGGTGCCCCCTGCCCACAGCGACCGGGCCATCCCCGTCCACGGGTACAAGGGAGTGGGAGCAGCATCCCAGAGCCACGTCAGTCCTTTGGGGAGCGTTAAAAAAATAAATCACAGCTCTTTGCTCCTCTCCAGCACAAGTTTCTCATTGCTGCGGGATGACACACACCGTCCCCTCCAAAACAAGATGCCTTATTATTATTCTGTTTCTAATTTGGGGGTTGGAAATGATTTTCCATCCCAGAATCCAAACTAAACCGTTACCCCCCCCCAGAAAAAAATTACTAATGTGCTTTCCAGAGAGCAGTGGCACGGTCAGTGCTCTGCAAGGAGGGGGTGAAAGTTTGGTACACGGCGATGAGCACCAAAGAACATCCTTCTCCATGCCCTTTTCCAAGAAAAAGCGTAAAAAAAAGCAAATTCGGTTAAATACAGAGCTGGCCCAGACTCCTGCTGTGTAACCAGCTGCGTCTGGGATGCGCTGGTCCCACTGGGAAAGGGCTGTGCTCCATCCCTGCCCTCTGAAGGATTTGGGGGAAAAGAGGTGAAAGGTCAGTATTTGGGACCTGACACATAAATCAGCATCATTCCTGTTTTTGACTATTCCAACCCCAATCTACCAGCGGGTCCTGCTGTCTCCCTACAAGGCAGCAAGAAGCCAGTGAGGTCCCACTTCTCCCTGTCCTGCCTGGCCCTGGGGGACAGTGGGGACACTCAGAACAAGCCAGGCTGAGTTCCCAGCCCTGTCACCCCATGTTGGGCCACAAACCTCGTGGAGAGCCTTGGGGGGGCCCCATGCAGCCGGCGGCGCTGGCACACGAGGAGCTGGTGGAAACCCTCCAAGCCTCCTCCGCCGTTGTATAAGAGCCGCTCGAAAATACTAATCCCCAAAAAATTCAGCCCCGGGAGCGCGACCAGGCCGCCTCCCAGGCAGCGTGGTCTGCACAGCCAGCCCTGCACACATCCAGGGGGGAAAAATGCCTTCAGGTGAGCTCTGCAGGAAGGTCGGGGTCCCAGATATTTTCATACCAATGATCCTTAATAAAAAAAAACAAACCAAAAAAAACCCAACAAAAAAAGACAGGCGAGCGAGGCACAGAGGCAGAATCACCCGGCATGCCGAGCGCCGCTGCAAAACAAGGAGTTTTTCCATGAGTCACACCAGTGGAAAGACCAGATCAGGCATCCCATGGGTGGGCTTGGCCGGAGCCGGCTCCTCATCCCCACCGCGGCGGGAAGGACGTTTGGTGTGGGGATGCTGCATGTGCAGCCCCGTCCACTGCACCGCTCTCCTCACCCCACCAGCTTTCCTGAGCCTGCTTCGGGGCCACACTGGGATGGACTCAGTGGAATCCCCAAGCGCTGGAGGGTCTCAGGATGCAGGGATGCATCCTGGTGTTGTCTAGACCTGGGAAGAGGGGTTTAGTCTGTATGAGCAGTGCAGGATTTTCCTGATCCCCCCTTTTCCCTGAACCAACAGTGCAGATGGAGACCCAACGCGTGTCCCTCACCGTGGCCTCGGGGCACTTCGTTGCTCTGCCGCTGTCCCCTGCGCCTCTGGTGTCCCCCAAAACCCTCAGGGACTGAGGGATGCAGCGGCAGAAATAAAAATAAATAAAGAACTGGTGAAGGAGCACCACGAAACAAACAGGTTTGATTTATCGGCGGCGGGAAGGGGCGAGTGCGATGACAGGCGGCGCAGGAAGTCCCCGGGACCGTAAATCCCAGTGGGAGTGGATAAAGCTTCCATGCGCTGGGTGGGAGGTTACGGGGAGGGCGGCGGGTGAAGTTTGGGGAAGCTGGGGTGGGGTGGAGTGTCCTCTCTGGTTTTTAAAAAGGCGGCGATGAGGGGGAGGCGGCGCCGCAGCCCCGAGCGCCATCCCCGGGACAGCGCCCAGGGCAGGGAAGGGACGGGATCGCATCCTCGGGAGGGCTGGAGCTCCGTCCCGTCATCATCACCCGCACAATAACAGCAACCCTGGCCGTGTTGTGGGTACAGAAACGGCACGTACTTGTTGCTGGCCGTGTTTCCTGGCAGCCCTAAGGCAGGATTTGGCTGCGCAGGAATTTGGAAGCTGCCTTAAATCCAGAAAGAAATGAGAAAAGGCTGGGAGCGACTTTGCGGGCAGAGTTCAGCTGCAAATCCCCGCTCGGCAGCGGCTCAGCGCGGGGCCCCGGCCGCGGCCGCCCCCTCCCGACGTTCGGCAATAGGGATGAGGTCGGGAGAGGCTGCCGGGGATCGTGTCCTGTTCCATGGCGACATCGAGGAGGGCTCCCCAGCACCCCCGGACACCCCTTCCTCCCTCCTCTGCCTTCCCAAAAAGCCTCCTCAGCCTCAATGCCCCTCAGCATTCCACCCTCCATCCCACTTCACCCCACTGAGATGAACCCAATCACAGATAGAGCTGACACGAAATTCCATAAATCCCCCTCACCTCTTCCCTGGGGCTGCTGGTGGCCACTCTCACCTCACGGATGCACGTGAATGGATGCCAGACTTCACCCTTATGTTGGGATGGACAGGACAGCAATGGCATTGCTGGGAAGATCCATGGTCAGCAGCCTTGTTTCCTGCTCAGTTGGAGGGAATCAAGGAGGAAAAGGATGAAATAGAGGCAGGAGGTGCCAGGCGCTCTAAAAATCAACAACAAAAATGGAAAGAAGTTAAAATTCACCCCAGAGCCTCCTCTGGATATTCAAGAAGGTGCTTCCCTGCCTCCAGAGTTCTGCACTTGGAGCTGTCCTCAGCCAGGGTCGGTGCTGGGGTCACCTCAGCCCCACACCCATCATGACTCCACCGCTGGCTCTTCATATTCCCAGATCCACTTTCAGGGATCTCTCTGCTGCATCCCAGCACCTTGTATTTGTGTGAAATTTAGAGTTTTTTAGGAATAAACAAGCCCAGTGCCTGTGATGGGAGATTTACCTGTATCTCTGCTTCCCCAGTGACATCCCTGGGTGGAGAGGGTCCCAGTGATGGATGATTCCCAGCCCTGCATCACCGAAATCCAGGTTGCACCTTGTCCTGGAAAGCCAAGGAGGAGCAGCCAAAAGCTTTCCACCACAGTGATTTTTTTATCTCGCTTAGGAGAACATTTTTAATTACAGGTGCCATCACCCCACACACTTGCTGTATAAACACAACCTCTCCGTGGTGGTTTAAATGGACTGAAGTCACACACCATCCCCTGGGATGAGCAACAGGCCTTGCCATTCTGCCAGAGGGAAGGGGAAGCCCAGGTCCAGGATTTCTGCAGGAATACCCCAGACCCATCATCTTTGTGTTTCCCTGCTGTCTCCTCTTTCAGGGACAGGGACAAACACAGGACCCGGTGCCACATCCCCCACGAGTCCCTATATTTGCCTTAAAGGGATTTTCCTGCCTTTTTGCCCCATCTCAAGCACCATCCTTTCCTACAGCACTCAGGATGTGACAAACATCATTATACATCTAAGGTTTTATATATTAATCCTTTAACTCCCAAACTGGAGCTTGCAGGGGAAAAAAAATCAAGTCTGATGGGAATGGGATTCCAGACACAGCACTCCCAGTTTTTCAAGCATCTCATTTGGCTTCTCGAGCCTCATTTTGGGAAGCAAACGGCTTTTCCATACTGGACTGTGCCTCCCACTGCCTCTCCCTGATGAAGTAGCCCTCAAACATCGTGGAAAGGGCTTGGCTTTGCTTTGGTGGAAAGCTCCTTTCTCGGTAAAACCTCAAAAACAAGCTTTCTGTAGGGAAAAATAGATGGTTTGGGATAACTGGGGTTGCTCATCAGGGATTCAGGGCTCGCTTTGGCCCCCCGGTGTGTCCATCAGCCCCCCAAAAAAGCCATTTTTGCTCATTGCTAATAAATCCCTGCAAAGAGGGGAGAGGAAAAAAGAATTCCCTGCGTGCCCTCACTTATGCAGAGACAAGGAAACGTCGTTAAACTAAACCAAACAAACGAATCCAGAGGCGGAGAGAAAAATCACATTATCCCGAATCATAAATCCCGGAGAGGGGTATTTACAGGCTGAATTGCCAAGTGCATTGGAACTGCAGAGCACCCGAAGAGCAGATAGCCATAAAGGCAGACAACGGCCCTGGAAAAATGCTTTGATTAGGATCTGGGCAGCATTCAGCCCAGATGTTCATTTGTCAGTGGAAGAGGGATGGGGGGGAGGTGAGAAAGGCTTTAAATTAATCTTTACAACTAGAAAGCAGCTTGTAATACACACCATATGGGGAGCCACGTCCCTGGAGCCCCCTCGCCTCCCCCCAGCCCGGCGCGTTCGGAGCCAGGCTGGGACCCTCCGGCCGGAGCGCGTCCTGCTCCTTCACCCCCTTGTTCTCTCCGTGCACCAAACACCCCGGGAACCCAAACCCCTTCCACATGTGCCCTTTTTTTTTTTTTAACTGTGAACAAAACAAACTGCAATTCTTCTTATAACAGCAGATCTCTTTTATTATTTCCCCACCACTACCACCACCACCACTCCCCAGACCCAGATACCTGCTCCCCACTCCTTCCAGTATCCACATGTGGTTTCTTTTTAACCCTTCCAAGATGCCGGCGGTGGTGAGGGGGGGGGGGGGGGGGGGGGTTGTGTGTGGAGAGGAGGGACGAGGCTGTTTATTAAATGCCAACCATTCAAATTAATTCCCCTAATGGACTCGCCGACATCATGGTGTGCATTTAAATGAACGCTTTGTCATATTTCATAGCCAACCTGCAGCTCTCTGCAGAGCAAACCTGCTGGAAAGCTGGGAACAGCGGCAATGACAGGGACAAACCTATGGAGAGATAAATAAGAATTAAATACAAATCCCAAATGCAACATGGGGGCGACAAGAGAGCCCAGGAAGCCCTTGGAAATTTGGAAGTGGGATGCAAGCAAGACCCTAGGCAGGGCAGGAAGGGCTGTGTGATGGCAGTGGGAGATTCTTTTCCACACAGGAGGAGGAAAAACCCTCTTGCTGCTGGGGCAGGAGGGATCAGAGACCCCCTCACCCAGACCAGCACAAAGCCACTGCCTCCCAGCTGGAGTCTGGGCTCTCCCTTCCACCAAAGCCCCACCGAGGCAGGGACCAGCCCCAGTTATCCCTGCTCAGCTGCAGGGACCTGGCAAGGAGGCAAACCCCCCTCCATCCTGCACCCCCAGCCAGTGCATCCCCCTGGA
>JAWWLV010000035.1:13161095-13221411 GCA_035041135.1 Platyrinchus mystaceus
AAAATCAAATACAATTTCATAGATGGATATTTTTAAGACCATCTTGTGATTTTAAGGGTTTAACTCACATTTACTCCTCAGGGCTGGCAGTGACTGTCCCAGTAGTGTGACCACGTGTCCTTGTCCCTTCCCATGGTGGGAAGCAGCTTTGGCAGAGCTGGCAGCCACTCTCCTGCCTTTCCAGGTCACTCCAGGCACACACAATGCCCAGGGGACACAGCAAACACCTCTCCCCTCTCCTTTGGAGGGATGTGTCCCAGCCCACGGTGCCACAGTCCCCACGCACAGCACAAAGCATCCCCCTGAGCCAGGAGCTTTGGCAAATTCCCATCCTCACCAACTGAGGCTTTGCAAGGCTCCTGAATTAACAAACCTCCCTCTCCATGAGCCAACTGCTACAGGCTCAGGATCAATGGAATAGGTAAAAAAGAAGAAAAGCGAAATAAATTTGCATGACTGTTCCCTGACGGATGTTTGATTCCACAGAAGGAACACGTCTCCTCTGGCTGGGCTGAGATCCTCAGCAATAACAACCGTTCCTTCTGTTTTCTCTTGAATTGCCAGTCATGCATTTAAAATTATTTTTTAAAAAAAAAGAAAGGAAAAAAAGTGATCACCTCAGGAGATGCTGACTCGGAGGCACGGTCCCACAGGGAAGAGGGAGATACCAGAACCACACCAGCTGCTTTCTGGGCTGCCAGAGCCCACCCAAAGGAAGATGAAGCCCACAGGAGGGTTCTCCCACTGCCTGGAAGGGATTCACTCATGGGCATCAAGTGCTGCCTTCCTCTACTTCTTGCTCCTCGTCCTCACCTGGCCCGTCAGCTCCTGGGATGGTCAAATGATCCTCAGCCTGCAGCTGTCTCCATTTCAGCTGGGACAGCCTGGACAAACAGTTTTGGTGAGTTAATTCACAATATTTCACCCAAATTTGATGAGGGAGACATTTATTATATGCTGCAGTCTGCCCAGAGCCCTCTGTCCCTGGAGGAGAGGATGGGGCACAGCGAGGCACCCTGACACCCCCAGGATGGGGGGAGAAACACAAGCAACAAAAAAAGAACTTTTATACAAAAAAAATAGATAGATCCATCCCAGCTGATGTGAGAGGATAGGAAAGGGAGCAGGGGAGAAAAGCAGCAGCTGGGATTTCAGAGAACAATGTGGGGAGAAAGAAGAAAGAGGGAGGAAGATGAGTGCGGTTGGGTCGCCTGTGGTTGTCAGCCCTTTTCGGGGGGGAGGGCAGCAGGAGAGTCAGTGATCAGCCAGATCTGAAACCAGACAAAACTATTTCCACATGCCAATAAAACCCTGAGCATGGAGGGTTTGCAGGGCTCTGGGGCCCCCATGCTGCCTCTAAAACAAACCAGAGGAGCTGGGAAGCTCATCCGGGCAGGAGCCGGGATGTGGAACGGAGCGCGGTGATGGCATCTGACCTTTCCTTCCTCATCATCCTCCCCCTCATTGCCTGCACCAGCTCATCCCCCCCAGCATTGCTTGGTCTGCATCAAAGGGACTCACGGAAAACCAACTGGCAGTGCAGGCATTGCTTAGTGGGGCTGGTGATGCTCATGGGTGTCCCACGTGGGTCTGAGAGCTGAGAACCTCAGTCATCTCACCTGTGACTTTGGTGGGCTCCAGCATGTGGGATTGGGGATTGAAGGGCTGGAAGCATCCCTGATGGGAGGCTGGTGGTGGGAACATTTTCCAAACCATGGATGATAGAGACCTGCTCCCACCTGTGTCCCACTGAGCAGTGACCTTGGCTGAGTCTTTCCCTGGCCCACGGCTCAGTCACGGAGCTGTAACACCCCGTGCAGTTGCCGGAACGTGGCCAGAGGGGGAAGCAGCTATAAATCACCGTGCTGAAAAGCACAGCACCCACCTCCCCACTCCCTGGCTGTAAATCTGCAGGAGCAGGAACTGGAGCTGCTTATCAGGAGAGGCCAAATCCCTCCCCAGCCCAGCTCAGCCCTCGTGCTGCCCACGTGGGATTCCTGGGGGGAGGAAGAGGATGCCGGGTTACCATTAACTGTGCCCGCAGTCTTATCGGCCGGGCAGCGCCTTCCCTGCCCCTGCTGAGTTCTGCTGTCCAGTGCCCGCTCCCACACTCAGGGCAATCACCACCTCCACGGCTCCCATAGAGGAACCACCATCTCTGGGCTGTGAACAGAGCCAAGCAAACCCTCAGCACATCCCCAAGCCCTGCACGTGAGTCCCCAGCCCTCCCTGGAGCTTCTGTCTGTTCCCGCATCTCCACACCCTTCCCGACACTTGGGTGGACAATGGCCAAGACCCAATCCCTGTCCCTCAGCCTGGAGGGAACCTCATCCTCTCCCATTTGCTCAACAAGCACGAGGACTGGACAACTGCAATGTTTTCCTCTTTGTTGCAAGAGTTTAAAAACCTTGGACACCTCAATCCTATGGAAACCTCCTGTTCTGGGGGGTACAGGAGCCAGAACTGAAGGGCAGTGTGTCCATCCCCTCTGGACATGGGAGAGGAGGCCATTGAGAAACAGGTCCAAGGACACACCAGGGAAGGTCCTTGTGTGCTTCAGGCACGTTTGGAAACTGAAGGGTTCACCAGGAAGCTGGAAGTCACTGCCACACACAATGCCAATGGTCACTCCAAGAAAGGCTTCACTACACTAATTAACCATGCAGAACAAAATCAAGCCCAGGTCTGTGCCCATTGTCCCATCCCACAGAGGCAAAACCATTGGGCTCCACAGCCTTCTCCAAGGGAAAGGGTACAAACCAGTGTGACTTACAGAGGGTGGGAACTGGAGGTCTGATTCTGACCATCAGAGCAAGGAGATGCTGGCACACTCCCTGCACAAGAAAAGCAGGCGTGAAACACCCGCAGCTCAAACCACAGCAGGATCCATTCCCATGCCACGGTCACCAACAATCACCAGAGGTGACAGTCAAACTGGAGCCAGAGCCCTGCTACAAATGAAGAGAGACACGTTCTGATTGGAACAACCGGGCGTGATTTAAAAGCCTGATTGCAATGGGCTGCTCACACATTTGCTGACCAGCTGAGCTGTGCTCCTGCAGAGCTTGTAGGGCAAGGATAGGATTACACTGGAAATGGGAACATTCCTCAAAATCATGCACCCTGATCCCGATGGAGTGGGTCACCCTCCCCGTGGCAAATGAGCCAGCCAAAGTCAACGGGACCAGAAATGGTAATGAGGGGTTTGGAGTTTGAAGGTAGTGCTGAAAAGCAGGTCCAAGGTGCAGAGAAATGATACCCTGAGTTTTACAAGAACAAAACCTGGAGCAAACATCAGAGCTCCTGCAGGAGGCCAGGGAAAGCCCTTCCCTCTCCTACTGCTCCTGGTCCTCCCAGAAGGTTTTCTTCTGTGCTGTTCCCACCCAGATGAGCCTAGTGATGTGCTGCACCCAACATCTGCAAACCAGGGAGGAGCTGGGAGGCTGGAGACACAAAATATCTCTCATCAACTACCCTCACGAACTGGGCTCGGGGAGGCTCATGACCCTTCACTGCACCAAGCCACGGGCTTCTGAGAGGAAAACTCTGAGCCCAGAGCGACCTCAGGAAGACATCCAGCTCCATCCACGGCAGGACCTGATGCACCCCAGGCTTTGCTGGCACGAAAGCTGTGCTGAGCACGACCATCCTGCAAGGTCACTGCCCACCCCCCCCACCCCAGGGAATGGAAACCACGGCAGGGTTTTATGATGGCATTAAACTCAGTGTTCCCAGCACCTCTGGTAGTGCAGGACCTGCTCAGAAGGGTTATTCCAGCCTGAAGGGCAGATTTACCACAAACAAATCCAAATGGAGAAGCAGCCACGGGGCTGTTTGCACCTTCTGCCAAGAAATGTCGGGGCCTCCAGCACGAGAGGGGCAACAAAGCGTTCCTTCCTCTCTCCTTTCTCTTTCTTAGTAAATTAAAAATAATACTAATGGTAGTAAATGCCTCTTGGCTTCATCCCTCTCTCCCATCAGAGCAGATTCAATTAGCAGCTTCCCCGAGTGGCAGAGGTGTGATTTAATCTCAGAACGGGATGCATTAAGATGCAGGGCAGCGGGAAGTTTCCATCTGCCCCCCAACCAAATTCCCCAACCATTCCCACACCGAGGATCAGATAAGATTTCTTGCTTCCCTTCCTCATTAACAGGTTTGGGAGGCACAGCCTGTGGTTTGGTTCAAGAAGCCCTGAAGACACGTTCACCTGGGGGAACACCAGACTCCTTTCTTCATGCAGAGTGGATGTTGTCACCCAACCATGGGATGCTCTGTATGTCCAGGCATCCCCCAAAACATGTTGGTACCCAGTAGCTGGGCACAAAGTGCTTCATACCCTGAGCTGGCAGCTGCTGCCTATAGCCAAAGCACCTCAAAATATCCCGAGCCCAAAGGGAATTCCCACAATACTGGTGGGTGACTGAAACCTTCACAGGTCCCATATCCCAATGGCCAATCCCCAGCACGGGATGCAGCAGCAGCCCCACGGCATCCAAAGTGCTCAGCGAGCTGGAGCAGCTACAGCCACCCCCATCCTGGCACTGTGCCCCATATGAGGGGTTATTGACCCCCTTGGATGACCCAAAACCACAGGCTGTTCCCTTTGCTCCCACACCTCATCCTGCTGATGTCCTCCTGTGGGTTTCCACACCACATCCCGGAGCCGAGTGCCCAGGGAGGAGAGGCAGCAATGCCCACGTCAATCCCTCTGCATCCCACAATTCCTGTTTGATTCCCTTTTAAAGGGGCTGTAATGCAGCACACATTTATACTTCAAAACAGCTTGTTTGTGCAATTGCCAAAAAAAATGTTAAAAAAAAATTATAAAAAAAAAAAGGACACAAAACAGCCCTGCTACAATGACTAATTAGCTCGCTCCTGCCTCGTCCCCTGTAAACAAATGTATTTGTAACCAATTTGCAAGCACTTTGCATAAGGGGCCCAGAACACTCGTGCCTGTTTGATGCATTTTGACATTAATTTGATAATAGCAGCTTAACAAGGAATCCAGGCTCCCCAGCTATAAATATGCTGCTTTTCCACTTCCTTTTATCTGCACAGTGAAATAATGTTTTTCCCCCTGCTGCAATAACCACCATCCAACCCTTTCATGAATGCCCTTTATGTCCTTTAGCATTTTCAAGGCTGCTTTGCTTTCTTTTTTTTTCCTCCTGCTGGAGAAAGTAAAAGGGTTTTATTAGTTGTATTTTTAATTCCTGTTCATCGGGTGGGGGGAGGAAGGAGAAGAGAGGACAGTGATGGTACTCTGATAATGCAGCTTCCAGGAGACAGGGATGAGAGACTTGTTTGTTCAGAAATACTGTTCCATCTACTTGTACTTCCTAGGAGAGAGAAAGCTCATACTTTTTCTCCTCTTCTCCACTCACTGTGGCTCTCTCTCTCCATGCAAACCTTTGCCACCACAGCAAAACCAAATTCAAGCACAGAGAGATGGGAATGGGACTCTGGAGTCCACTCTGATGCCAACCAGAAAGCAAAACAATCACAGGGACTGAACAGAGGCTATGGCTTACCAAATGCCCTGACACCATCATTTCTCCTCTCCTTCTGGTCCTTCCCAAGTCTTTCCACTTTCCCCATGGTCAGAACCTCTCTCACACGCAGGTTCTCCCTCGTGCAATGCACCCTCACCTGCTGGCCCTGGGGAGAGGCCACCTCTGGGGCTGGGAAGTACCAAGCCCAAAATTAGCACCTTGCATCCTGTGGCCACAAAGGAAGCCTCTGGGAGTTGAAGCAATTTGGCTGCTTTTCTCCATATTCCCTTCTCTCCTCCTGCCATCCCAGACAAGGTCCCAGAAAGTGGAAGAACCAGGGACTCTTGCCCACCTCGCTGACATCAATACTCCATGTGCCCAAACACTGGCTGTACAGGTGAGGGTAAAACCAGAAACACACCGAGCCATCCATCTCTCCCCGTGCCAAGCTGAGCTCTTCTCCCTCAGCCTTTCCACACCTCTGCTCCAGTTCTTCCTGCCTGAAGCCAAGTCAGGTCCCTCCTTGCCAACAGATAAGCTGGCAGAGGACACAAGATCAGTACCAAAAGGGAAGGGGGATGCTCTGCACGGGCCTTCCTCAGGTTTCCTCCCACCACTGTTTCACATCAACCACGGCCCTTTCAGCCACTTCCCGCCGGGATCCTCCCATGGGATCCCAAATGCCAAAACCCCACGGCAAGGCCCAGCGATAAGATGGAGGCTTAGCAGAGTCCAAAAGCACATTCTTTCCTCAGCCTCCTCCCTCCTTATCTCCTTCCTCCCTCCCCCAAAACCACATTTAGATAAAAGGTATTGGAACAATAAAATCCATAAGTTAAATACAAGTGCAGGAGGGACGGAGGGAGGGTCTCTGCTCCGTGCCGGGGTGAGCAGACCTGCCAGAACTGAAAAACAACAGAGGAGGGCCCATGATCCACCCTGGAATAAAACCTGGGATCACTGCAGGCAGAGATCCCAGCACACAGACTCCTACAGTCCCAACACAAGTCCTGCACAGACTCACTAATCATTTAAAAACTGATCACACCCCCATTCTGAGGCTCTCCTCTACTTCACCTACCTGGGGTGAGCTGACTCAAGCACCTGGGTACCTGAGCTGCACCATTTTCCACAAACTGCTCCTCCTGCGTGTTTGTTTTGTAGATTTTCTCAATCCAAAGTAGGTGCTGAAGCCTGGTTTCCATGCACCACTATCCCTAGAAACAGCAACACAAGAGACAGCTCAATAGGATGTACATTTTCTTGAGCGTTGGACACCTTCCTCTAGACCAGGTTACTCCAAGCCCCATCCAACCTGACCATGAGTATTCTGTCCCACAGCAGCACGGCTCAGCAGTTGAGTGCTCCGAGATCCATGGAGGAAAAGCATTTTCTAAACACAGAGTAGCTCCTTCTTTAGCAGAGCCCTGAGCCACAAGCAGCACGGTGCGTGGAGCAGCATCCCAAAACCTCAGGCCTGGGGGAGCGGGGCTGTAACCCCTTCAGCAGTGCTCATCCCAGCACTCCCAGTGAAATTCCACAGCTCCCAGTCTGGGCTAGGGCTGCACCCAGGCACATCCCTGCCCACCCACTCCTCACCTCAAAACGCAGTGCCAAGGTGCGCCTACCGGGAGGGCGGCTGTGGGCTCTGGATTTAGAGGGAAATAGGAAGCAGGAGGCAAGGAGACAGACCTGGTTCCAAATGTTTCACTCTTTATTTGAAGTTTTACATGCCACCAGCGTACATGAAAGTTGCACATTCAGAATTCGACTCACTACGAGGACAAGGGGCCAGATGCAAACACAAGTGTCAGACGAGCGCACGGATGGAGGAGCCCGAAGCCAGGAGCTTGTTGGTGTCCGTGACCAGGCTGTCACCCTCGTGGCACTGGGGGTGTCAGAGCTGAACCCACAGTTTTAGGGCCACCTCCCTTTGCCATCTCCAGGGTCGTGAGCTGGGTCTTCTCCCCTAACGCAGCACCTTTCCCTTCCAAACAAGCATTTTTGGTAACATCTCCACCAGATCTGAGGGTGTTTGGAGACCAACTGCCCATTTAATGCTTTCCTGAATTCCCCTTTTCTATCAATGCCAGCAGTTTTTACAAGGAGAAACAATTTTCACCCGCTGTTTAGAGGGAGAGATGACAGAAATAGGGACTCTTACACTGACATTTTATTTTCAAAGAAAGTTTTGATAGAAAAACATTTTCCTCAGCAGCCTTGGGCAGGGAGTTGCAGCTTCCACTTCAAAGGACAAACTTCAAAAACAAATCCAGTGTCCTAATGGTTTTGTGCTACATTACTTAATTGTCATACAGCTAATTAGCAATGCCTGATTTCACATTCTCTGTACATAGATGAAGTTCACAAAAGAAGGGGCTACTTAAAAGAATAAATAAAACAAGGCACCAGGCAGCCAGACTCCGACAACATTAACATAAAACGTTACACTTTACCATTTAAAAAACTGAAATAAAACCCCCATCATGATTAAACCTATATTGATCTGTCTTCCTTCAGATCTCTGAGCTTTGGATCTCTGCAAGAAGGGGGGGAGAATGCAACGCAGCAAGCAGGGGCTTAGCCTGTGCCTCTCTGTATGTATTTCGCCAGCGAGCAGCAGAGATCTTTAAAATTCTAATTATTTCCCTATCACCAAGTAAGATCGGGATCAATAGATGGTACAAACTGACCCCTTTCCTCGAGTGTCAGGGGGAAATTAAAAAAAAAGAAAGGGGAGGGCGAACCGAGAGCGTCAGAGGTCAATGCCACAAAACAATAGATATTGATGTCTCCATTCATTTCAAACAGCGGAAAGGTCAATGCCTCCCTTGCTTCATGTTTTATGGCTGAAATCCTGCTGCTAACAGCAACAATGTTAGTAGTCAGACCTCATCCATCCTTTTTTATTATTATGATTATTTCTAACCAGGTTAGCCATTTTGAAAATTTGACGAAAGCTGGGAAGCAGCACTGGGGGCTGGGTAGGAGGAGAAGAGGGGAAGCTGCCCTGGAAATTAATGGAAGGCATGGTTTCCATTAGTTTTCGAGTCTGCCTGTCCCCCTACCTGTGCCCCAGTTTGTCCCTCACTGCCCCCTAAAAAATGAAAAAGGCCTGAGGCAACATCCCTTCACTATTAATCATTATTCCCCGTACAAGACCCCAATTGGTTTCTATGGAAATGATTCTCCTGCTGGAGTACCCCAGCTGCCTGCACATCTCATCACACAGGCAGGAGAGCTGCAGTGGAAGAACACCCAGCACAGCTCCTGCACTGCTCTCCCTGTGGACAGGGAGAGGAGCTTTGGCTGGACACTCTGCTGGGACCGGCCAAGAGGGAATTGCATCTCCCTTAAGCAGGTAAAACAACCCTTCTGCACCCCACCAGTGGAAAACACTCACATTCCTGTGGCCCCATCCTACAAAAGTGCTGCTGGGAGAAAGCACCCAGTCCCCCAGAGGACTCTCACACCTCTGAAGACCAAGGTGAGGGCACAGTCCTGCTCTGCTCCCCAGGGTCTCACACACCTGGCAGAGGAGGAGGCAGCCCCAGCCCTGCCCTGAGCTCCCCAGGGAGAAACACCTCACAGGAAGGGGAGAGCATTCGGCACCCCTGGGTGCTCCCTGCCAGGCAGATGAGCCTCCTCCCTTCCACAAGTGAGGAAACTGAGGCCAAGCCTCACGACGTGTGTCTGGCTTCCAGCACGAGGTCCGTGACTCCATCCTGCCCTACCTCCTCTCACTCCAATCTCTTCTCCTCCTGCCAAACCACCTCCCCGACAGACAAGTGAACGCAGCCCGAGCTCTCCAAAGGGAGGAAAGGCTGTCACCACACAGCCCCTTCCCCAGATGGAGCAGTGGATACACTGTCACTTCCCAAAGAGACCATGAAATCAGCTTTGCAAAGGGCTGAGGAGGCAATCCTTTAAACTACACTGCTCCTAAGAAACCCAGGGGAATACTGATGACTCAGCCACTCGCAATTCCCCACACCAAAACCACTGTCCCTTCAGAGCCTTCCCAGCCTGCAGGAACCAAATGACACTTTGCCAAACAAGACTCTGGCCACCAGCACAGCAGCAAACAACAGCGGATTTTAGGCACTAACAGCAGCTGTCCCAGAATATCCTTCTCCCACAGAAGAGTGGACACCTTGATGGTGGTCAAAGCAAGGATTTCTGCTGCAGTTCCCAAAGATTGGAGGTCTGCTTTGGAGTGCAGCAAGGAACAGGCCAGCAGGGACTAGGATCCTGCAGAGGCACTCCCTGTGAGAAGGGCACCTTCTGGAATTGAATTCATTTATTTTAGACTATGGACAGCGGCATCAGCAGGCTCAGAGATCACCTCATTAGATGCTCACAGACAGCGGGAGGGAGATTTCTGGAGAGATGGGGACAGATAGCAGAGAAGAGGAGGGGGAATTTCATATTAAATAAAAGCCAGGAGCAGAACACCCATCTCTCTGCTCCCCTCTTCTCCTCTACGGCTTCCTGCAGGAGCCTGAGCGCCGAGTGGGCTCCGAGTCCCATCCATTGCTCGGCTCAGAACATATGGAGCTGTGTTTAATAGCCCAGTTCTGCCAATTGGGGACTATTAGGGTGGGTTCTTTTCCCAGTGTAAATGTTGCAGAATATAAATTGTAATTAACACCGATGCCAAAATAGCACTTAGAGAAAATAAGCACATTATTAACATCTGGTGAATCCTGCCTGGAGTGCAGAAGCAGCGGAAATTCTCACTCACCATAAGAGGATTTGTAGTAGAGATGTCGAGCGCTGGCCCGGAGTCGGGGGTGAAAGGAATTTTTATGTCTTTTATCACAATTTGGGATTCTGCCTTTATCACCTGTGGGTGACCTTTCCTAGCCCTGGTTGTAGCTGGCAGCATCACCAGGACTTCTGACCCACTTGCACAACTACAGATGCCTAAACAACATAATCCCAGGCAACAGAATAACAGCATTATAAAACATGCCTGATTGCTGCCCCCACATCCAGCAAGACACAAGGCAGGTGGATATGGATGTGCCAAGCCAAAGGAACAGCCTGTTCCATCAGTTGACTGCAATCCCAAGACCAAAGTGTTAACAGCACTATCAAGCAACAGCTGGTTTCTGCACACCTCTGTCCCCCATCCAGGTTTTCCAGTGGGACAGGAACAGGTGAGTTGGCAGCACTACCAAGCTCTTGCTGATGCCACAGCCTGTTTGTGGAGGGGAAATCCCTGCTGAGGGTGGGAATGGCCTCGCTCCTGTAGCACGTACCAAACTGCTGGGATTCCTTCACAGGACTACAGAGGTTCCCTTAGGCATCAGAGAGCTGGCTCCATACCCTCAGCCTTTCCCTCTGCCCTGCCCTGCAGCCAGAGGCACAAGGAGGAGAAAGCAGCTTTGCCAATGCTTCAGACAAGGAGGAGAAAGTAGCTTTGCAAACACTCTGCCTAACCCTCACTAGTTATCCTAGGAAAGAAACCTGGACAAAAACCAGGCAGAGCTGAAGTGGACAGAGCAGCAGCTCGTGTTCCTGCCAAAAAGTCCATCAGATGTGCTGAAGTGAGGGTAGAAGGAGAGAAGAAAGCTATTGGAGAGGGAGAGAGGGACTCAAACAGGCAAGTAATATGACAAGAGGTAGAAAGAATGACCTCATCAGGGAGAATGGGAGGGAAAACAGCAGCAGGATGCCAAGAACAGGGCACCAGTTCCTGACACTCATCTGCACGGAGCCAAACTCGAGGCAGAGCCTCAAACACTTCAGGAGGGCTCAGAGCTCAGCTGCAGCATTCCCAGAGGAGCACGAGCCAGCCTCACCATCCTGCTGCCAACTGCAAAGCAGAGACTGTGCTGGCTCCCTGTCCTGAGAGGGGAAGGGAGGGAACCTCAGCAAACCATGCAGGGCTCGGTTCCAGCGAGGCACAGACCTGTGCCAGCAGGAGCCTGACATTTACCTGCTCCTTACACTGTAACCTCTCCAAGCACAAGGGTTATCACAGCCTGGCTCAAGATTTACACCTGCAGGACAGACTTTCAGGCAGGCTCACACCTGGCTGACAGGAAAATAAGGAGGGAAAGTCCTGCAAAGCTGGGAGATGCACTTTACTCTCAAATCTAGTCCATCAGACATGGGGTCCTATGAACACTGAGAGCAGAACATTGTTTGGGAGATGGCATCTTGTGCAGAACATGCTGACAAGGAGATGGGGACATCATCTTTGGACAACTCTGGGCCTCCCCAGGAAAGCACTGCTCAACACATTCAGGATTTAGGTGAATTTAGACACCTCTGGTCAGTAGCTGCTTTGCAGAAGACAGACCTGGTTTGCTACCAAGGGAAATTCTGCCACCCAAAAATGTAGCTCCAGGAATTCATTACTTGGCTTTTGGTACAGCTGTCTGATGCTTTCAAAAGTGCTCAGTAAATAAGGCAATACGAAAATGATCCAGACCACTACTGATGCCTGAGGAAGTTCTGTGGAGCAGAGAAGCTGACTGAAATCACACTGTGAAAATACTTCATAACATCTCTAAAATTAGCATGAGCTCAAGGCATGGGATATAAGGACAGAACTGGAACACTACATTCCCATCTACACTGCAAGACAGACTGCATATAAATCAGATCTGAGCCTCAACTTATTCACTGTAGGCACCATCTACCCTAAGACAAGGATTTCCAAAAGAGCTGAGAACTTCTTCCACCAGACCACTGGAAACAGCATCAGCAAGAACATACCATGGTTGAGATGTTAATGACCTTAATTCGTTATTCAAGAATAAAAAAAGAGTCCTTGTGGTACCTCTCCATCAAAAAAAACCCCCTTTAAATATCCAGGACTGCACGTGTGTGACTACAAATGCCTATTTTTTTAACATAGAAAAGATGTGATGCACTTCAATTGAGCAACACATTTTTGTGCCTCTCAGCTGGCCTAGGCTTCCTACTTTGCCAAAAAACAGACCGAAGCAAAGAATGATTTCCACCAACACCACAAAGCACACTGCCAACGTACACAGGGGCCCTTGGGAAAGACACCAGGCGACACAGGGGAAAGAGCATCGTTAAGTCAGTCTCTCTTACCTTTAACTTCGGCAAAATAACGAAACAATTCATACCAACCGCAAGGAAATACTCATCAGATTCCAGAAGCCTTTGAGACGGGATTTTCAGATGCAAGCAAATATCCAACAGATTTTTTTTTCCCCACTGCAAAGGACCAGCTTTTTTTTTTTTTTATTATTATTATTTTGCAATTGCACCTGGTTAAAGTGATTGTACAGCATCCAGTGAGGTGGCCAGGAGCCGAAGACGGGCAATCCAGGCCAACACGAAGCTGTTCCATGTGTTCACGCTGACTTGTCCTTTTTCCCTGCTGTGACAGTCACCACCACAAATTGGGAGGTTCCTCGGCCACTCTGCTCTTAAACAAGGTAATTTCATCCAAGTGCCGCATGGGGACATCTCTGATGACCTCTGTCAAGTCCTCATGAAGCAGAGGGAAAATGACGACATTTAATGCAGGGCGTTCTGCCTGGAAACTAAATCAGACACAGGTTATTAGCCAAGGAAAAATACCAATTCTCCAGTGCAAGAGAAGGGAATGGCCTGGATATCAATCATGCAGGGGTGGGGGCACGGAAGGGTTGTTCAGAGGAGGCAGGAGGGGCAGCTGGAACTCCAGGGCTGCCTCTCTTCCCTCTCTGTGTCAGCAGGGAGTGCAGGCAGGGCTTGCACCCCTTCTCAGCGAGTGTGCTGAGCTGGCACAAGGCCAGATTGCACCTAAAACAGGGAGGAAGAAGATTTTTTTAAATTAATAAATAAATCACAACATACAGGCATTTTTAAAGGACCAGAGATCCCAAGAGCTCTGCCCAAGCTGGGCAAGGTGCTCAGAGATAACAACTGAAACCACCTGCAAACCAGCAGCAAGTTGCAGAGCCATTAGGAAAATCAGGCCAGAGCAGTGCCAGGCATTCCCTGGGGGCTGAGCCTGGGATTATCACTTCAGGCTGGGTTGTTCTGCATGCAGAGTCTACACTCTGCAATTAGAGCACAGGCAAGTTTAGAAAGCTCAGATGTGCAGATAAGCATTTAAGTGTGCTCACTCACACACACACACACACACTGCAGCCTCCTTTATAATCCAGGCTGCAGAGCAGAGGAAGAGATCTACAAAAGTTAAAGCCATTAAACAATGTAGAAAGAACCATACAAAAAGAAAAAAAAATGTCCCCATCAGCAAGTACCCCACACGACAGCAACAGTATTAGTGTGGTATAACAAGAGTTGAGTCTTTTAAAGCTGGGGGGTAAAATTGTAGCATAATTTCCCTTAAGAGCTACACCTTAAGATTAAAAAGGTTTGTGACTCTTAGCCCTGTGCCACCAAGATGCTTCCCCTGAATGGTGTGACAAGGACCAGTTCATTATCACTCTCAAGGAGGCAGAGTCACAGTGGCAGCACCAGTCCCTGGAGGCCATGCTGACTCTAAAGAGGAGCTCACTGCTCGACAAACTTCTCTTAGACAGATGAGTGCCTGGAAGATTCCCAGCTCATCACTAGCTCTGAAACAGTCAGATTTCTGTCAAACAGAGGGGGAATGGCTGGAGATTCAGCTGCTGGAAACACACATGAAAACCCCAGCTAGCAACACCCAGCTGAAGGAAGGGACATGAGAGACTGGCATTTCCTGGGAGACAGAAAGGATATTTCCATCCACAAATTATTTGGAGCTGCCAAAAATGTGACAGAGAAACACCCTTTCCCAGGCTAGCTGCTCAGTCCTGGTGGGTTAAATTCATTAGCCTAAGTAGCTGCAGGAGTAAGGATTTCCAGCACTACCTGGGGCAATTTGATATCTCTCTGCATCACAGACCTGCCCTTCATGCCTCGTGCCTAAGGGCTGACAGGAAAGGACACGGCTCCTCGAGTGGATCTGGGGGCTTGTGTTGGAGCTGTGCAGCTTCTTACTTGCACAGCACTGCCCTCAAGAAATCAACCAGCAAAATAACTGCTGATGTGGGAGGCAGCTGGTAAAGTCTGCAGTGAAATCATATAAAATACAGCCAAATGTCTCTTTGATAGTCCCTCCTCTGCCTCAGCTCTTCATGTTTCTTATCCAACACCACAGTCCTGCAGAGAAAATCATGTTAATAGACCAAGTTCACTGAAGTTCAGCAAGGAAGCAACTGCCATCTCCCCAAGGGAAAGAAACCTCTGCTTCCTCCTTTGTATACACTCTCCCAGATTGGATCTGCATGCTGCCTTCTCACCATATACAAAATTGTAGTTTATAAGCAGCCTTTACATGTAGCTATAAAAACAGGAACCCAGACAAGTTTACATGATGAACTGCCACCGAGACAACTCAAAAAACCCCAATGCACTCACAGTGCCCCTTCCAAAGAGGCTGGGTCTGTTTGATGGGTTTGAACTTCATCTCAAAAAAAAAAAAAAAAGAAAAAAAGGAAAAAAGAAAAAGAGAAAGCTTTGTAATTTTCTCCCCCCCCACAACAGGAAACTGTATGTTACTGCAAACCTTGTAAATTCCAAACCCCAGCAAGTTGACGCCGGAGAATTCTTTCCATGTACAATTTGTGTGATTTAAGAAAAAAAAAAATCAAATGCACATGGTTCACTATTATTCTCAGCTAAATGTGCGTGCAAAGCCTCCCCTTTAACTGCCTGTTAAAAAACACCCTGATTTTAACGAGCAGCTGTCATAATGTTAAACTGGGATTAGCAGTTCCCAAAAGCAGCCTCCCTCTGCAATCCATGCTCCTTTAGTCCTTCCCCGGAAGGCAATTCCTTTCTTCATACACCTGTCCAGGTGGGCTAGATTAAGTGAGAGGCACTTAGAGCCCTAGTTTGAAAGGCCCCAGGCATGGGGAGGAGATAACAAGAAGGGGAAGAGAGTGAGTTAATGAGTTGCAGAATAGCTCCTGTAATCTTCTTGAGGGTTCTTTCCTCATTCCACACCTGGATGGACTTCAAACTCCATCCACCTCTGCAAACGCATGGCTTGTAAAATTAAAACCCGAAGGACAGAGAGGGATGTCGACCTGGGGAGACAAAAGAGCTGCAGTTTCAGACACGAAACCCTGCTTGCCTTTTTTTTTTTCCTCTGAGGGGAAAAAAGCCAAGGATATGCTTGCTTGCAATCCCCTACAAAACCTCCAGACTAAACTCATCATGATTAATTAAATGAAAGCAAGTTTTCTAGGCAACTGACTCGCAGCCCCTCCAAAACAGACCCTTTAATCAGAAACAACCACTGGGATAACAAAGAAAACACCCCACACACACACACTTATATTTTCCAACATAGCCTCTGGTCCAGCAGACTCAACACCAAACCAACAACCACCCAGCAGGAACTTTCCCAAGGAGGTCTCTGAAGTGTCCTCATTTGGATGTGGACACAGGGCCGGTCGGGCCTCAGCAGCTGGCTGGAATCATCCACGGAGCTGGGAAACAACGCCAAAGCACACCCTGTGTCACAAATTCCTCCTGGCATCAGCAGAGGTACAACGTCCCCCTGCTGTTAGATCTTGAACAGGTTGTATGTGGATGAAAGGGTTAACGATGCCGTGCTCTTTGTCTCCAAAATTATCCCAGAACAGGTGTGGACTGGACACAGTAAGGTTATTTTCAAGTGAACAGCTTGGTAAATAGCCTAACACTACACTCTCAATTACTTCCAACCACTGTGGTAGGATTCAATATGTAGGTCAGGGACAAAGTCAAAAAGAAAGAGAAAAAGTCTAAAGCAAAGCTGCACTTTGATCAGATTTCCTCAATTTTAGCAAGACAAAAGAGTCCCTCCCTGGAATGCAGTTATCTCCTGGCAAACACTGACATACCTCTCCGGAGAAGCCAGTGAGTCCCCTGGAGACTCCACCTGCTGAGAGAGCCAAAGGACAGCCCAAAGCCATGGGGAATCTCACCAGCCAGCCTGGAGGGATGGGTTATACCCCCCTGCAACCCTCTGCACCACAGACCCTGGAGGATCACAGCTCCCCTGTGTTAGATGCTGCTCAGACTTACCTCCTTTACTTGTAAGGAAAGCATAAGGCAGTGTTTGGGGCTGAGGAATGCATCTCCCCTTGAGATTTACAGAGAAACCCAAGGAAAGCCTTATGCCAAATTCCAACCTTTCAGCACATCCCACTTCCCAGAAGCTGGCAAGCAAGAGAGAGGGCACACAAGGTGGGGTAATTGAGCACTGCCAACAAAAGCAGCACACAGCAGATAGAGTGAGGAAATACAGTGTATCAGGAGTGGATCAAGGCCAGATCTCTGAACACCACAAACTGAGCTGGACTTATGGGAAAAGAGGCTCCAGAGACAGAAAGGAAGGAAGGAAACCAGGAGAAGCTTGATTTAGGGGAACAGAGCACAGCAGGGACAGAGCAGACGTGGACTCTGGTTGGCACGACTCTCAAATGCAAACCAGCCTCTGCTGCAGTTACACACCTTCTCCCCTGTGCGTCCAGACCTCCCCCACAGGCTGGTGAGCTGCTTCTGGAGAGGCACAAGTTTCCCAAGGGAAGAGAATTGGGACCAACTCACTTTTTTGCCCTGTACACAGCTCTTTGATCTACATTCACAACCCCCTGTTAATCCTCTGCCAGGCACAGCCTAAGCCTGTTTTTTCTGGAAGACTTGCTCACATCTCAAAGCTCAAGTGTGGCATCAGTCTTGAAAGCCTCAGCCAGCTTACCTGAGCCAGGCTGGAAACTCCCTCCCTTGAGCATGGCACAGTGGAATGGAGGAAGTGCCAGGACAAGCTGGAACAGCTGGCAGCAGCATGACCCAACACACACACACACACACTTTCCTCATCTTCCCAGGGAAGGCCAGACAACCACTTAAAATTTGTTCCACTGGCAGTGTCCTGACCTCAGTATCAGGGAGCTGCAAAAGCTCTCCTTGCTTACAGTGACTGCCAACGAACCTTCTCCAGGGCATTTTCCAGCCACGCCAAAGAAACTGCAGGTGGGATTCTCCCAGACCCCTTCCTTTGTGAGCAGGGAGGACTCTTGCCCTCCACTCATCCCCCAGAAGCCTCTCAAGAGGGGTGCAAAGCCTCCCCACGCTGACCCTAAAGCAGACCCATTCCTCAGTGCCATTCTCTCTTCCAGCCCTGCCAGAATGCCAGCGCTGAGCAGACTTCATTACCAAAGCTCAGAAAAGGACTTAAAAAGTTCCCAGGGAAAGCTGTTATGATTCCTCTGGCTGCTCTTAACTCCACACAATGAGATATTTTCTCTATAAGGTGTTTTCCTCTCAGGGTGTCTTCCTTCCATCCCTTCACATCCACACGGACAAACCAACGTTCTCCCGAAGCCTGTGGTTTTCCCTCACTGTAAATCCCATCACTACAGCCTCCAACCTGAGACCAAGGGGTGTAGATGGGACTCTGGGAATCCTTCACACACATCACTACCAACTCTTCTCCCCTTATCTCCAAGGCAGCATCATCTGCCATTGCACTGAGCCACAGGGAAGGAGCAATAACACATCAGACTCATCCCGAGCCGAGGCAAATTACGTCTCTCTGCTGTGGTTTCCCTGTAAGGCATGAATGGCACTCTGCTGCTTCTCCTGTGAACTGAGGTTTGTATCCAACACGCCTGCAGATTGAGGTTCTTACATTATTTTGCCAGCTGAACTCTGCATCAGTCAAATGTGACCGGACAATTAGAGGGGGAGGGAATAAGAGCCCAAAGAGCGATGCCAGAGAGCCCAGGACATGTCCTAGGGGAGTGCTCTGCCAGAGCAAGCTGAAAGTTATTTCCTAATCTCTTCCACAAATTAAAAAGCTACTGCAATAACTGCTCAATTAGATTTATTTTACTATGGAAATGCTTTAAAGCTGCAGTTAATGCTTCCGTTCAGCCTTTTACACCCTCATGAAGAGAAAGCACGACAGTACTATTCCAATATTATTTCTCAGCCAAGAGAGAGAGGACAATCCTTGAAAGTTATTTCATGCACAAACCAATCTACCCGCTGAGGAAGGTTTCAGGACTGAATTCCCTTCAAAACACATGAGCTGGCAGTTAGAACGAGCCATTTGGGTCAACCACAGGAATGCATTTAAAGAAGGGGGTTTGTGAATACCCTCAAAAGACGATAAATTAACGTGGCAAACTGGGGACAGTCCCACAAGCCGTGCTGGCTCGTAAAGTATTTGAACCCACCCATAAACAACATCCCTGGTAGAAGCAAAGGTGTCTGGGCCACACCTCGAGCAGTCAGCCTTTGCCAAGCCTGCCAAGGAATCCTTGGGCAACGCAAGCTGACAAGGATGCAGTTTGTTATTCAGTCTGTGACAGAATGATTCAGGGGTTTCCAAGAGCAGGAAATGAAACAGACAATGAAAGCTTGAGCAGGATGCTAATGATTCACTCCACCAGCCTGGCCATACATTAAGTCTTCTGCAATCCCACTTCTGCGGGGCCCGGAGCCCACGGCACGCTGAGGCTGCCGGGGTGGGGTCAGCAGCCACCACTGGCTCTGGGACGCAGGACTTCCTCAAGGTCAGAAGGAAGAGAAGGTGGTGAAGGGATGCAAAACCAGCTTGTAAATCTTAAAAGAGCCCTAGGTGCTAATACCAGCTTTTTGCAGTGTCAATCCGACTGCAGCAGTGCGGGAGCGACGCCGCAGGACTCGGCTGAATTCAAAGATCTTGCACACATCTACTGCTCCTACAGCCCCCTCTGACAGTAAAAGGATTACCCAAAAAGGGATTTTCAGAGCCCACAGTGAGAAGCCAGGCAAGAGGAATACTGCAGGGATAGCCAGGGCAGGGGGGAACGCTTAGCCCTGAGGTGAGCAAAAATTCCTTTGTGATAGTTCAGTCCTGTGGTAAATGCCAGGAGAGGAACCGGCTCGCTCAGCACTTTACAAATACTCAGTTTCAGCTCCTTGTTCCCACCTGGAAGCCCTATTTCTGCATCTGAATCCCAGGAGGGTGCTTCTTCCCTTCAGTGAGCATCATGGCTCTCACAGCCACCCAGGGCCACTGGAAATCAGCAGTTTCAGGAAAGGTAAGATCCAGCCAAGAGTTTCATGCTAAAAAAGGGCAATAACGAGCAGAGTGAAATTTAGGTAATGCTACAGAAGATCGAATAGGAAGATCCAATTCAGATTGAAACAGCTATTCCTAGAAAGTGGCAGGAATCTTACTGTGAAAGTCACTTCAAACTAAGCAGTGCTCATACCTGACACAGGCAGGGTAACTTAAGTGTTTCACTTTCTCTGGGTCTTGGATCCTCAGAACAGGCAGACTGTCCTAAATGAGTACACACTCCAGCTGCACCACAGCTTTTCCCTCTCTGCCGTGGCTGAGCTTGGATTCCATTTCTGTAAATCACAGCTCACCTCTATGCCATGACACTTTCCCCTTCTGTATGAAGAATCCCTAATGGCACTGTGTTCTTAGAGGTTTTTTGGTTTGCTTGTGGTTTTTTTTTTTTGGTTTGGTTTGGTTTTTTTTGTTTGTTTGGTTTTTTGGTTTTGATTGGTTCGGTTTTTAATTATTATTTTATCCTAGCTTTCTTGATCTTTTCCTAAGGTGTTTTTCCAAGGACTTTTCATTGACTCGTGTTGTCTGGTGTTGTAGAGTCCTTGAAATCATTACAATGGTAGGAGCTATTTAAACACTTCAGCTAAAACCGACAAAATTCTAAATGCACACACTGGAAAATAAAAATCTGCCCTTGAGGCCAAGAGGGTATTTGCCAAAGCATTTCCCATCCCCTCTTCCAGCCTGTTTTCCAACTGTAAGCTTCACCAGGAAAGCAACTTCTCCTGCACATTTGTGAAGTGCCCACTAACCACACCACGTAGCTGTGCAAGCCTGAAGTCATCCAAATTCCTTGCCCGCAGCATTTTTGGGGCAGAGAAATAACAGGCGTATAAATACGATTATTTAGCACGCAGCCTCGGCAAGCGGTGGGACCTTCCATGGGTCACAGCTCCATCTACCGACTATTCCACAAAATAACAGCGTGGAAAGCCCCGGGAAAGCTCCTGGTAGCAGGAATCATCCCCATTGTGTTTGCTGGATGTGCTGCTATCTGAAGTGTGGCAGCAGCTGAGCACCATGTGATAGGAAAAAAAATGTCATTTTACAGAGAAACTGAGACTAGACCACCGTCATGTGAAATCTGAGGAAGATCAGGGAAGTGGATATGGATCACTCAAGCCACATTTCCCACTCTAACCACCAGGCCCTTCTTATGTGCAGAGTATGTCCCTGAATCATAAAGATCACCCCTCCTATTCACACTGAAGGAAAAAGAATAAAGAAAAACACTGCAATGATTTATCTGCCCAGAGGGAAACAATCTTTACAGTCTTCTCTACAGCTCAGAGGAGACCTTGCCCTTGCAAGCCTCCTGTTTGCTGATGAGGCTCCAGATGAGCCCCGTTCTGCCTCTTGTGTGTCATTGCAAAAGAGCCAGAACTGAATCAGAGGCTTTTACTGACTTAAATACATGAACTAGTTTGTCTCAAAAACCAGCAAACTTCAAGCAGAAACTGCTCACCAGAAATCTGGACACCACAGGGCCTGGCTCAGAGTCGTCACAAGACCAAGAGACATGAGAACAAGTCTCTTTTCAGGCCAGTGGGACAGAAATACATAACACTAACCTCATTTTACAGCCAAAGGGGAGAGTTTGGGAATCATGCTGTAAGTCATCAGTGTGATGCAGCAGATTTAATTCCCAAGCTCCCATCACCACACCCTGTATATACACCATCTTCCAGTACAATTCCATTTCTTCTTCTTTTAAAGGCACTGGGAAATGGGAGTCACTCTAGCCCTGTGTCCCTGTTCAAAACTGTCTCTCAACCTAAACAACACCATCTCCATAGCCCTAAAGCAGGAACTCTGACCCTCACTGGGATCTGAAGAATAGGGATCCATTGCCCCAGCTCAAGAAAGGGAGCAAACAAAGGCTCATTCCGGTCCCTCCTTTCCACCCACTCTCCACGTTCCCCATGCAGCATCTGCACACATTCCAAACAAATGGAAAAAAAAAAAATCAGGATAAATCACCTTATTTAATTCTGGCACAAGGATGTATAACTTCCAACTTGCTGCCCAATGGGCTCTTCCAATGTAAAACTTGGATTAAAGAGACACCAGCAGCACACTTTCAGGGGAAGCCATGCTGTGTGAATTAGAGCCTCACCCACAGGTTTAAGCTCACACACACAGATTTTACTGCACATCTCTCTGCCCTTGGAGCAGCAGACAAAATGCAGCCAAGAGAAAGTCAATTCCTGACTCTGTCTGAAGGCACATTTGTGCAAGGATGAGAATGGGATCACTGGAGAAGTCACGTGGTTAAAGACTCGCTGATGGCTCATGGAAGACTCCAGGCTTTGCTTACACATCATTTTCTGTATTTTGTTCCTTCCAATTTATTACTAGAGACAGTTGCATGAGAATGGGATCTGTGTTGCTTAGGAGAGCATCTGCTCCCACTACTTATCCTCCTCCTGAAGTCATAATCTTACGTGACATCAAAATCGTTTCCAGAGCCACCAATTACAGTGTCACAGAGGATTATGACTTCAGGTGTAGAATTTGCAGTGGGAGCAGATGCTCTCTTCAGCAGAAAAAAAAATAAAAATTACAAAACCTGGCCTTCAAAAAATCCTGTTTTGATACAAGTGTCTCTATTAATAAAATACAAAAGAAGAAAATAAGTTTGACAGCCAGAACTGTCGCTAAATATAAAAATAGTTCTTTAACATTTCCATGAGGCATCAGCTGCTCTTTGGAAAGTTCCCAGGGTTTAAATTACTAAGAGGTACAGAATGTAGCGAGAATCTGTCCATGACAGAGAAAACAAGGGAGAAAATACTGCAGAATGGTGTATTTCTGCCCAGTAAATGGACATTTAAATTTTGGCCTGTGCTGCAATGGCACCTCAGAGGGGAGGGAAAATAAAAAACAGGAACTGTGGATTTTTGGTTCTTTCTAAGGATCCCCAAAGCACAACTGAAATCAAACCAGAAATGTTTTTACAGATACAAAGCCCCGTGAAAAACAAACTCAAAGGATCCTTGTGGCATCACAAGGAATTTACTCAGATGCTTCCAACGATCCCTATCCCAGAAGGACACAGAGGCTTTCAGAGGCAGCAACAATCCCGGGAGCAGTTTGGTAGGGAGCTAATATAGTCACAGGCTCTCCTGGATTTGTTCCACGGAAACAAGCCAAGTGTAATAAGTCAGCTTGAAGCTGGAGGAAGGCTGGGGGGGGAGGAGCACCCTTTAGGATGCACTAATAACGCCGTGTGATTTGAAATTTTTATTAAGAGCTTAACAGGGCACAGCAACAGTAGGTGACAAAGGAAACAAGGCTGAAGGCGGGGAAAAAAAAGCCTTATAGAAAAAAAGAAAATAATAACGGAAAGTCTGCTGCATGGGAAATATTTTGTAAGATGACTGCCACTATTAGAAGATTTCCAAATGCCAAGAGTAATTAAAAGCTCTCTTTTCAAATGCAGTTCACGGGCTCACACACAAACGTTTCCCACCACGTGAGGCTCAGAACACTGCAAGGGGCCAGGCAAAATGCATTTAAGAACTGCCAAACGTGCAAAGGCAGTTTGTACCAATTCTCCCCCCTCACCGCATCCCCCAGAAGAAAAAACCCTTCACAACAACCCTTTAAAGGCTTTGAATTGCTGCTGCCAGGGGATTATCAGTAAGTGACATTTACAAGTGATTAGAGGACAGAGAATTATCTTAGTCACTTGTGGGAAAGGAGGAAAGCTTCAAGGTCAAATCTCTCAGTACTTAAAACGTCGGCAGATGTTTTGTTTACACAAAAAAGTGTCATTTGATTTATGATGGAGCTTTACATCCAGAGCTTCAACTCAGCCAACGGAACTGCAGAGAACATGGGTGGGAATGGAATCAAAAATTCATATAATACCTTCAGATACTCCACTGATTCACTCTTATTAAAGTAAGAGGCCGGTTTACGTGCCAAGCAGCTACACAGTACCTATTAGCTTCTTGGAACAAGCGCTCCCAGCCATATAAACCTTGGCAGGCAAGGAAACGGAGATTAATCTCCAACAGCTCCAAAAATCCCACATCAACCCCCCTCCCGCACTCACCTCCGCACAAGGGATTGCTGGAGATTTTTGCAAACGGTAAGAGATTCTCCCACAAACATGTGGCACATGATGACCTCAAGGCAGTTGGCCATGAATGACATCACTGCGTCAGACTGCAGAGTCCCGCTCCGGGAGACGATGCAAAGCCGCTGGAGAGAGGAGCAGTGACTCAGTGCCTGGAAGAACTGGGCGCCCGCACAGAAGTACGGCTGTTCCAGCCTGCGGGAATAAACAAAAACAAGTCAATGGGCAATTCACACTTGGGACAGCTCTCGGACAAGAGAGGGGAGGCAGCGCATTCATGGGGGGATGGCAAATGGAGAGCAGTGTCCCCACCGCTGACAGACAAGGACACAAACTGCAGAATTTCGGTGCCCGCAGGGAGCAACCCTGGAATAACCCTGGTTTTGCAAGTTTTCCACAAAGGATGTTGGGTAAGACAAGCCTTGGTGCTGAGCAGCAGATCCATTCTGGTCCTACAAGCACAGCCTGGCTTTTGCTACCTGACATCCACTGAGCAGGTGATGTGGATTCTGCTCCAGTGCACAAACACTGATCACAACGGTCATATCTTCAGTTTAACATCTTCACTTCACTGCCTAGAGAGAAGCAGCCATGAAAAACACACAGTGCACACGGGGTGATGCAGAACTTAAGCCTCTGGGACCAAGAGAGTGACCACAATCAGCCCTGGCAAAGGATCAGAGCTACTGCTTGCCCACAGGAAGAATAACCATCATCATCCCAACCTTCATCCTAAACACCTGGCCCAGGGAAAGAGAGACAGGATCCTCTGTCATGGTAATCCAGCAGGAGAACAAAATGACACAGTGAAGCCACACCTGGCCAATGTGGGGCCTGTGTTTTAACCAGCAGCATATCTGGGTGATTCCCTCACAGAAACCAGCCTGCAGGAAGCAGAACCTGCTCAGGGCTGGTGTCACTAAGAGAGTTCATCTGCTTAGAGCAGATTTACTACAGGGCTTCAGAGCACTTGGGAATCTCAGTCATTGGGTCAGGAAGGCCAAGAGCTCCAAGCAGGTTAATCCATTAGGTGATAACAAGCTGTCGGTCCCAACCTGATCTGGATAATCTCTGCACAGGCTTTTGTAGTACCCAGGGGTATCTCAGCAACTTAATCCTGTTAATTGATAAATTCTGCTTTAGTCTCAGCCTGCAACTGCTGTTGCCTGGAGAGATCCTAAGAGCATATCAGCGCTTTGGGTAATGAATTAAAACTAATATCAAAAAGATGGGCGTCCTCTCCAATTTTTCAACAGAACTATTGGGTCACTGTAAATTTAGGACAAAAAATTCAGCATCCTGGCAGCAGTTTTCCAGGTGAATCCCTGAGACACGTCAGCTACACTTGCAATGCCGCCCTTCACTCGCTGGATGGCAATGTTGCTTTGGAAGATCCCCTTAAACTCGGCCTGGAAAACTGGGAAGGTAAAGAAGGGTGGGAACAGCAGGGAATCAGTCAAATGAAAAGGAAACTACATTATCAGGAGGAAGTGCTAAACACTACAACCATTTTAAGCCTACATAAAACCCGAGATCTTAGGCAGGAAAGAGGAATGACAGCTTCCATCGAAGCATGGTACAAGGAGACACCCTTGTTCCAGCCTTTATTCCAGGCTCTGTGCTGCCTCCCACCTGTATTTACTGCTCCTGGCCTCCATTTCAAAGCCTCTGGAAACTACAGGGCCCAGGCTGAGCAAAAGAACACTGCACACCCAAACCTCCTTCCCCAGCCCTCAGTCCTTCCACGCCTCTTTACTCTCCTGAAGGTTAAAGACACATTCATGTAACCCAAGACATCGAGCAAATGAATTTCCAACAGCTGCCATCTCTTGAATGAGAGATCTGCATGGTATAAATGGGAAGTGGTGGAACATGAAAACCCTTCTGAGGTGTTTTAGCCACCCTGGATCCCTTCACAGATTGCAGTGGATCAGGAACAGGCCCACAAACACCAGTTCCAGGCGATGAGCAACAATTTCAGTCACAGCAACTGAACCGTGACTGCAGAATGATTTTGCTGCTACAACTATTCAGCATTTTGGATCCTTTTGTGTACAGTCCCATTGTAGCAACAGGACTAACAGATCCTGCATTTTCATCAAAATAACCTGATGGGGGGGGTGGAGAAAAAAAGCATCTTTCTAAAGTAATAACATTTCTATTAATACAGACTGGTGCAAAGAAACTATCTGTGCCCTTTGATTTCATGAGCACATTTTGGCTACCATGAAGCTCCTTTGTGGCCCCCTTAGGATCAGATCCTTTAAATCCTACCAGGAGAGGAACACCAACAGGACAAACTCTAAATTTGGAATGCTTTCAGTAAATTATCAAGAAAAGAAATGAAAAAACAAAGAGATGAGATTTTAATACAAACCAAAGGCAGGAAAATATCTCATTGGGAAACCTGAGGAGAACTCTACATTATCTGGACAGTGTAGGAATCTCTTCCTTCCTGGAAATTTAAGAGATGTACATGTACACAAAGCCAAAAAGACAGCAAAGGCTCACAGTATTTAACCAGCCCTGACATGCTGCTAGCTCCAAAATATGCAGCATCCACTCTTCTTTATCTAAAAGGAAGGCAGTCACAGCACTTTTTGCTCTTAAAACACTGGTTAAAGGGCACATCCTGAGCCTTCAAGGAAAACATGCAATGCCTTCCCATTCTCCACAAGTCAGGAAGGAAAATACCCAGTTTTCAAGCCATTGCAGCTACTACAGTTTTAACAGTAACCACAGCAAACCAAACACCACACTTCTGGAGATCCACAAACAAAAATGGGAGATGTTCAAGGGCAGCCCCTCACCTGAGATCTCTCAAACACTTGCAGTGTTTCAGCATGTCCATGAGAGCAGACATATAGACCACCTTCCCCATCATGCCCAGGTTGGCCAAGGAAAGAGTCCGCAGGTGCTGGCACTGCAGCCCGATGTTAACGAGCCCAGAGCCAGTGAGGATGTTTGGCAGCTGTGCTAAGGTGAGGCTCTGCAGGTAAGTCAATTGGCTAATGGCAGCCACCTCTGAATCCCCCACGCTTTGTGCCCTGACACAAGGAGGCAACGAGTTCCGGATTGCTGGCTCGTTGCGGGGCATGGCAGAGGAGAAACTGGACCCGATTATTTCCAAGGTTTCCAAGAACCGGAGGCTTCCCATCAGAGCCCAGAACACCGAGGACTCCATCTTCTGATTTGCCTGGTCCGCTAAGTTCCTTGGATATGTCTGTATCCCAATCCGAACTTTCCTTCCAAATGTTTGGGGCACCAAACTAGGGGCCGTGGGAGGCTTCTCCACACTTGCAGCAACATCTGTGATGGAGCAAACCGGCAGTGCTAACGACAGCAGGTGCTTTAGCCTGGACAGCAGCTGGCACAGGTGGTTCCCGATGCTTTCGGAGCTGTGATGGTGAGCTGCAGACAGGTTGAGGTGCCTCAGGTTGCAGCAAGACACCACCAGGCTTTCCAAAATGCTGCTGTCGATGTCATCTTCCGCCTTCCGGAACAAGGACTCCGGAGCCAGACAGTGAACGCAGCCACTGAGATTCAAACTGGTCAGGCTTTTAAGATCCTTCCCTCCATTAATGACCCTCTGGATCAGGTGCCCACCAGATAAGGTGCATCGGCTAAAGCTGAAGTAGAAAGGGTTGTTGAACTTCAAGTGTTGCAGGAGCCCGGAGCCGTTAATCCAGGCTTTGGGCAATTGTAAAGCATCCAGGCGTACGTTTCGAGCCATGGAGTCCAGGAGGTTTTTGGTGGCTCCCGTCTCTGCAAAGCTGCCGGGGGCAGAGATCAGGAAGGCGTGGAGGTTCTCAGGTGTCCGATCACTCAGCACTGCCAAGTACAGCCTCACCACCTCCTGATTGACGTAGCCAGGAGCCAGCCTGGCGTAGAAGATGCGGAGGTTCTGGTAGTGGGGCACGTTGCTCTCGCCCACCATCAGCTGCCCGGAGAGCATGAACCCCTCTCGTGAGCGGTCGAGGATCTCAAAATAAAGCAGCAGCTTCTCGAGGCTCGTGCAGCACGGGACGACGCCGTACGACGGCGTGTAGAGGGTTTGCTTCAACTCCAGGACACGGCTGAGGGTGGCTTTGCACTCGCTGCTCAGCTGGCTGGCATCAAAGCCCGGGTTGACGTCGATGGCCAGGGAGCGCAGGTGCTGGAGCGTGGAGAGCATCTTGGAGAGCCGGAGAGAGGTGACGTGGCACCCGGACAAGTTGAGCTTCACCAGGTTCTTGCAGCGCGTTACGTGATCGATGGTGGAGCTGGGCAGCCAGTAGCACCCAGCCATGTTCAGCTGGTAAATCTCCTTTCCGATATCCCTCATCAGCTGCTTCACTTTGTCCTTGTTCACCTGCGCCCAAACAAAAGCACAGTCAATGAGGTATAAGGCCCTGACTCAGTTTCCCGGCTGGAGTTGGGGATAAGAGTGGTTGGCACTTAGATTATGTGGCTCATCCAAAGGTTTGGGCATGGCAGCCCAGCCAAAGAATTACTGCACTGCTGGCACCTCAGCCTGCCATGCTTTGGACCCCTAAGATTACATTTTCTTTAGCATCTTAGCCTGTGCAGTTCTGCATTACAGCTGTTCAGCAGCTGAGAGTGGAATGGAAACCACCTCCCATTTTCTACCAGCAAATCTATTTCAGCAGAACTATCTATGGAAAGTCAAATCGAAAGAAGAATGTTTCCATTCTTCTTCATCCAGTTTCCTCTTCTGGAAATGAGTAAGAGAGGCTTCTCCTTGCCTGCACTTGGTGACACAGTTCCTATAAAACCATATCACCCTTCAGTCCCAAGCTTTATTTCTGTCATAGCACATACACAAATTCTGGTTTCACTGACTGCATGCCTGACAGCAACACACACAAGATTTTTTTGCACAGCAACATGGAAAACCTATTTTGAGAAAATGGTAACTCAAATGCCTGCAAATGGCAGGTCACGTTTACTTTTGTTTTAGCTTCCAGAAACACAGAGAAGTTTACACTGACAGTATTTTAGAAAACTAAGGGAGCACAGAGCTGTTCGAACAAAGCATTCCGGAAAACAAATGCTTTTATAAAACAGCTTATTGTGTGCTTGATTTCAGAGTTCAAGAACAGTCCATTCATGCAGACACATTGGAAAGTTCTACTTGGTGTTTTTTCAGAAGTCAGATTTGTCTTCACAGCTAACAAGAAGCAAGCTACTCTCCCCACCTTATAGTCCTTCTGAAGGAGAACTGTATGTGTTAGACTCTTGTCAAGGCAAAGCGTTGCGAGTTTCCTGCAGGTTCTCCTGACGTTCAGGACAAGGTCTGTGCAAGGGACGTAGCTGAGGATGTGCAGAAGGATCTCATCTGAGAACTCCATCAAGTTGACACCGTTGCTTTCCTCTTCACTCTCCTCACTTACAACCTCCTGGGGGGAAAACAAAAAGAGAGAAAAGCTGCTGACTCAGACATTTCAGCAACGCTTTAGAGCAAACAGATACCCCGAGTCTCATAAGGATTTTTAAAGTGAGACAAAACAGAAACACCTGGATCTTTAGGTACTTCCATCTGCATGAAGAAACCAAAAAGCTTTCCCTCAGAAGATAACATGGAGATAGTGCAAAACTTCACATGAGCCACAGTACCTTCACCCACTCTTTTGCTGTTGCTACTTTGGAATGGGGAGAAAAAACATTTCCATTAGTTTGCAGTAGGAAAAGTGACTGTCCCTGATTCTTTCCAAAATATATCACAGCGGTCTCTTTCTACATCTTTCCTCCAAGTGCCATCCGTTTCAATAACCATAAGAGTTATATAACCATATCTATATATGTGTGTAGTTGGTTATATATATATATATTTACACATACACACCCCGACACTGCAGTCCAGCACCGGACCACCCACAGCTCTCCTGCCACATACCCACACCTTAACCACGAAACCACAGCCCAAATTGTCATTCACGCCACGGCACCTCCTGAGGGGAAGGGGAACTGCTCCCACCTCACGGCCCGTGAGCTCCCCAGAAAACACCCCGGGGAGGGCCATTTCGGCGGCCCGGCCCCACCGCCGAGCGCCCGAGTCCGGCTCCCGCGCTGAGGGGCTCCCGGCTCCCCCAGCCCCGCTCACCGGCGCCCCGAAGGGCCGGTGCGGAAGGGAAGCGGGGGGCGAACGGAGCCCCCCCCCAAGCCCCGACTCACCTCTCCAGAGCGGAACATGGCGGCGGCCGCGCGGCCCCGCCGCAGCCGCCACCGCCGCCTCCCCACGCCCCGCTCGGAGCGGCCGCGTCCCGGGCTCGCTCCCCGCCGGCCCGGCCGCCTCACGGCTCTTCCGGCGCGGCCATGACCTGGTTCCGCGGCAGCGCCCGCCCCGCCGCCATCTTGAGCGCGGCGCGGCCGCTGCCCGGCGCCATCTTGAGCGAGGCGCCGCCATGATGTGGGAGTGGCGGGTTCGTGGAGTCACAGGATCCCAGATTAGGTTGGAAAAGACCTCTGAGATCACCGAGTCCAACCTTTGGCCAAACACTACCGTTTCAAGTAGACCATGGCACTCAGTGCCACGTCCTGTCTTTCCTTAAACACCTCCAGGGATGGTGACTTCACCACCTCCCTGGGCAGCCCATTCAAATGTGTAATCACCGTTTCTGTGAAGAAATTCTTCCTAATGTCCAATCTAAACCACCTCTGGCATAGCTTAAGACTGTGTCCTCTCATTCTGTCACTCACTGCCTGGGGGAAGAGCCCGACCCCCACCTGGCTCCACCCTCCCATCAGGGAGTTGCAGAGAGTGAGAAGGTCCCCCCAAGCATCCTCTTCTCCAGGCTGAGCCCCCCCAGCTCCCCCAGCCACTCCTCGTGGTGCTCCAGCCCCTTCCCCAGCTCCATTGCCCTTCTCTGGACACACTTCAGCCCCTCAATGTCCTTCCTGAATTGAGGGGCCCAGAACTGAAGACAGCACTCTAGGTGTGGCCTCACCGTGCCGAGTACAGGGGGACAATCGCTGCCCCGCTCCTGATGGTAGAATCACAGGATGGTTTTGGTTGGAAGGGACCTTAAACTCATCTCGTTCCACCCCTCCTGCAGCCCCCAGGGTGCTTGCTCCATTTGCACCCTGGTTTTCCATGGAGGCAGCAGCGTATTTGGGAGAGCGATCATCTCCCAGTTCACGAAGCGGGTGAGGAGGACAGGACACCCCTGAGCACTGAATGGGTTGACATGAATGAAGTGGGTGCAGCTAACCCTTCTTCCCAGGAAAACCCTAAATATATATACATATCACCTTCAGTTTCACTGGCTTTGTGTGCAGTCATCATCAATCTAGGCTCAAACCAGGCTAAATGTTCTAACTTTGGCTGTGGGTGTGAGGTGATAGAACCACAGAATGATTTGGGTTGGAAAGGATTTAAATCTCATCCAGTTCCAACCCCTGCCGTGGGCAGGGATATCTTCCACAAGCCCAGGTTGCTCCAAGCCCCATCCAACCTGATCTTGGACACTTACAGGGATGGGGCAGCCACAGCTTCTCTGGGCAACCTGTGCAAGGGCCTCACTGCCCTCACAGGGAAGAATTTCTTCCTAATATCACTATCCTGCACTTCACTGATACATGGAGGGCCGTGTAGAATCACCTAGGGCTACTGTGAGCACAGCCATCACACACAGCCATGTCGAAGGAGAGCAGCTGGCTTAGCATGGTTGTATTAGCTCCTCATCCCAAATCTCAAGTACAGACAGGACCAGAGCTCTGGAATTTCCAGTTACGTGTATGCTTCAGGAATTTTGTTCATAGAAAATGTGTTTTAAAGATGTCCCACAAAGGAAAATGAATAAGTTGCTATTTTCTTCCTGCTTGATTGTTGCCATTTAAGGCCGTGAATTACATTAGGGGTTAATTGGGGGTTTCACTTAGAAATAGCAAGTGCCTCAAGTCTTGATTATGTATTTTGCTTCTAGGCCTATGAGAGGGCTCTGGAGTCAAAGAGGAAAACCTCTCTTAGCCTTTAGATGAGGGAGAGCCTCAGTAAGAGGATCTGTACCTGCTTTGTTTGTCATGTGTTTCACTTAAATAAAAGGTAATGACAAGTTAAATCTGGAGGCCCTTCAGTCAAGACCAACTCGTTTGACATCTGGGAAAAATACCAACCTACCATATTTACAGTCATCAGGGAAAGCAGAGACCAGGGTGGAGGAGAGCTGCATTTCCAATGCAAATGGTTAATAAAATTGTCAGGGAGTCCCAAAGGCAGAGTAAAGGACCTGCCCAGAGAGCCAGGGCGGCTGGAGCAGCTGGAATTAGGAGTAGCCACAGGTTCCCTCCAGCCCTGGGGCATACATGGGCCAGACAGCAGCTGACAACCCCAAATAAGAACTGGGAACAGAGAGAGGTGTAAGGACCTCCTAAGGAGAAACCAGGCTTTGTAAGAGGAGCTGCATTGGAACTTGTGATCCACCAAATAAATGAACAGCGTGCTGGTGCAGATAAGACACAGAGGTTGAACATGAGGAGGTAGAAGGTGATAAAGGAGGAAGGAAATGAACAGCTGCACTGAACTCTGGCATTTCTCTTAATGGCCCTGGGAGGTGGCCAGACAGAGTGAGGAGAAACCCTCCCTGCTGTGCCTCACTTCAGGAATGCTCTTCTCCATGTGGGCACCTGGCAGCCTGCTGTGAGGTTGGGTTCTGTTCAGGGCTGGACCATCTCAGGGCAAACTTTGGTCATCTTACAACTAATACAAGTTTTCTCAGCCCAAGGAAGGCAGGCACATACCATGCTGTACCAGTCCAGGCAGGCAAACAAATTAATACCAGTGTCAAGATATTTTGCTCTGTATAAAATAAAATCTCCTAACTGTTCAAGGCCATACTGATCTGGGGATTTTATATTTTTACCTCTGAAAAGTCTCGCTTCAGTTCTCTCTTCTGATTCTTAAGACTGATACAACCTGGACACCTTTTTGTCCGTGTGACTAAAGCCCAGCTGGACTGCAGCAGCCAGAGCACTTGGTATGCTTGGGTGGACTGCTAGCTCCACTGCTGGAAGTGATTCTCAATCCTTGATACGGTTTAATACTGTAAGGCCTGCTAAAGTGGATTACAGACGGGTATAATGCAAGTCAGGGCAGGCTCCAGGTCCACAATCCGGCAAAGAACAACTTCAGAGACCAGGACTGCTCCTGCCCCAAGAACAGCCCATACCACAGTCCCATCCCTGATCTTGTACCTCAGAAAGATGGTTTTCTGAAGGTGATGCTTTGCATTTTCTGAGGGGACTTCTATAAGGAGGCCAGTGTAGTTTGAACACTCTGGGATATCCTGGGACTTTTGGATGCAGCCAGCTGGCACCTGTTCTAGAGGAGCATATGCTCACTAATGAGAGAACAGGACCCTCCCCATCCAGGGACCGTTTCTGGTCAACTGTCCCTGACACAGCTGAGAGACAATGGGGCCCTTCAGGGCTAAGTCCTGAGAGCTGCAACCATCTCCTTTGCCAAGGACATCACTAATTCCCGGCGGTGGCTTGATTCCATAAGCGGCTCAGTGAGGTGACTTTCCAGGTCACCAGCTAATTGCAGGTGAAGTGCCAGTGACTGTCTCCAGCAGGACTGAAAGCTGGGAGCTCTGAGGGAAGGAAGGACATAAAACATGTTTGCTCAGCTCCCTTGAGCTGAGCCATCACTCCTGGGGCAGCTACAGGGAGGGAGGAAAGGGCTGGGTGGCTTACAAGGATATATAGCCGAGTCCCTCCGTCTCTGCAGCCTGAGGAATCCTGGAATGTCATCATGGCTGAGCCAGACAGGGGGACGCGCTCAGGCTGGCCCGTGGGTGGACTTATTAAACCTCCTGGTCTCCCCACAACCCCTGGCTATTTTTGTGCTGGAGAGGAGGAGGTAGCCAGGGCACTGATTATTCCCTACACATCTTCTCCTTTGAGTCTAGCATGGCTAGAGCCAGGACATGGATAAACCAACTCCTCTGCTGCCCTTCCTGACAGGCCTCTTGGCATTTCCATCAAATCGAAATTTGATGACAGAGAAACTGAAGTTTAAAAAATTCCCCTCTTCCAGTGCCTGATGTTCCTGAGAGGAAACCACTCGGGGCTCTCCCCTGCTCGCCGGAGTTGGGAGCATTGAGTAATGTTCCAGTGGTCCCTGCCCGGCACCACATTCTTTTCTCCAGCATGTAATGGCCCAGAGGAGGGATAAACAGAGCCTTGGCCTCACGCTGGAGAGGCATCGGGAAGGGCTGTGGAAGGCTCAGCTTCATTTTACTGGGGAGCTGGTTGCCCAAAACAGCAAGTGAAATGAGAAAAAAGGAGAGAAAGCCCTGCAAAGTGTTAACTAACAGCAAACCTCGGCTGGCTCTGGAGCAGGAAAATCATGCTGGCTGCCCTGCGTCCGGCAGCTCTGCACCAGTCCAGTGCTCACCCTCTCCCTGTGCTCACACCTCTGCCCACCTGAGCTGCTCTCGACCTCCAGCATTTTGTTGCTCTATAGTTTCTCACTGCCACCATCATCTCTTCTGTTCTTTGTGTCTCAACACATTTTCCCACAGCAACTAGTGACCATTTCAGACAGGGCTGAAGAAAGGCACCCCATTTCCCTATTCCTGTCATCTCCTCTTGCCTCCTGGCCTTTTTCCTGCCCCGCTCTCACCAGCTCCTTCCCCAGGAGCTGCCATTGCCTCCTCCTCACCCTGTTTCCCCAAGACCTCAGGTTACAAGCCCAGTTTGGGCCTTGCTCCAACCTGTTTCACCTTCTCTGTTGCCAACTGGTGCTTCCAGTAACTCGTCAGCTCAGCCCAGTGTCTGTACCTCCAGCCCTGCCAGGCTCCCATTGCACGTGGGAGGGAGGCTGGGGAGATGAAGGGCAAAAACCAGCAGGTCCACGCTGAGTACAGCACGAGACCAGAGCAGGAGCAGACCAGGCAGAGGATTAAAGAGACACTGGAGCCTGTTCCCTGCCTTTCATCTGCTGGTAGCATGACACAATCACACACATTAGCTCTTCAAAGGCAGGCAGGCTGGTGGAGCCTTGGGAAGCCAGCACACCTGAGGGCTACGCTCCCAGGTCTGGTCTGCCCGAGCTGGCAATGCACAGTGTCACCTGGCTCAGCTCTCCCTGGTCCTGATCCAGCAGCCTCAATCCTGTCTCCTTTTCACAGCAGTAGCTCCAGCCCCAGCGACTCCTGGACTTTGCTATGTCCAACAGGGTCCCATCTCCCAGCACAGCTTTGTGAGGGTCCCCCCCTGCAGCCACTCTTCCATGAAAGCCAGTCTTAAGTTGATCGAACAAGGATGAAGCATCACAAAAGGTTCAAAAGCCCAAAAGATGGGGCCAGAGCCAAGAATCTGTGCAAACCTTTCTGGCAGAGGTAGGGCTGGAGGCAGATACCTGCACTGCCCTCAGCCAAGTTCTGGAGTTGTAGGTGTCATTCACCCTGCCAGAGCTTCCTCCCTTCCTCCCTGCACCTTTTTCCCAGCCCCACCCATGTAACACCCCAGTGCCCCTGCTCTCTGAAGTCAATTTTTTCCACTTCACAGGAGACTTTCTCTTCCTTTCACTTGAAAGCTGCTCCACCCAGCCAGCACCTTGCCAGAGCATGAGTCTCCCAGCCTGAACCCAGACCTCCCCTCCCAGGGCAAACCAGCAGGACAGACATGCTTTGACACCTAGAGCAGGGAGATGGGACACTGCCCCACACGAGGCTGCAGACTAGTCTAAGGAGCCTTAGCTGAGGGAAAAGGCAGCTGCTCTGGCACAGTTATAGCATCCCCACACCCCACTTGCTTCCATCACTCCAAACCTAGACATACAACTGAGGAGACACACACAGAGCAGCATTGGGAAAGGGGCAGCTGGATCCCTGCTAAATCCAGCTCCTGACAGCTCCCTGTTGCACACACTACCAGTATCTGGAAAGCTCCAGCCCAGAGCAGCCTTGGAGAACCCACAGGTTTGGCAGGTTCAGCTCTACCCCCCCCGCATATCATCAAGAGCCATCTGCCTTGTGCCCTGCAGCACCAGCATCCCCCCCAGCCCGATAGCAGAGCTGTGCAGCCTGGCAGGGCAAGATCAGAGCAGGGAGCAACTGTCAAGAAAGGGCATGAAAAGAAAATGAACAACCAACAGCAGTCAAGCCTCTATGGTGTGCACTTTTATTTGAACTGGTCTTAAGTCAGTGTACAGGTAGCCCCTCCCTCCCCCACCTACTTGCCCTTCTCGGCCCTGCAGGGGGACTGTAAAGCCTTCATTCCCATCTATCACTGGGGAACACAGCCTGCTTGCTTGACAAATCGAAGAGAAAAAGGATCAAGTGTGTTTTGTTTTTAAGGCGGAAAGATACAAAAAGACACTTGTTGGGTTACATAATTTACAGACAAGCAATTATAACCTAACACCAGTAACTGGCATCGGCTCCCTCCGAGCTGGGCTGTTGCCTTCACAGAGGCGAGTAACTTCCTGTAACAATGCATTATAACAATATTTGGAATGACTATTAAAAAAAGAAACAAATGTACAATCAAAGTCCTCAGATGCATTGTAGAACTTTGGGGGCGTTCGCTCCAACATGTTTTGTTTTAAGACTGCTGCTGACACCTTCACCGTTCCAGTTTTTTAATCCTGAGTCAAGCGCCAAAAAAAAAACAAATAAAGCCATGCCAATCTTGTCTTGTTTTATGCGCATTTATGGGTTTCATTTCATCACAAGGGTGTGGGTGTTGGTAACAGTCCGGTTTAGAAGCATTTGCGGTGGACAATGGAGGGTCCGGATTCATCGTACTCCTGCTTGCTGATCCACATCTGCTGGAAGGTGGACAGGGAGGCCAGGATGGAGCCTCCGATCCAGACAGAGTATTTGCGCTCAGGTGGGGCAATGATCTGCAGGGAAGAGGAGAAACCAGTCAGACACAGCATCACACTACACTCACAGCCCACGCACAGTGCTGCAAGACAGAGCTGCCTAACTCCCTTATCTAGCTGTGACCAAGATACCATGAAGTCCAAACAAGATCAAGACACAACCTCACACCCCCACCTCCCTCCCTTTGCAGCCAGTCTTTACACTAATCCCATTATTCATACGGTTGGGTGGGTGCCATCCTGTCCAGACCCAAGGCCATTAAGGCTGCACCAGACACAGACACTTTCTATCTTTTCTAGCAGGAGTTTAGCTTATCCCCCTCCACCCACCGTGGGTTCCAGCCTAGCAGGGGTGCCGAGATGTTCCCACAACTCCATCCTACCTTGATTTTCATTGTGCTGGGTGCCAGCGCTGTGATCTCCTTCTGCATCCTGTCAGCAATGCCGGGGTACATTGTGGTACCACCAGACAGCACTGTGTTGGCATACAGGTCCTTACGGATATCCACATCACACTTCATGATGGAGTTGAAGGTAGTTTCATGGATACCACAGGACTCCATACCTGTGAGGAAAAAAGCAGTCTCAAGTCAGCAAGGGCTCAGACACAGTCAAGGAAGCCTGAGATGCTACTGTGGGCAAGCAGGGGACCCAGCAGCTCCTCCAGAGGGAAGGCACTACAGAGCCATGACTCCTGCTTCATTCTCCCAAATCCCTCCAACAGCTTTAGGCTGTATGGGAAGTGAGGCTGACTTGTGGGACAGCATAAATCTTGCTACAGACCAGCAGCAATATGGTATCCCACTGCCACAGCCTACAGGTCACCCTTCATGTAAGGAACACTGAGGGCACAGAGTATGCTATAAGAGTTGGACTTACCCAAGAAAGATGGCTGGAAGAGGGCCTCAGGGCACCTGAACCTCTCGTTGCCAATGGTGATGACCTGGCCGTCAGGGAGTTCATAGCTCTTCTCCAGGGAAGAGCTAGAGGCAGCAGTGGCCATCTCCTGCTCAAAATCCAGGGCGACGTAGCACAGCTTCTCCTTGATGTCACGCACAATTTCTCTCTCGGCTGTGGTGGTGAAGCTGTAGCCTCTCTCTGTCAGGATCTTCATGAGGTAGTCCGTCAGGTCACGGCCAGCCAGATCCAGACGGAGGATGGCATGGGGGAGGGCATAGCCTTCATAGATGGGCACAGTGTGGGTAACACCATCACCAGAGTCCATCACAATACCAGTGGTACGACCAGAGGCATACAGGGACAACACAGCCTGGATGGCTACATACATGGCTGGGGTGTTGAAGGTCTCGAACATGATCTAAGGAGAGAAAAGAAGGGGTTGAGTCAAGAGCAATAAAAAAACCACGGTTCTTGTTACAAGTCTATGCCAAGTCCATGCAGGTGGTTTTACTTTTGCCCCTAGATAACAGAGATCACTCCCCCTCAAAGTCCATGCTTATCTCACCTGTTCCCCACCCACACCTGCCAGGTCAGAGCCTGAGCAGGGAACACCACCATCAGAGCCATCTCTATGTCACAGCAAGGAACAAAACAAATGCCAAGTAAACTACAGTACAGTCACTCAAGGCTGTAAATAGATTAGTGTGCCTAGTCAGAAACAGCAGTTAGACAAGTTGCTAGTTCAGTCTCAGAGAAAGCCAGCTTAGAAGAGCAAACAAAACCTGTCAAGGTCCAGCAAAGAGGAGACTCAGGTCAGGAAAGGAAAACCCTGTGAAGATGGCAAAAAGGGAGAATAGTGGTGAAGGAGGAGAGAGGACAACATGGAGAAGGAGATCTGGCCTGCAGCAACATCTGCTGTAGCTCCAAGCTCTGGAGTTCTACATACCTGTGTCATCTTCTCTCTGTTGGCTTTGGGGTTCAGGGGAGCCTCTGTGAGCAGCACAGGATGCTCCTCGGGGGCTACTCTCAGCTCATTGTAGAAAGTGTGGTGCCAGATCTTCTCCATGTCATCCCAGTTGGTGACAATACCGTGTTCAATGGGGTACTTCAAGGTCAGGATACCTCTTTTGCTCTGGGCTTCATCACCAACGTAGCTGTCTTTCTGGCCCATACCAACCATCACACCCTGCACAACAAAGAGGATGCATTAAGTAAAACTGAGAGACGAGCCCAACTGGGTGGATAACCTGCTTTTCCCAAAGCTAAGTCTCCAATTACTATCCCTATTCTATCAGGAAAGGCATTTGGCCAGCTGCTCCAACACACACTGCACAAAGGCTCTGCAGGAGGCTGCACTCCCCACCAGCTGTGCTGCAGCACAGAAGCCTTTAATGGTATAAAGCAAGACAGAAGGGCCTCTTGCTCTTGTGGAAGGCAACCACTTCCACTAAAAACTGCTCATTTATGTCGGGTCACAGGCACCCCCCCAGCCACCTACCTGATGTCTGGGGCGACCCACGATGGATGGGAAGACAGCACGGGGGGCATCGTCCCCGGCGAAACCGGCCTTGCACATACCGGAACCATTGTCAACAACGAGCGCGGCAATATCATCATCCATGGCTGGCTGCGGGAGGAGAGGAAAGGAGGAGACATGAGCATCCCCGGTCACACACACATGGCTGCGGGTGGGAAGAGAAGGCGATGCCGCCAAGGCCTTCCCCACCCATTTCCTTCCTGCCGGCGCAGCTCCGCTTCGCTCGCCGCCCGCTAGAGGGGGCGACGCCTCCCAGATTTCGGCGCTGCGCGGATTTGGGACAAAGGAAGTCCCTGCGCCCTCTCGCATTATTACCATAAAAGGCAATGGATGGAGCACCGAGCCTCGCCCGCCACCGGCTTTCGGGGGGGACGGCGGCGGCCACACCCCAGGCGTGGCTGCCACACCCCAGCGCCCGCCGTGTGCCGGACAGCGGGGCTCGACGCCTCCGAGCAGCGCCGGGGGTCACGCCCGATGCTCGCCCCAGCACCCCGCTGTGTGCCAGCCAGGGAGGTTCAACAACTCCGTGCAGACCCAGAGGTCACTCAGTGCTATAACCAGTGCCTCGTCGTGTGCCAGGCACAGGCAGAAAGGCTCGACGACGCCCCCCGCACAGCCCCGGGGGTCACGCCCTGTGCTCATCCCAGCACCCCACCTTGTGCCAGCCTGCGGGGCTCGACACCTCCACCCAGCCCCGGGGGTCACACGGTGCTCGTCCCGGTGCCCCACCGTATGCCAGGCACAGCCAGAGGGGCTCGATGTCCCTGCACAGCCCCGGGGGGGATCATACGCGGCGCTGCCTTGACAGCCCCCAAAGCCTCAGCCCGCCACTAATAACCGCAGCAGGACAAGCGCTGGCCACCACGCCCAGCCCACCAGCCAAGCGTGACCGCGGCTCTGCCCCATCAACCGGCGGCACCACGGGCGGGATTAGCGCCAGGGAGCCGGAGTCTTATGCAATTGCCGCCCGCCCAGGCTCAGCCCCGGCGGCTCCGGCCGCGCCGGTGTAATCCGGTGTCGGGGGGGGCGGCGGCAGCTGCCGCACATGTGCCGCCCCGCACGGGCAGCCTGGGAAGTGTAGTCGGTGCCGGAGCGGGCACCCTGCCCGCACCAGGGCTCCGGGTGCACCGCGGGGGGGGGTCCCTCTGCGACCCCTAACCCCACATTGTTCCGATCCACAGCCTCGCCCCGCACAGGGGGTGCCGCCCCCCTCCCCAGCAAGCAGCAGCCACCGGGGCTGCCGGTACGTGCGGGGTTGGGGGGCCGCGCCCCTCCCCACCGAGGACAACGCCCCCAGGTCCCGAGCCCACCGCGGGCGGCTCCCCGGAGAGGACAAAGCCCCGCACCCCGAGTCCCCCCCGCCGCTGGCGGGACACAACAGCCGAGCCGCCCGCTCCCCCCCGGCCCCACGAGCAATCCTCTTACAGGGCGGATTAGCCCCACAGGCGGCAGGGGCGCGACCCCCCCCCCCCCCAACCCAGCGAGCAGCACCACCCGAGCAAGCGTTAAACCGCCAACTGCGCCCACAGCCCTTAAAAAAACGGCAGCGCGCTGCGGGGCCGCCACCCCGCACAGCGCACAAAGGGCGCGCCGGCAGCGGGATCGCCGCCGTCCCGACGGCCCCGACAACATAATAAACAACGCCGACGAGCTGCCGTGACCGATCCCGGCTGTCGTTCCACCCCCGCTGCGGCGGGGCCGCGCTCACCTTTTGCGGAGCGGCGCGGTCGGAGCCGGGGCGGGCGCGAGGCGGCGGCGGCGGGAGCGGGGCGCGCGCAGGGTGAGGGCAGGCAGAGCTCGCGGCGGCCCCCGCCCCCCGCCCGCGCGCGCCTTATATCCGGCCCGCCGCCGCCGCCGCCTCGCCATAAAAGGAAACTTTCGGAGAGCGCCGCTCCCATTGGCCCCGGGCCGGCCACGCCCCCCCCGCGCCGCGCCCCGCCCCCGCCGCGCGCGCCCGGCAGCGCCCCCCGCCCCGCCGGGAGGGGAGATGTCGGGAGGGGGGGGGGAGGAAGGAGGGGGAACCGAGGGGAATTGGGGCGGGGGGTGGGAGGGGGTGCAGCCCCCTCGGGTATCGCCGCGATGGTTTGGGGACGGGGTTATTCCCTCGTGCTCGCCCCCCGCTCCGCGGTTGGCGCTGCTCCGGTGCCCCCGTGCAGCCCCCCCCCCCCACCAACGCCAGCTCTCGCACAAAGCCCCGCGGGTGATGGCGGGATGTCCCGGCCCGTTCTCCCCCCCGGGCTGTGATAGAGCAGGCAGTCTGCAGCCCCCCGGGAGGGATCGGGGTACCCCGGGGTACAGGTGTGGTGCAGGACCCCGGGGGTGCTGCCTGTCCCTGCCTGCAGCGCTGCCCACGCGGGGCACGTGGAGCGCCCGTCACCTGCCCTCCTTCCCCCGGCCGGGGAGACACCGGTGACCCCGGCCCGGAGCGGGACGCGGGGCCAAGTTCACTGCTGATGTCAGCAGGGCACGGCTCCTGCCAGGCCCTCGGCCCTTGGACCCACCCGGGCAACCGGGAGCGCCGCCGACGCCGCCGGGCATCAATAAAGGCCGTGTGCCTGCGGGGGCACCTGGGAGAAGGGAAGGCTGCACCGCCTCTGGCTCGGGCATCAGGTCAAGCAGAGGGCCCTGGTCCCTGCTCCCCATCCCACCCTGCGCTGGCAGGGGCACCGTGGGAGCAGCAGTTTGGTCAGATCTGGGCAATATTTGTTTTGTCCTCTGATCCAAACCTTGCAGGAGTGGGAAACGTGGCTGCTCCAGCCCAGGCTGCCTTTCTGCAATTCCCTCCTTGACTGTGACCATCCCAGACCATATTGGTCTGGGATAAAGGCAAGGGCAGTGGCTGTGGAGCAGCAGGCGGCAGCGACCAGAGGGCTTTGCGTCTCCAGAGTGTTGTGCGAACACAGGCTGATTAATCAAGTTAATTAAGCAGCCCTGTAAGTAAAGTAGCAGCAGCCACTCGCAATCTGTTGCCGGTTGGAAGCGTGCAGATTTCAGCATGGGGACCTTGGATGTGTAATCTCAGCCATTTGAAAACAGTGATGACAGGGAAGAAAAATAAAATTCTCAGGGGAAAAAAAACCAGCTAAAAGTGCCTGTTCTCCAGAGGACACCCCTCGTCCAGCATCGTGGAGGGGGAGCCAGCCCTGCCGTCAGGGTCTGACAGCCCACACCAGCAAGCTCTTTGTCAGCAGGGAGCTGCAGAGATCACAGTGAGGGGACAAGGACGGGGCTCCCTCCCAAACTGCCAGCGTGTGTCTGGCTGAGGGGGGATCCAGGCATTGTTCCCCCCCTTCATTGCTCCCTGCTGTGGGACAAACAAAGGAGGAGAGCAACAGGAGGAACCTGCAAAAGCCTGTTGAGATGGAGATTTGTAATTACCTGGGGGGATGGGAGGTGATGGGACACTGGGCATGGATAGAAACACTAAAGCAGTCCTTTTCCTTTGGATGGCATCCCCTTTGCCAGGAGCACCTGGTGAAGGTGCCACAAAACCCAGCACCAAGGCTGGGATCCTTTGGAGGGGATGGTGTGGAGAGACAGGACACCTGCAGGCTCTTCTGGGCCACTCCAGGGACACACCTCATCCCTCAGGGCAGAGGTGGCCGTGGTGATGGATCTGCCAGGCCAGGCCACTTTGGGACCACCCCTTCCATACTAGAGGTGGCCCTGGTGATGGAACAAAGATCCCCTGGCACACAGGGACTGTCCCCACGGGAAGGCCTCAGTGCAAGGGGACCCAGCCAGGGGTTCCTGCAGAGCAGTGCCAGAGCAGAGCTGCCTTTGCCCGGTCATTCCTCTGCCACCTCGGGTGCATCGTGCAAGATCCCTGTATCGCAGCTTCCCTTGCAGTAAAATGGGAGTCATCGCTGTTAATTACCTACCTCACGGGGAATTAATTAATGTTTGTGCTCCACTTAGAAAAGGCTGATTATTAATTAGAAGATTATACGTCAAATAAGGGGAGCCACAAGGCATGGGTAGAGCTGATGGCCCTTGAGGGTGTGAACTGTGGTCCATGAACGTGCTGATAAAGTGGGGAAAAGTCTGACAACAGCACCAGGGGGATGGGTTTGGGATAGGGGAACATCAGCAGGAGGTCAGGGACAGGTGTGGAGACCACCAGGCCCCATGGGGGTCTTGGGCAGCCGGATGGGACGGGTATCAGAGGAATGGGATGCTGTGCTCCGCTGCACCCTGGTGAGCCGGTTGGGTGGAGCCGGGCTGGGGAGCCACGATGCGAGACATCCCATTAGGCAGGGAGGGAATTACTGGGCAATTAGAGTCTCTTGATTATCAGACTGAATCAGAAAGCAATCAATCCACCAGCATCCGGAGGGCAGCAGCACTGGCCCCACGTCTCCCGGCTTTAGGGGCGGCGAGCTCTGGCCTCAGTGGGGACAGCAGGATGTGGCCTCCAGCACACAGCCAGTGCCACGGCCTCCTCCCAGACTGAAGATGTTTGGCAGTGAAGCCACCAGCCAGTTCACCACCCAGATCATGCGTGGTGTGATGGACCAGGCCAACTCCCTGGCCATGGCTGGGGCTCCCCTCCCATCCCTCCTGGGGTGTTGCAAAAGCTGAAAGGAGAGAAAGAGGAACCGAGCAAAGAGCTTCCCAGCTGTAGTGTTACCCTGGGGCAGACATCACAGGCTCCCAAGTTTCCCTGTTTTGCTTCATTTCTTCCTGCTCGTCCTTGGTGCTTGGCTCTCACTGACTCTGGACAAAACTGTCCAGGGGAGGATCCTCCTGTCCTTCACCAGCTGATACGGCCGTGCTTGAATTACTGCACTTGTGGGACAATATGTGAGCTCTGCTTTCCACTTGCTTCTTCCAGCCATTCCCTTAGAGCAGAAGCCCTTTGCCTATGCAGGAATGGCACGTGCCACACTTTTGGGGAGATCCTGGCAGTTTTTGGAGTTGGATTGGATTTCGGCACATCCCCTTCAGCGCCAGCTCCTCAATCACTAACCCTGCCATGCACTCGGGCCTCCCTTCTCTCCCTCCTGCTTTTGTGACAATGAGAAGAGAGGTGGAAACTCCCAAAACCACCCCAGTCACTTTAAATCACCCTCACACAAAAATCGTGGAGGCTTTTTGGAGTGCTGCCTTTCCCTTCCCTTCCCGCTCCCCAAGGGGAAGAAGGAAAGGTGCTGACCACATCCCCAGTTTCACAGGCACAGGGACCATCTCAGCACCTTCCTCTTTCAATTTTCTCCTTGCAGCATCAGCTCTAACAGGAATTTGCATGAAGTAAAACCTAAGCAGGAACCCCAGGCCCATCTCCCCCCTTGGAGATGTTTGGGGGCCTCTCTGCAGCCCCCACCTCTCCCTTTATGGGAACATATTCAGCATTAAAACCTGAAGCAAAACAGCCCCTGACATTTTCCTGGCTCGTTGTGTTGCATCCCCGATGCCAGCTCATCCCTGACGAGCTGCAGACTCTCCTCTCCCCCTTTAAGCATCACTCTGCTCTCTCATACATCCCTCCCTGAGGTTCCTGCTCCTTTGTATTGATCCTCGAGCTCTCTCCGATCTATCTATGCCTTTATCAGAGAGACATGACACCCTTTCCCTCCACAGACCTCCATGTGCAAGGGCTGTTCTCCCCTGACCTGCTGCATCTGCATGGATGGGCTAATGGTGCATCGAGCATCCCTCCCATCCACAAGGAAGGAAAATCATTACATTGTATCCTGCTGGAAAACTATAAATTCATTCTTTTCCGTTTTCAAGGCATAGACAGACAACCTGTGCCAGGTTTTGCTGAGGCTGTTGGAAAGGGCACAGCCCTGCCCAGGCAGCTGAGGTGATGGCAGGGACATGTGCCTGCTTTTTACAGCCTGCTGTCCCTGATAGCAGGACTTTGCTGGAGGGGTTGAAGCCCTGAGCAGTGATTTTTCTCCACCCATTTTCCCAGCCCTGCCTGTCCTCGCTGCCTCCAGCCTCGCCTTCCATGTCCCATGCCTTCAGTGCTGACCCCTGTGCCGACACTTCCAGATCCTGATGCTGACCCCAGGATCCCCCAGCCCACACAGGCAGCAGGGCTTCATTCCCAGCCTTTTAGGCAGCCAGGTCAGCATCCATCAGCTGGTTCCCTGGGCTGGGACCCTCTGCCCAGCTCCATCCTGGTGTCTTGCAGCTCCACCACCCTCCCCAGGCTGTGTCGGCTCGGCCAGAGAAGAGCAAATCCCTCCCTTCCCCCACAGTTAAATGTGCTGCCGGGGCTGTCTTGGTTGACCTTGATAGCAAGAGCTTGTGAGGCCCAAGCATTGAATTGTTTTCAGCCCAAGGTCATTCCCTCGCACAGCGCGATTACACCGGCACAGCCAGATCCTGGGGCGATACCGGCCAGGCTCCCAGACTCAGCATTCCCAGCCACCCTGGGCATCCCTAGAGTCCACTTCTTCCACAGCAATGGGACAGGTATAAGCTAAATCCTATGCTGGAGCTTCCCTTAGAGCAGTGGAGCAGCCCTCCCCTCCAGCCAGGCGTGGCATCAGCTTTGGGGGATATTTCCTCCAGCTAAAAACAGAAGCGGAAGAGAAAAAGCTGATTCTTCCTGGGTTTTTTCTGCAAGTCTCAGCCCTTTGGCCCAGCTCACTTCACCTGCATCATCACCCAAATGCCACTGAATGACCCTCTTCCATGATGTAGCTCCAGGGGGGTGTTTCCCTAAAAGATGCTCCGTAGTGTTCGTCTCCCTGTCCTGGCAAAAGGCTCCCACAGGTGTTACAAGGTGCTGTGCCAAGCCATACAGTGCACTTTCAACTCCTGCTTAATTACTTTGGGAATTGATTTTTCTTAGTCTCTGATGATAAAGGCAGGGAAGCAGCTGGATGGAGTTTTCTGCTCGTACCATACCCAGGAAATGAAACAGATCCTGGGCTACCTGAGCACGCCGGGAAATTTGCTTTGATCTCTGCTGAGCTAACGGCACTTTCCATCTGGGGGCTTCAAGTCTTTGGCAGAGGTGACCTCTCCCACCTCGGAGAGGGAGGGAATAGTGCTGCCTTTGTTCTCCCTGTGAGAAACAAAGATGCAGAGAGCAGAGATGCCCATTGCCTCCTGTTCAGGGTGGCTCTCTCACCCGTGCCAAGTAATATAAAGCACATGTGACTGCAGGCAATTCTAGTTTGGGTTTGGGGCATAAACCCCATTTATCTCCCGCGGGGGGGGGGGGGGGCACCGGGGTCGGGGGCCACTGTGCTTTGCTGCTGTGGCTGCACTCAAAGATGGGGACCCCCATCCCGCCGTGACCCCAGAACTGCACCGGCTCCTCCTCCTGCGAGCGCAGGGATGCTCAGGGAACAGGCGGGCAAGACAGGGTTTGCCCGTTCCTAGAAGGAGGGATGCAGGAGCTGCTCTGGGCCCTGTCCCAGCCCCATCCCTGCCCGGGCTGGCCCCCAGCTCTGTTTGCACAGCCGGTGCCGAGCTGTGACGCAAGCGGCTCAGCCCAGGCAGGGAGACGGCAATGGAGGAGCGGGACCTGCTCTAGGCAATGCCCCAACCACTCCCCATGCTCCTTCGGGCTCAGATAAACCCTCAGGGGTGATTCAGCCCTTACACAGCACTCAGCCCTTTCACAGAGCCACCAGAATTGAAACCCAGTGGCCATCCATCTCCCCCCACCTTGGGGAGCAGGTGCATGGGAGGATGCCCAGGTGGTTTTCACTCGGTGCCAGGCAAGCAGGCTTGTTTCTGGTCCCTATGGCTGGGATAACAGTGGGGCTCACCATGGGCTGGCACTGAGGGAAGGAGAGAGCCTTTGTGCTTTGCAAGGTGATGCTGCTCCCAACCAGCCCCTCTGGTCCAACTTACCCTGAGATCTGTAGCAAACCCCGGGTCAAGCCGGTGAGCCTGCAACAATATCATCCCTCTGATATCATCCTGAGGCAGCTCGCACACAGACTGGGGACAGGAGGAAAACACCAACACAAAGCCCAGGTGCAGAGGCACCAAGCCCCACTGCATTTCACTGCCCTCCCCTCCCCTCCCCTCCCAACCCACTGCCCCGGAAGTTTCCATCCCTCACTCTCCCTCAGACAGTATTTCCACGAGTGCTTTGTTAGGCTCATTTCACACATTCCTGCCGGCAGGTGATAAGATCTCAAGAGAAAGGCAAACAAAAGCCCTGGGTGCCATGTGCTGGCTGTCACTCCCCTGGCACATTCAGGTACCTTGCTGCCAGCTCTGACCTGGGACCGGCCAGGACACATTGATCTTCATCCCACCATGGCCTGGGCTGTGGGACAAAGATCCGGAAGGAGAAAATGTGATGGGACTTGTGAGTTGCCAGAAGGAGGACAGCAGAACTCTACACTTTCCTGGTCCCTGTGCCACCCTTGGGTGCCCGCTCTGCTGTCCCATGCAGGTGATGTGTGGCTGGGCAGGCATGGAGCCCCTCCAGGGTGGTGGAGGTGTTATCAGCTCTGAGAATATCTGAAAAATGCACTTAAGTCCTGTTAGAACCTCGAGTACTCACAGGTGGCTCTCACTGGAGCAATGGCACAGCGCTGGGGTTTCCCTGTTTGTCCTGGACCAGCTGTCCCCAAGGCACCCCATGCTGGCACATGCAGGGTGTTGTATGAACACATCTCTTCCCTCCTCCAGCCTTTAACGATAAATGGGGTTATTACTTCCACCCTCCTGCTCTCTTCCCTTCCCCATGCCAGAGCAGAGACGTGTGGGATTGCAGAGGTGGCTTGCAGAGCTCCTCCACCGCTGGAGCACAGAGCAGCAGAGGAAGCCAAGAAGATACAGGAGCCACCAGGACCACAGTGGGGCTCAGACAGACATGAAGAGTGGCCACTGTCTCCAATTTCTCAGCCCAATGAAGAGGCAAGTCAGCATGCAGAAAAACCAGGGAATGATTTTCCTATGGGGGTTTTCCAGGAGCCCCCTTGGTTCCAAACCCACTACCCAAGGCTGCGAGATGGCTGCACAGCACCTTTCACTCTCTGGGAGCCCTTGTTCTTGTTTTGCAAGAGCTTGGGGGGAAGGGGGGAGGGAAAGCAAGAGGAAGGCAAAGCCACCAGCTGTGGTGACAGGAATGAGGAAGCCCAGAGCATGGGCTGGCACAGCCTAGGCTCGGTCCTGGCAGCAGCCTAGCAGGGCAAAGGGTGTCCCTGCTTTCTCCTGGCATTGCTCAGCTTGGGTTCCTCGCTCAGGGCTGGCTCAGCAGGCAGAGGGGCTGCTCACCCAGCCCCCTGGGACCAGAGCTCCTACCCAGAGCCTGCAGCATCTGGGACCAGGAAAGGTTTTCTACCGCTCATCCAACACTGGGTACATCGTTCCACAGACAAACCCAGATCCTCTCCCTTGGCTCTTTGCTCTGCCTTTGAGGTCAGTGAAAGAAGACATGGAACAAAGAAAGGTCAGGATGGTGAGAGTTCCCCCTCCTCACCCAGAGCACCCACCCCTCTTTGGGCACACATTTTAATTAACGCCGCGTGGCCGAGGGACCGACCTCTCTGGCAGCTCTCGGCACAGCCCAGCCTGGGGAAATCAGCCTTAAATGGCAAAACCTGGCCCTGTCTGCGGTAACCAGCTGGAGAAAGGCAGCGGAAACCGGAAACCAGAGAGCAGCTGAGGCCCTCTGCCCCCCTCCATCGCTTTGTAAACCCTAAATTCACCAGGAATATACCTTAGAAATTATCCCCTCCCTCCCCTGCCCTGTCTGAGTGCTGGCGGTGCCCTCCCGTGGGATGGGTGCTCTGGATCATCCTGCATCCTGGATCATCCTACACCCCCTGATAATCCTGCATCCTGAAGGATCCTGCTCTCTGTGATCATCCTGCATCCCTGTTCCCATGGATTCCCTGGGATGGGACAGAGCCTGGAAAGCAGTGTGATCCCAATGCCGAGACTTGCTGCGTTACCATTTCCCAGCACGTTTCTCCATGAGCACTCTGCCAGCAGACTCATTAGCTGTGACATCTCATTAAAGCAACCATCCTTGGGGGAATTGGCTCGTACACCGGAGCACTGGGTTTGGTGTGGCCCTTTTCCTCCCAGCCTTCAGACAGGAGCCAGGAAAGAGCAGTGGGAGAGGACCCATCCATTGGGATATGCTCAGCAACTCCCCTTGCTGCAAGGGAAAACTGCAAAGGGAAAGTCAGAGGGAGAAGTCTGCACACATCAAAAAGGAATCATCTCAGCAAAGTCACGATTATTTAAACACCCCGCAGACAGTCACAGCTCCCATTGAGCCTGTGGAGGAGGTGGCTTTCTCCTGTGCCAGGACCAGTTTCCCAGCTTGCCAGCCCAGTGGGAATGAGGCTTTGCCTGCCAGCCCCGCTCTGTCACAGGGTCCCCACCCCAACTGGCCAGGGGATGGGGAGTCACAGCAGCCGCAGCCTCTGGACTGGGAGAAGAAGTATGGAAATGACCTGGAAACTGGCTCTGGGTGGATTTAATCCCATCTGATTTCCTCTTCTGTGAGCTTGATCCAAGTCTTTTGACATTGTTTCCACCCTAAATAAATATGTTTCCAACATGGGATATGCTCTTCTTCATCAAACAGAAGCACCAGCCCCTTCATCTCCCTCTGCTCCAAAAGGCCTAAGCCTTAAGTTAAATAGGACACAACCATCCCTGGGTGGAGATGTAAATTCCATAATTCTAAGCCTAATTTTAAACAACACAATGGGGCTGTGGGAGACCAGCAGAGCAGTCAATCCCTGCAACCATCTGGGGTAGCTGATTGCCACCATTAAAAGTGATGGGGCCACCACCAGTTGGCATTACTGGGTCACCTCCAAGCTCCTTCCCATTGCTCAATCTTCCATAAAAAAATCACATAAAATCATGGTCCAAGGATGGAGACCCCACAGTCTGCATGGAAAGGGTTTCCTCACCTCTATCCTGCATCTCTGCTGCTGACAGTCCAGTCCAGGATTTCTGCCATCAGTCACCATGGCCATGGAGGACAAGGTGGTCACTCCCCCTGCCTAGTTGTACCTCCTGTAACTTCTTTTCTCCACCCGGATAAAGGGAAGCAGAGATTCCCTGCAGCAGAAACGCTGGGGATGGTCTAAGGCAGGGGAGGCTTTTTCCAGCCCATCCCAGCTTGCTCTGGAGCTCAGGTCTCCCAGCCCACCTCCACCCCACTTTATTTGTAGCTCTTCACACCTGGGGGGGGTTGAGCATGAGCAGCTCAGAGAGGAGAAGAAAAACAAAGATGAAAAGGGTTTTTAAACCCCGTCAGCCTAACTTTTTCAAGCCTCAGAGAAGCTCAGCCCCTCTCAGCGTGAGCTCCCGGTTCCAGGAGGGACCTCATTGTCCCTCCAATACAGGCAGCAGCACCAAGCCAGAAAAAAAAAAAAAAAAGAAAAAAAAAAGAAAAGGAAAAAAAAAAGACCCTAAGCCCCTTCTCTATGGTTTTATTTTTCTGCCAGCAGCTGCCAGGAGGAGTCATGCTGCTCCAGGAGGTCGGAGGGTATTTTTTCCCCATGGGTTGTCTTGACCCGGGGTTGTGTGAGCCCTGCCCTCCAGCCAAACCCAGCTGCCAGCAGCCGCAGCCGGGCCGGGCGCCCGGGGGGACCGTCCTCCCTCACGCCGTTCCCACAGTCCCAGCCTTCCAAGGTTTCGCCTTCTCCGAGGCGGAGCAGCGCTAATGACAAGCGAAGGATGGTGCCACACCTGCACAAAGCCATTTTTGGAAGGACACCTGGGGAAGAAATGTTTCCCATGTCGCTGCTCTGTAATTAGCATTAATTACTAGGGCTTGTGAAACCTCTTCCCCATTTACTCCAGGCGGCATCTGACGGAAATTGTGGGAATCCTGTCCGGCTGAGTCAGCTGGGAGCCAGGGAGGGGTCGATGGGCCCCCACAGGGTGCAGGGGTGAGTCCCTGGGGTCCTTCCCTTTGCCCCCCAGCCCTTGGGGATAGGGGTTTTGCCGGGGGGCTGCAAGGCTGGCTAACACACCAAAGCACACCTGAGGCTCATCCATCTCACTGGTCCCAACAAGGTGCTGAAGTCCTTCCCCAGCCAGGGGACAACCTGGGACATCCTGAGGCTGGGGGTCTTTCATGTACTGCCCTTTAAAGCATCCTTTAAAGCATAGCAGAGTGAGAGGGTTCCCAGCAGCACTCTTCCTTAGGCATTTGCCTCTCCCTCAGCTCACTGCTGTCAGCAACACCCCGAGGTATTATCAGAGACCAGGGGAAAATCCACCCCAAAACCCTAACCCCAAGCAGCTGCTCCGTCACCACCCAATGTCAGAGTACAGCTGCCTGAGTCACTTCTTCTTTTTCTTTTTTTTTTTTTTCTTCAAATAATATTAATGATTAGAATGAGTCAGGATGTTTCATCATCTGGAGTGGCTTCGTAGTCATCTCACCCTGCCCCAGTGACTCCTCGGTGGCCTGGGGCTGGGGACACATCCAGTCTTACCCCCCCCGGGGTGGGGTGCAGCTGCTGCAGCCTCACCCCAAAACTGGCAGCTTTTGGCTTCAAACTAAAATGATGAAACCAGAGGAAAATCCCTTCCCCACCTGCAGGGGCTGTTTTCTCCCTGGCTGCTTGCAGCAGCTCAGGGTACTCCAGCATCCTGGGGGGACGGAATGACCCCAACCACCACCCTATGTGGGGCTCCCAGTGGCACTGGGCATCACAATCCCTGGGGCAATGCCCAGGTGATCCTCAACTTCCCTCACATCATCGCTGCTGTGACCTCCAGGGGTGGCCACAGCCCCCATCCCGCAGTGGGACCCTCGTCCCTCCCCAGGGACCCAGGCGTCCCCTCACCCTCCCACTTGACCTAACCTCCTATCCATAAATGGAGAGGTTTGAGAGCCGTCCCCGGGGTGGAGGAGGAGGAGAAAGAAGGAGAATAATGCCAAGAATGCAGGACACAGCTGAGGAGCCCAGTCCCAGCCCCTGACACAGGCTGGGGGCTGTGGGGTGGTGGCCCCAGGTGCTGAGGGAGCCAGGCCAAAGCCTGGCCCTGGCTCCACAAACCACCCCACCATGGTTACTGGAAAGGTGCTATTTCTTTTTCTCTTTCTCTGTATTTCTCACCAGCCAGGGACTTTCCAAGGCTGGACTGCCCCATTGACATCTCAGCACCACAGAGCAGCCCTGGAGTGCAGAGCTGTGCCTCCACCCCTGAGGAGTGTCCCTTTGCAGCAATGTGTCCCTGCAGTGCTGTCACCTTGCAGCAGCACGTCCCTGAGCAGATAATAACCTCAACCCTGCAACCCTGTCCCCTTCCAGTGAGGTGTTCCCCTCCAGAGACAAGTCCCCTTGCATCCTCTCTCCCTTTCACCCCAGGACCTGTGGAAAAGCCACTCTGGGATGGACGTGGGATGCAGGGGTGGCCCCAAAGGTGGGTAGCACAGAGGGTGCCAGCAGCCACGTGCCCCAGCTGGCACTGTGGGCCAGGCCTCTGCTCGGGGCCACAGTCCAGCTCCTTAAAATAGAAAGTGAAAACATTCGGGTGCCCCATCCGGATGGGCGAGGGGGGTCGATCCCCGCCTCCACCAGCCGCGCACCGCCCCAACATCTCACCACACACCCTTTCCCCAGCCACGCTTTCCCCAGCCGGGCAGTGCCCATCCCCAAGGTCGGGGTGGATCCCTTAGGGTTCTCTCAGAGAATTGCTCCAGCGGCTCGCTCAAATCCTCCATAAAAGGAAAAACAGCCAGCAGGTAGCACTGCCAAACTTAGTCATCCCCAGTCCGGCAGCGCTCGCAGCTCCGTCAGCAGCAATTTCCTCCCCGCGCTCCCCTCTGCGCGGGGGGGACAGGGCGGAGCGGCTCTGCCTCGGCCAACACCACGTGAAAAGCTCCGGGCACGGCCAAGGGCTGCTGCCGGACACACTGGGCTTGGGGACATGCTGCCATGGTCCCACCCAAGATCCAAGGGGGAAATGCACTCCCTGGGGAAAGCAAAAAGTTTGGCACCCGGAGCAGTGGCACTGTTGTTGGTCAGGTGCCAAAATACCACTTTGTGCCGAGATTTTGGTCCACGGACATGGAAGTGTGAATGCACCTGGGAGCACCTCGGAGCACCTGGAGTTCGGTGGGTGAAGCCTGTTCGCTGCCCCCAGGACAGGTGTCATGGAGCCCATCATTAATACAAAGGACTGGATGCTGATCCCATCCTGGTGGCAGGATGGCTACAAGGGTGACCCCAGATCTGACCCGTCCTTCCCCAGCAATTCCCAGAGTGGGACATGGGGCATCTGAGTTTCCCCCATGCCACCTCCTCCAGCCCTGGCTCTGCCTCGACTGCCCCACAGAGGAAGCAGAGCTGGTCACCTGCTCTGCCCTGGGGTACTTTAACAAGCCTGAGAAAAGTGACCAGCACCCTGTGCTACCATGGCTCACCTCATCCCTGCAGGATTGCCCACCTGTGTCACATTCACCTGGGATTAGGTAACGGGGAGTAAATGCCCCAGGGTGTGAGGAAATGGCATTTTCTCCCATTGCCCCAGGAGACAGCCTGGGTGTTGGTCTGGGTGGCTGTATCACCCACACATCCCTCTCACCTCACCACGGGCACACAACAGTGCTATGGGGTTTGGAGCTTTCCCCTGACCAAGGAAGGGAAACAGGGCGGTGGCATCCCCACTGCACGATGGGGCAAACTCCTCAAAATACTCCTGGGGAGGTCATGCTTAGCTGGCATCAGCTGTCATGAGTGTTTTGCAGACAGCCTGGCTGCCCCAGTAAATGATTCACCACAGCAATAAACGACTGGAAATGTCTGGTGACGTCTCACAGCATTGGTGACATCTTGCAGCACCAAAGGCACATGCAGGGCCATGGGGTGTGCAGAGTCCCAGGGGTCAAGGGAGCCCTGAGGGATGGCCAGGGCTGGGTTGGGGTACTTTGTACTTTCCTGGTGCAGTTTCCCCACATGCTTTGGTGAAAGGTGATGAGGTCTGTGTGGGGGCCAGGTGCCCCCCAAGCCACAGGGAGCAACAGTGGGGATGATGCTGAGAGCATCATGTGGGGTCGGGGTCCGGGGGACCCACAGCCTCTCTTGTCCCTGCACCGGGTACCACGATGTGGATCAGGCTGTGCCGGAGTGAGCGGTGACACCACTGCTTTGTGAACTCACAGCGCAAGATTTCTGAGTGGACAAGAGTCTGCTGTGAGCGGCACTGAGCCCGTGGCTTCACTGGCAGGGACTGGTGGCGCTGGGTCACCCAGTCCCCTGTGCCGTGACGCCCATTCTCACACCGAGCTCAAACCCTGCAGCACCCGCGGCCGCACAGAGCTCTGGTTTGTGTCCACAAGCGACGCAAGAGACCTGCTCCCGGAAAGACTCAGCATCCCAGGAGGGGACCAGCAACGCTCCCGTGGGGCCGGAGCAGGCAGAATCCCCCACGGCCGCTCCCGCGGCGCTTTGTTCGGCTCCACGTTGCCGGTCCCGGGGAGGATTCCCGGGAGCCGCCCGCCCGTCCCGCTGCAGAGCGCGGGCGCGCTGCTGGGTGGCGCTCTTGGGATGCGCTCTGCGCGCGGCCGGGCGGGATGCGCATCGGGATCGCGCACGCCAAAACACACTCTGCACGCGGGATCGTGCACCCTGGGCGTGGGATTGTGCACGCCCAGAGGCACAGTGCGCATGGGATCACGCAGGCTGCACATGGGATCGTGCACACCAAAACACGCTCTGCACATGGGATCGTGCATGCCAAAACACACACTGCATGTGGGATCATGCACACCGAGATGCATGTTGCACAGGGGATTGTGCACACATGCTGCAGGCAGGAGCACGCACGCTGCACGTGAGAACGCGAACGTTAACGTTACACGTTGCACGCAGGGTCACGCGTGTGGGATCGTGCACGCCGAGATGCACACAGGGTCACGCACTCTGCACATGGGATCATGCACTCTGCCTGTGGGATCATGCACTCTGCACATAGGATCATGCACTCTGCGTGTGGGATCATGCACTCTGCATGTGGGATCATGCACTCTGCGTGTGGGATCATGCACTCTGCCCGTGGGATCATGCACTCTGCCCGTGGGATCATGCACTCTGCACGTGGGATCACGCACTCTGCACGTGGGATCACGCACTCTGCACGTGGGATCACGCACTCTGCGTGTGGGATCATGCACTCTGCCCGTGGGATCATGCACTCAGTGTGTGGGATCACGCACTCTGCGTGTGGGATCACGCACTCTGCACATGGGATCACGCACTCTGCACGTGGGATCATGCACTCTGCACATGGGATCATGCACTCTGTATGTGGGATCATGCACTCTGCATGTGGGATCACGCACTCTGCGTGTGGGATCATGCCTGCTGAGACACACGTGCTTCCCGTGGGATCACACACGCTGCACCCGAGGCTGCGCACACCGGGATGCGCACACGGCACGTGGGATCACGTGCTCCGAGGTGCAGACCGCGCACACGCGCTCTGGCGTGATCCCAGCACACCTGGAGCCGCGTACCAATGCGCACAGCACACGTGGGAGCGCACACACCAACGTGCACGTGTCACTCTGGGCGTGGGAGTGCGCACAAAGCGCACCCTGCACACGGGATGTCACGCGTGTTGCACACGGGTTGCTCACGCCAGCACGCACACGGCACAAGGAATCGAAGGCCCCAGTGGATTGCCCACTGATTAAGGGCCCAATCCAGCTCCAGCCCCTTGAGCCAGCACGTTCTCCCTCCTCCCCACCCCCCACCAAAGGCCTTCACTTCATCCTGCAGAGTGACAGCCATCCCTGTCCCCTCCAGGGACCCTCAGGGTGGCTCTGCACAGGGGCCACAGTGCCTTGCCCAGGAAGCCATCTCCAGCTCTGTTTTGGGGTGCATGCCCAGATCCGGGGGCTGCTCAGTTCCCCCAGACCCCAACCCCACATCACTGGCGTTTGTTCTCCTTCACCCTCATTTCCAGCTCGGAATGGCTGGACTGAACTCCATCTGAGGGACGGCAGGAGGGGCTGGGGAGGGGGCTGCCAGCCCCTTTGCTAAGGAGGGGGCTGCAAAGGGCATCTCCCCCACCCCCCACCCCCATCCCTGACCGCCTGCAGCCCAGGGCCTCCTGCCCGCAGCAGCCGCCGGCTGGATGCCCAGACCCGGCCCCCGTGCCGAGGTTTTGGGTTTCAGGGCGGCCCCCCCGCCCGCATTCCTGCCTTCCCGGGGGGCCTCCCACAGCCAGCCCGGCCAGAGCCCCCTCATCCCTCCCTGCAGCCATTTGCCCACGGACAAAGCTGGTCTACCAGCAAGGGGGAGCAAAGGGAGCTCTGGGACAAGGGGGGCGGGGTAGTTGAAAGCCCCCCAGCTCTCACTGCCACTGGTTTCACACCAGCAGGCCCTGGGTTTGCTGAGCCAGAGGTTGGATCTGGCCCCTCTTCGCAGAGCAGTGACCAGTCACACTCAACTCAACAAGGGGCTCCAGTTTTTGAGTGTTCCCCCCACCCCAGTCACCCCTCCCTCCTTGCAGATGCCACAGGAAGAACAGACTCAACTTTAATCCCAGTTGTGTTTTTCCAGATGCCAAATGGTGAAAACAGCTGGACTGCCCGTGCCTCAGTTTCCCCATGTGAAAACTCCCTCCAGCCTCCCTACAAGGATGCACAGGAAATCCAGACACTGAAGGGGATATTGAGTCACTAGGGGACCCAGTTCACCTCTTTCCACCATCTCCCACATTTCTCAGCCCTATGGTTCAACTAGAGTCCCATTCCCCTCTCCATCCAAAAAACCCCCAAACATGGGGTTACAGTGCCCCAAGGAGGTAGAGATAGGGCCCCTCCTGGTCCAGCACCCCAGGGAAGTAGGGAGGGCTGATGGAAGGTGCTGGGCTAATCCCCAAAGGCCCCATTCCTAAGTTCCTAATCCTGACTAATGGCCTTTTTTCACCATCAACAATGGAGTTATCCATCTGGAAGGGGATCTCCCGGCCCAGGAAGGCACAGCTGGTGGGGCCAGGGCTGGGCAGGGAAGTTTGACAACCCTCCCCCAGCCTCAAACCACTGCTTCCAGCCCCTTCCCTGGGCCAAAATGCCACGTCCCCCCTGCAGGTGAGGGCGCACACTCTGCTGCTGCCCTGTGCCAGGATGCCCCAATAGCTCCACCAAGGAATCAAACACCCCCACCCCACCTCCTCTCCAAGCCACAGGCTATAAAAGGCCCCCTGCCCCTCTCAGCCCTTTATAGGGATCCCCTGGGGCATCCCAGCTGGCTCCTATTACTGCTCCTATTACCACTACCTCATCCTTGAAGAGAGATTCCCCCCCTGCTCTGGGGGTGTCTGGGGAACCCCCTGGTCCTGCTGGGGGCTTGGCCTTGGTTTCTCTCCGGGCTGAGCCTGAGCTCCCTCACCCCACCAGAGGGGAATTGTGCACCCGTGGGTGCAGCCCTGAGGGGACGGGGTGTCTTGGCACCAGTTCCCTGCAACAGCATCCTACAAAGGGTGTCCACTCCAAATCCTGCAGCGAGAAGATGGGGAGATGGCAAACACAAAAACATGAGCTGTCACCTCCTCCTCGTCCCCCATCCTCAGTGGCTTTATCTCAGCGTGCTTGTCCTCTGTTCCTGACCTTCCCCCTGCTGCCCTCTGACTCATTTCCAGCTGCTCCAAGGCTTCTCCATCCCTCCTATGTTCTCTTTGGGATGCCCCAAAGGTGAGGATGGATGGGTTGTGTTGGGTGTCACACCAGCAATGGGGATCACCATCCCAGCCACTCTCGGATCACCTTTGGGACGCTGTGGGGCCCGAGAGAGCAACCATGCCCTGGCAATTCAGGCAGTGAATGCCTGAATCCTCCCTGCCCTTCCTTCCTCTGCCCACCAAACCCTTTGGCAGCCCTGGATGAGGCCACGAGCAGGAGTGGCATCGGAAGCAGTGCATGGACTGCAGTGGGAAACATGGATCTGGGCATGATGGAGTGAGGAAATCAGAGCAGAAAGGAGCTGCTGTCGCACGCTGAGTCACCTGCTCCGCCCGGCACTGCCTGGGCCGGGTTATTTTGGAGCTGCGTGGGCAGATGCTGATAACACACTTTCTTCTTCCCTGCAAACTCCTCTGTGCTGACTCTGCGCTGCGGCGGGGAATTAAAAGTGGGGATATGTGATGGGGCTGCCACTGGAGTGTTCCTGGCTGCAAAAGTCCCCAGGGCTCTCACACCCTCCGCTCCCAAAATGGGCGGCGAAGGATGGACGCGTCCCGATTTTAATTTTTTTCCTGATTTCTTTTTTTTTTTTTTAAATCTTCTTTTGAAAGGCTGGAAAACATCTCCTGCCGCCTGATATTTTGTCCTGCAAAATGCCCCGTGTCTCTTGTGTCCTGCTCCTGGACACTTCCATGGGTTTTCAGGAGTCTCGTGCCCCATGAGAGCCCCTGGGGGACCAGGCAGGTCTCTGGGTCCAAGACAAAGAGCATTGTCCCTGCTGCAGAGGTTAATCATTGCTACACAAAAGGTCTTTTAAGCTCTCCTAATAAAATTCCTTCTTCTGCTGGATGAACCAGGCTCCAGCCTCTGTCCCACCTCCGCAGGGTCCTTGGGGGAGACAGAGGAAGGGGCAGGTTTTCGCTTTAGCTTCTGATAATGTAAAAACCACAACAGAAAACACCAGAAAATGAGCTGGGGCGGGAAAAGAGGGACCAAGTCCCAACACAGACTGTATGTGTGCTCTCATGCACTTCCTTCCTTCATTTGCCTGTGCCCAACACCCAAACTGCTTGAAAAAAGGTGCTTCAAGCCTTGCCATCCTTGTGCTTTGGATGCAATTAAGTCAGGCTAACGGGATAAATCCAGCTAATAGAGCTGAGCAAGTGCCATGTCCACTCCTGATGGCCATGAGACATGGGAACGTGGCTGAGCCCCGGTGATATTCCACCACCTTCCCTCACTTCCTGGGCCGTGGGGCTCAGCAAACCCCCTTGGGGCAGCATCCCATGGGAAAACACCCCCAGGAGCGCGATCTGACTCTCGGAGCCCCTCTCTTAGGGCCGCTCTTTGTTTTCCCTGGTGCTGCTGCTTTTTTTTTTAAATACAGCCTAATACAATTTTAATGAGGCCAGGGCGCCTGCCAACTGTCGGGAGAGCCCTCGGAGAACCTCTGCTGAGCTGCCTGCTGGCATATGGCAGTGAGGCCAGGGCAGCCAGGCACCCCAGGGTGTCCCCATGGCCCCCAGCAGCACCAAGGGACACATCAGGGACCTGGGGACATGCAGCTTCCAGCTGGGGTGTTGGGTCTGTGCCTGGGATTTGTTCCCAGCCCTGATCCAGTGGTCCCCAATCACTGGGCTGTTTTGGCAAAGCCCTTTATCCCGCTGTAGGACAGCTGGATGGCTGCACAAGGTCACCTCATCCTGCACAGGGGCTCCTGTTGTCACCAAGCCCTGTCCCACGCAGGGATGGAGGTGGCTGGAGAGATGTTGACCATGAGCATTGCACTCCCAACCTCTGCTGAGCCCCCTATGGGGTGAGGGGGTATCTGCACTGGGGGGGCCTTCTCAGGCCAGCCTTGGCCATCTCACAGACACCATGGGGGACATGGACACCCTTGGGACGTCTGTCCACACGTGTCACGGACACCAAGATGGGATTTGCAGCATGTGGGGGTCCTGGGGGAAGTAGGTGGCTGGGGGTGAAAACTCTGCCAGCAGCTCCCTCACAGTGAGCCCCCAAAATTTCTCCATCGAGGACAAGGAGGGCTCAGTTCAGGCTGGTGGCTGAGATGTGCCTTGAAGCCAGAGGAGAGCCGTGCTCTGAGGGGTGACCCAGTGGCACTGGCTTTGGGCACCCCCGTGACACAGTGTGCCCTGCATCCCACCCTCCCTGCAGTGCCCAGCTCTGCCTTCCATCCCAATTTCATGAGCTTGACTGAAAACCCCGGGACTGCTTGCAAATGAAGTTGGGCTGCCACAAAAAGTGTCCAGGCAAGCATGAAAATCCGAGGGCGTTTCTGTGCCTGAGGCAGGCAAGACAGGGGTCACTCCATGACCGGGGCTCCTTTTCTCTTGGCTTTTCCCTTTTGGAGCTGCGATCTGTTTGAAGTCCCAGCGGGTGAGTCACACACCCCTCCAAGGGGACACGGCCGCGCTCCGGAAAGCCCTTGTCATGGATGCCGTGTGTCAGGGATTGGGTCTCCTGCAGGAGCAGCAGTGGGAAGGCTGTGGGGGGTGACCTCAGACACGTTTAGTCACGGCAGCTTGCAAAGATGACAGGAAATGCAATATATAGAGGGAAACCCACCGCCTTTCCTACCGCTCCAGCGCACCGGCACGCACGGATGCACTCAGGAGACAGGCTTTGGCTGCTGCACCCCTAAGTCAGGGGGGCACTGGTCACCCTTTGCCACAACAGTGACGTGTGGGGAGGTCTCAGACAGTGTTTGGGGCTCCCCCACCTCCCCCAGAGCAGAGGGTGCAGGCAGAGTGGGTGCAGGCAGG
>JAWWLV010000035.1:13221511-13235196 GCA_035041135.1 Platyrinchus mystaceus
GGGAGGTCTCAGACAGTGTTTGGGGCTCCCCCACCTCCCCCAGAGCAGAGGGTGCAGGCAGAGTGGGTGCAGGCAGGCTGCTTGCTCTGGAGGGGCAGGATCTGCTGAGCCAGGCAGTGCCACCACCCACCAGTGCCACTATCCACCAGTGTCACCCATCCATGCCACGCTGCTGAGTGGTGGGGAGAATACAAGATTTTTTTTTTTTTCCCCTGCATAATTGCCACTTTTTTATGTCGAGGAGAAAAGCTGTTTCTTTCCCGGCCTCACCACCATCTGCCTGCAGAGGCTGTGGAAGGCAGAGCCCGGCAGCTGTGGGTCTGGGCAGCTGCACGGCCTCATGGCCAGGTCCTAATGCAGGGGGGGCTTTGAGCCAGAGCAGAAAACAGGGGCTGTGGGACAAACATGGATCTGTCTCACTGGAGCTGGCGGGGGGACCTGTTTCTAACCCAGACAAGAGGCTGTGGGGTTGGCTCTGGTTGGAAACGGTCTGTCTGGATTTGCAGGGCTGGGCGGCAAGGATGAGCACAGAGCAGGTCTGGCTGAGGCATCCAGGAAAACAAACACCATCCCAGCCTGGCAGGTTTGCCCTGGAGGGGTTGTGCCAGTGACCCCCAGGCAGGGGAGGGTGGATGTGGTGCTGCCTGGGGATGGAGCGGTGGCTGTAACCAGTACGGCCAGTGCAGAACCAGTGGAGCTTGAAGGGCCTCGGGAGGTGGGGATAAAATGCCATCCTGCCTGAGTTGGATGAGCCCAGGGGGAATTCTTTGTGCCAGCCCTGAGCACACACTGCACCCTCCCACCCGCACCCATGCTCAGATCTTCTCTTGTCCTGCTTCAGCTGGGACAGGCAGTTCAGCTCCCTGATCCAGCTGAAAACCATCCCATCTGTGCCTCCCATCATCCCTCTTTCTCCAATTTTCTTGTTCTGCACATTCCCCCCAGCCAGCTCCCCCCTGCAAGCGCAGGGCTGTGCTTGAGCCAGCTTCAAATCAGCCACAGCAGCCCTGCTTCTACTTATTGGTGTTTGTGTCCACATTGTAAACACAAGAAGTGTCCCTGTCCCCAAGGAGCAGTGGGCAGCACCCCTGGGCAGCACAAGTGGCTCTCTCCAGGCTGGACTCTTCCCATCTCAGTCCTGCTGTTCCTGCCATGTCCTTGCATGCACGGCAACACTACCCACCTGCCCCTAGAAATGGCCTCAAAATGTCCCCTCATGCAGGAGTGTCCCTGTTTTTCTTGCGGATTTGCTGTGGGAATTGAGTTCCACAGGGCCTGGATGCTCCAGCCTCTCTGGTGCCTGGCACAGGGTGCTGGGATGGCTCAGAGATGGCAGGAGGCCATGGCATCTGTCACTCTTCTCCACATCTGTCCCACAGCCCTGTGTCATGGCCAACAGCTCAGGAGGGACAGAGGGGTGCAGGGGGGTCCGGCAGTGTCTTGGAGCAGGATGGGATTGTGCAATCAGAGGGATACTTGCAGCCCAAGGCAGTGTCTTGCAGTGCAAGGGGTGGTCTCATGATGTGGGGGTGTCCTGCAATGCATAGGGGGTCTTGCAATGTGGGGAGGTCCTGCAATTCAATTCTGTGCAAAGACAGATCTTATTATACAGTGGGGAGGTCTTGCAATGTGTGTTTGGGGGTCTTGCAATTCAAGGGGGTTCTCGCTGTTCCTAGAGTGGTCTTGCAGTGAAGTAGAGACTTGCACTGTGTGTGGATCATAAAATGCATGGAGGGATATTGGTATACAGTGAAGGTCTCGCAGTGTGTGGGGATTCTGCAATTCATGGGGGCTTTTGTAATGCAGGGAGGGGTCTTGCCATGCAGTGGACATCTCTCAATGGGGGGGTGGCCCTGAAATCCAGAGGGACTCTCGCCATGCAGAGGGGACTTGCATTGTGTGTGGGGGTCCTGAAATGCAGGGAGGGGGCTCGCCACGCAGTGGGGATCTTGCAGTGGCGGGGAGGGGGTCCTGCGATTCAGAGGGCTTTTGCAATGCACGGAAGGGTCTCTCCATGCACTGGAGTCCCGCGATGGAGCAGGGGATGATGTCCTGCGATTCGAGGGGGCCCTCGCCGCGCCCGGCGGGGTCCTGCCCTGCCGCGGGGCCCCGCGGCGATGCCGGGGGCGGGCGGGGGTCGCGGCGGGAGGCGGCCCCGGCGGGCGGGGGGGTTCGGGGGGGGCGGTACCGCGGCGGCCGCGCTATAAAGGCGGTGGCGTCGGGGCGGGCGCGGCGGCGTCGGCGCTCGGTGTCGGTCGGTCGGTCCGTGTCGGTCGGTCGGCGGCGGGGCAGGATGACGGCGAACGGGACAGCGGAGCCGGTGCAGATCCAGTTCGGGCTGATCAACTGCAGCAACCGGTACCTGACGGCGGAGGCGTTCGGGTTCAAGGTGAACGCCTCGGCCGCCAGCATGAAGAAGAAGCAGATCTGGACGCTGGAACAGGACGGGGAGGACTCCAGCGCCGTCCTGCTTAAGAGCCACCTGGGCCGGTACCTGGCGGCCGACAAGGACGGGCGGGTGAGCTGCGACAGCGAGGAGCCGGGCCCCGATTGCCGGTTCCTGGTGCTGGCCCACGGCGACGGGCGGTGGTCGCTGCAGTCCGAGCCCCACCGCCGCTTCTTCGGCGGCACCGAGGATCGCCTCTCCTGCTTCGCCCCCTCCGTCTCGGCCACCGAGAAGTGGAGCGTCCACCTGGCCATGCATCCCCAGGCCAACCTCTACAGCCTGGCCCGAAAGCGCTACGCGCACCTGGGGCCCCGCCGCGACGAGCTGGCCGTGGATCGCGACGTGCCCTGGGGCGTGGATGCCCTGATCACCCTCCTGTTCGTGGACCAGCGGTACAGCCTGCAGAGCTGCGACCACCGCCTGCTCCGCAGCGACGGCCGCCTGGTCCCCGCCGCCGAGCCCGGCACCGCCTTCACGCTGGAGTTCCGCTGCGGGAAAGTGGCCTTTCGCGACGGGGAGGGCCGCTACCTGGCCCCCTCGGGGCCCAGCGGCACCCTCAAGGCGGGCAAGAGCGCCAAGGTGGGCAAGGACGAGCTCTTCGCCCTAGAGCAGAGCTGCCCGCAGGTCGTGCTGCGAGCCGGCAACGATAGGAACGTCTCCACCCGGCAAGGTACGAGGGAAGGGGGGCTGGGGGGAATGGGACACCTTGGCCGTCCCGGAGTCCCTGGGCTGTCACCGTGCGCCCCTGCATCCCTCACACATTGGCATCCGTCGGGCATCGCCTACCCCGAGCATCCCCTTCGTCCCCCCGGCATCACCTCCCTTGCATCACCACAGAATCACCACCGCGGAGAGGCCCCCCCGGCAGCACTGCCCCCCCCCGACAGCCCCCCACGTCCCCCAGCATCCCCTGCCTTCCTGCAGTAGCCACCCCACAGGGTGCCTCTTTGCATCTCTCCGCATCTCCGTAGGATCATCCCCCGCTCACACCCCTCCCCTGAAGCCCCCATCTCCCCTGGGCACCCTCCTGCACCCCTCAGCATGGCTGCCCGCCGTACCTCCCCTAGTCCCCCATCATGGTCCCCCCGCACCCCTCCCACATCCCTTTCCCTTCCCCCTCCTGCATCCCTCCAGCGTCGCCTGCCTGGGGGCCCCCATCCCTGCAGCACCCCCATCCCTGCAGCATCTCCTCCGCAGGGTGCCCTGGGGAGGAGGGATGGCGAGGGGCCTGCCTTGGGGTGCAGGGATGGACAGGGAAGGGGGCTGGGAGGGGGTGGATGGGGTCTTCCCTCGCCGTGAAGGAGGCAGGGCTGTACCCGTCGTCTTCCTTCCTATGGAGCTCATTGTTCGCCCAACAAAGCCTCCGCCAACCTCCCCCCTTCCCCGAGCATCGCTGAGCCATGTGCCCTGCGGAGTGGGGCCCTGGGAGGCTGCGGGTCTTCCGTGGGGCTGCGGCTCCCCGTAAGGGGCTGGAGTTCCCCGTGGGTGTGGGGGGCTGGGACGGCAGTGTTACATAAAGGGCTTTGACAAAACTCCCGCATCCTGCATCCACCCGCACAAAGGCAGCCATTCCCCCCGCTCCCCGTCCCCGTCCCCTCCGCTCGCCCGAGAGGCCGCGGGGCCACCCGTCTCGAGTGGTGCCACACGGCAAAGCTCCCCGGCCACATGGCCACCTGCCCCCTTGAGTGCCCACCGAGCATCCCACCACCCCGGGGGCCGTGCTGGGGGACGGGGAGTCCCTCTCTGCTTTGCCGGGGGGTGCAGGGCTGTGGGACCCCCGGGGCACATCCCCGGCGCGCCAGGTCAGGCCGGCGCACGTCGGGCGCGGGATGGGTGCGAGCATGTCTGGCTGCGAGCATGTCTGGCTGCAGCAAAGCCCGGAGGAACAGCGGGGGATTTTTTTTTTTTTCCCCGCGTATATGTAATATTTCAGGGTTGCAGCCGAACCCTGGTCCGTGCCTGGGCAGCTCTGTGCGGGAGCTCCCTGCCTTTCTCCTGACCGAGGGCAAGTCCCGCGCTGCGAAGCAGCCCCTTAAAAATAAGTAATGAAATCTGCCCAGACGGGCAGTGGGGATTGTTTTCCCAGGCACAGGGATTTGGGGAAGAGGAGGAGGATGGCGGTGGCGGGAGGATGGCGGGAGGCTGCCGCAGCGCTGTGGGGGAAGGGCCGGCTGCAGCCCTTTGTCACCAGAGATGGGGAAACCAGATGTGGGGGGAGATGTGAGGGACAGGGAGGCGGTGGTGGGGGACCCCGTGGTGGTGGGGGACCCCATGGAGCGGGTGGGAATGCTGCTGGCCGACCCGCCGGCTTTGTGTGGTTTGGAAGGGATGGGGGGAGCAGGAAGGCAGGAGGGGGGGGGGCACAAATCTCCCCAGCAACAGGGGGCTCTGGGCTGTGCCCGGCCCCTTTCCAAGCAAAATACAGCGGGAAGAGCTGCGCTTGGGCTGCACATCCTCGCTGGAGTCCGTTTTGGCCAGAGAAGCCTTTTCCACCCGGTTTATTCTTCCCGATGGCAGCGAAGGGCTGGGAGCTGCCGCTTTCTAGGGCTCGCCCTCCCTCCTCCCGTTGGGAAAGCGCCTTGTCCCAAGGTTACCAAGAAGGCAGCCCCAAATCAGCCGTCGGAGGAAGCGGTTCCAGACAGCCCTTTCCCCCGCCGAGCTGATAAGCGCCGTGCTGTTGGCAGATGCGCCCATGGCCACCGGGGATGGGGGAGGTGGGATGTGGGATGCGGGCAGGGAGCGACTGCAGCTCGGCACAGCCTCGTGGGAAAAGGCCTCTTGTTCCTGCGTGGAGTCAGGGAGGGAGAGGGGACGGCAGAGCTGAGCCTCATGGGAGGAGCAGGGATGGAGCCATGGGGCTTCTGTGGCTCCCTTGGCTGGGATCCAGCTTTGGGACAGTGTTGTCCCACCAGTGCCAAGTCAGCGCCTGGCTTGGAGTCTCCTCCCTGTCCTGGGGATGGCTGGTGTCACCATCCCCTGCACACAGGGCACTGGGGACTGCCACACAAACAATCCCGGGGGGAGGAAGGGGTGGGTGCCAGCCCTGCCTCTGCTCTGGCTCTGGGGGTGTCCCTAGCACATTTCTCCTGCCTCTAGCCCCAGAAGGATGGGATCCCTGAAAGCCCCATCTCCCCTCAAACGGAGCAGAGCCGGGGTGCTGCCGGCAGCGAGCAGCCTCCTCCCTGCTCAATGGCTCCTTTCTAGCCCAGCTGCGGCAACAAAGGGCCCTTTGTGGGCTCGAGGGTCGCCGGGGCAGAGCGCTGGCGTCCTCCTGCTGGGTCCCTGCCAGCCCCCCTGCCCGGCCGAGGTGTGCCCCTGCCCCCCACCCGCATGGGGGAGAGGGTGGGCTGGCTTGGGAGTGAGGAATTCCAGGAAAATGGAGTCTGGGGAGGGGGTCGAGCGAGCAGAGCAGGGATGGGAGCACGCCTGGGCACGCCGTGCTGGCGATGATGGGGAGCTCTGCTCTGGGGCCAGGAGCCCTCCCAGCATGGGGTGGGTCGGATTTACCCTCCTCCCCCTGTTCATCTCCAGAAAGGCAGGGAGATGTGTCTCCAGGGCAGGGGACTCACATTTCCATCAGGAGATGCCAAGTGGCTTGTTGACACTTGGGGGATACCACAAAGCCACACGCAGGAAATCCACAGGGAAGGAGGGGTGGGTTATTCAGGAAATTCGTGTTTCACCCCCACCCGTGACCCCCTTGCAGGGCTGCACCCCCAGCAGGGGAGCTGCCAATGCCATAGCTCCAGGCTGTTGCTTTTAGACAAAAACCTGTTTGGATTTCTGTAGGGGTGCAGTGTAAGCCCAGCCCAAGGGCAGGGATGGGGCAGGATGAGTCTGGGAGCACGTGTGCGGGTTGGAGGGTGCCAGAGCCCCACAGGGAGCCCAGACCCAACCTGTGCCAGCAGCACTGGGTGCAGCATCCCAATCCAGACTGCTGGGACATGAGGACCTGAAATCCTGCCCTGCTGTCCTGAGGGACTGGGAGCTTTGTTGGATCCTGCCAGTGCTCCTGTGCAGGGAGCTGAGCTTATTTTTTTTCAGACATAACCGTGGGGTTTTTAAAAGGGGAGTTGGAGGATGGGAAAGGTGCTCCTCTCCATGGAGTGCATCCCACTGAGTCTCACTAGCATCCCAGGATGGCTCATAGGAGACCTTCTGTGCGAGTTGAGTGTAGGGGGAAAGTTTTCTACATGCCATAAATGCCCCAACACTGGGTCTGCAGCCCCCCCATGGTGTGGGGGTTGACACAGCTACAGCAAACTCTGCTCCCTTAGATGGAGAAGCTCACATCTCTGGGAGCTATGGGAAGGGGTGTGTCTGCTCTGAACTCTGTGTACATCCACCTAGGCTAGAGAGCAGCGAGGGCTTCAGCACCAATCCTTTAAAACCACAGGACTGGCAGCAGCTGAGGACTTGGGGAGCCCTTTCCTGCTCCAGTGCTGGCTCACCCCATTGCCCTTCCCTGTCTCTCCAAGGACCTCAAGCCCAGGGACTCGGGATTAGGAAGCCCTGGGGAGACACCTGCCTCAATCCTCCCTCCTCCAACCTCTGCATCCTCCCCAAGGTCCCTGTAGCAAACCCGTGTTGCAGACGGAGCCGGAGGACATCCCACGCCAGGAATTTTGGGGAGTGCAGGCGTACCTCCCGAAGAGCTGCCGTGTGCTCGCCCCCCTCCCGCCTCCAGCTGTAATTAGCAGCTTCGTCAAGGTCATGGAGAGCGGTGCCAGCTTCAGACTGTAAATTTACCAGGAGCGTTAATTAATCCGTGATTGCAGTGGGAGCGGCTGGGCCGGGCGCGGCGGGAGAGCGGGCGGACAGGGCTCCCTGCCACAGCCCTGGGCTGCCACAGCAGGGGGGTGGCTGGGGGACAGCCTGTCCTCCACCACGGGGACATCTCAGTGGGATCTGCCTCCTCACAGCCCGTGCTTCCTCCAGTTTCCTCTGTCCCGCCCGGCTTTGAGCCCCCGACTCTCTCTCTCCCGCTCCAGCTCAGTTCCAGCCCTTTGAAGCCTCCTCCTGCCCCAGCCGTAGCTGCATTCCTTTCTGCTGAGTTGATGTAACCCAACCCCACACTGCTTTTGGGGAGGGGGTGGTGGGAGACCCTCCTGCTGCCAGCCCCATCCAGGAAACAGGGAAAGCCAAAACTCCATGCAACAGCGAGTGTGGGAAATGGCACAAGAGTGGTGGCGGGAGGGAGGTGGTGCGTGCGCTGTGCTCTGTGGTGGGAGGTCTCTGGGGAGGGGAGACGGTGTTTGGAGGCTCCTGGCACTCCCTGTCCTGTCTCCAGCCCATCTGATCCTTCTCTGTGGCACACAACATCCCTCTGGCTCTCCCCAGCATGATCCCTGCAGGTCAATGAGTTTTTCCCCGAAACGTGCAGTGATGGGAAGCATCACCATCCGCTCCTCCCCCTCAAACCATGTGGGCAGCTCTCACAGGTTTGGGGGGTTCAGGGGTGAGTGACTGGGGGCAGCATCCCCCAGTGTCCCCTCCCTCAGCCCCATCTCTCCATGAGCCCCAGCAGAGCCCCCCTCTCGGTTTTATGGCTCTGGATTGGAGCTGGAGCTGCCTGACGCCGGGATGCAAAATCAAAACCAAATGTTTCCACAACCGCCGGCTCAGCCCCCGGCAGCTCTGGGAGGCAGCGAGTGTGGGACAGCCATGTGAGCCAAGGGAGTGGCCAGCAGGGCTGGGGCTGGTGGCCATGCAGCACCCACTGTCCTCTGTGCTGCCCAAATACCCTGGGGAGCAAAACACCAGGGTGGCTCAGTGTCCATCAGGAGAGATCATCCGGTTCCAACCCCCTGCTATGGGCAGGGACACCTTCCACTAGGCCAGATTGCTCCAAACCCCATCCAACCTGGCCTTGAAGTCTTCCAGGGATAGGAGCTGCAGGAGGTGCTGGAGGATGCCTGGCAGGAGAGGGGATGCTGTGAAGAGGGTGGCAGCCATAAGCCAGTTTGGATATGGGAGATAAGATTATGGCCCCTGGGAACAAGCCTGATCCCTTTGGGAAAGGTGGGAGACCGAGATGCAAAGCAGAGGCTGCTCCTGGGCACCTGGATGGGGATGCCCAACTGGAGATGCAGATGTGCAGTGGGGAGCCCCAGGGAGCCGTGTCTGCAGGTCCCGTGGGAAGGCCCCTCCATGGCTGGTGTGTGGAGGTAGATGGTCCCTCCCCAGGTGGGTGTGGCTGGTGGGACTTCTGCTCTGGAAAACTCCTGGTTCCACTGAAGTGCCAGCCCTGGGCTCCTCTCACAGGTTACAGATCCATGTCCCACTGGTGGTGCTGGACCTGTCTCCACCCATCCCAGCTGCAGGCAGGCAGGGAGCAGCGGGGCTGAGCTCCACATCCCGGCTCCCTCCCTGGAACCCGGCATGGCAGCTCGGCCTCTGGGCTTGGCTCTGGGCTACGGCTCGTGACTCGCATCCCCAAAGTGGTTTTAGGCTGAAATCCACCAAGCTGGAGAGCTCTGGAGTAGATTTGGCCCCACTAGGCCTGACTAAGCAGGTTTCCTTGGGCTCAGTGCCCGTGTTAGATGTGCACGTGGCCCGGTGGTGGCCCCAGGACTGGCTGCGTTCACCTTTGCCAAGGAAATGCTGTCTCTGGCCCCTTTGGTGCAGGGATGGGTCATCCTGGCTGGGGAACAGGCTGGTGCTGATGGTTTTTGGGAGTCAGGGAAAGGCTTGGCTGCCACAGGGCTTTCCCAAGCCTCCTGTCCCTGCGGGCTGTGACAATTTGTGGATGAAAAACGGTGCCACGGTCCTTAAACACGCCACGAGCTGGGATTCATGGGTGCTGCAGCGGCCTCTGCGAATGGTTTGAGTAACCTGGCTGTCACCTTTGGGAAAAACTACGGCCCTTTTCCATATGAAATATCTGCATTGGTCTTTGCTTCATCATAATGGAGCTGGAGAGCCAGGAGTGGAAGCTCGGGGCTGCCTCAGCTCAGCCCGGCTCTCGTTTATGGCCGTAACACCAAGCAGCCAAATGAAAACCTGGATTTGAACCCAGAATGCCAGAGGGGAGATCTGTGTGAGGGATGTGGGAGTCACCAAAGCTCAGCCAGGGAGCAGGAGCCCCTCTCAGTTGGGTTTCCTGGGCTGCCCTGCACCCAGACCTGCTGGAGATGGGTTGTGGTTCCCCCTCTCCCTGGCACCCCCACCTCCATCTTCCTCTGCTCCACAGGGATGGATCTCTCGGCCAACCAGGACGAGGAGGGTGACCAGGAGACCTACCAGCTGGAGATCAACAAGGACACCAAGAAATGCGCCTTCCGGACCTACACTGGGAAGTACTGGACTCTCACCTCCAACGGGGGCATCCAGTCCACTGCCTCCACAAAGTGAGTCCCCTGTCCCCAGCAGGGCCATGCCTGGGCTTCAGGGAACCCTCTGCATCTCCCAAGGGGATCCAAGGGGGATTTTCCATCCTGGGTGCTCACCCCAAAACGCTTCCCAGCAAAGGCAGCGCGTTCCCCAGAAAGCCAGGGGTGGGTTGGGGTTTGCTGCCCACGATGCTCGGCAAGTCCCTGGGGTCACGTCATCCTTCCCGGCCGGCTGGGGCTGTCGAAATGCTTTTCCCTGCAGTTCAACCCTGAGAGCCAGGCGGAAACCCCAAAAGCACATTTGGCTGCCTGCCTGCCTGCCTGCCTGCCTGCGGGCCAAGGGCTTCCCAGCAGGATGGCCACCACAACATGGTTCACCCTGCAAAAACAGATCGAATCAGGGTCTCCTGATCCAGCTGTGGCCCTTTCCAAGCCAGCGGGGTGGCACTGGCAGGGTCCCCATCCATCACATCCCGCTGACCGCCCTCTCTGCCCCCCAGGAACGCGAGCTGCTACTTCGACATTGAGTGGTGCGACAAGCGCATCACCCTGAAAGCCGCCAACGGCAAGTACGTGACGGCAAAGAAGAACGGGCAGCTGGCAGCCTCCATGGAGACAGCGGGTAAGGCACCCCCTTGGGGACCCCCACCCCACACTGGGGCACAGGGGATGAGAAAAGTCTCTCCTCTCCCTGAGCCAGGCCCTCCTTCCAAGTGATGCTCAGGGATGCAGGCAATAAGTTTCCTTAGTGAGCGTTTCACGTGAAGTGAGAAGAGGGCGCATGAGGCGGGTGAGAAGCGGGTGGGGGGCACAGCCCCTTCCTCCTCACTGCTGCCTGCCGGCCACGGGGTCTGGCTCTGTGCCCCCCTCTGCTGCTCTCACAGCCCCTCTGCCCTCGGCGCAGGTGAGACGGAGCATTTCCTGATGAAGCTGATCAACAGGCCCATCATTGTCCTGCGTGGCGAGCACGGCTTCATCGGGTGCCGGAAGGTGACCGGCACCCTCGACTCCAACCGCTCCTCCTACGACGTCTTCCAGCTGGAGTTCAACGACGGCGCCTACAACATCAAGGGTGAGTCCCCGGGGGAGGCTGTGGGATGGGGGGTGACGGCCATCGGGGTCCCCGTGGTGGCTCATGAGGCCACCTTGTCCCCTCTCCTGCAGATACCACTGGGAAGTACTGGATGGTGGGGAACGAGTCGTCCGTCACCAGCAGCAGCGACACCCCCGTGGACTTCTTTTTTGAGTTCTGCGACTATAACAAAGTTGCCATCAAAATCAATGGCAAATACCTGAAGGGGGACCACGCCGGGGTCCTCAAGGCATCGGCCGACACCATCGATGCCTCCACCCTCTGGGAATATTAATGCACTTTAGGGTACCTCCCGCTGCCAACTTCTCTTTCCCTTCCTCTGTCCTCTTTTCCTTTGGGTTCTATTTCTCCTCTCTGTAACAGGATTTTCAGACTGGCTTGCCCTTCCCTCCTGCCGTAGAGTTGGTGCGTTATGTGGGAGGTGGGTCCCCGTAAATCCCTGTAAGAACTGGAAAAGTGGTGGGGCAGCCTGCCTATAGCTTTGTAGAAGGGTCTGTCTCTATCCCCCCATCCCTGTTTCCCTCCAGGTTTGCTGGGCTTGGAAACCACCGTATCCCCCTCCCGGCCCTGAGCATCACCGTAGGTAGTTGATTATCCTCTCCTCGATTGAAAAAAGGGAATAAGATCACCTCTGAGCTCGCTTCTGCCATATCAGCACTGGCACCGCCTCAGTCTGTGCTGCCAGTGTCCCCTGGAGCATCCATCCCATCCTGCCCTGCTCCATCCAGGGGCAGAGTGACGGTGCTGGGCTCAGTCAGCTCCTCCAGTCCCCCCCCCGGCAGCTTCTCTCCCCTCCTGGCTTTCGGGGCAGGTCCATCCCCAGCTGAGCCGTAAGAGGTGACCTTACATATCACAGCATCCCTGGGGACGGGGCTGGTGTGTGCTGGCACACATCCCTGCAGAAGGGCCAGCAAGCTGCCCCCTCCCCTCCCCATACACCTGGAAATGATTCTTTAGGGTGATCCCGTCTGGAAAGCCTCAGCCTTTCATCTCATAGAGCCCTGTGCTCCTCGTGCCCCTCCGCCCCTCCTCGTGCTTCTGGCTCTGGAGGAGCACCCCAGACCCTGATGGTGGGTCCAGCCAGGCAGGTGCCTGCCCTGAGGCTGGTCCTGCTGCTGTGCCTGGAGGGGAGGGCGTGGGGGGGACACAGAGCCAGCCCGTGCCAGGGTGGGGGCTTCATCCAGTCCACCTCCTGCAGGGCCTCGGTCCCGGCAGGAGCCCGGCTGGCCCACGCGACCTCCCCGGGGCGGTGGCTGGAAGCATAAAGTGCAGATTTTGGTTTACAGAATAGAAAAGTTCCTTAGCAAACTTTGCACAGTGATACTTGCTCAGTACCTTTGTTGTTGTTTCTTTTTTTTCCTCTCTCGTTAAATACTGGAACAGTGAAGCGAATCACTGAACACCTAATGCTGAATTAGGAAGCGCCCGCGGGCTCCCCCGAGGGGGCAGCTCCTGGTCCCGCCACCCCCGGGGTACCTGGGCTGGGCTCTCATGAATCTCAACCCTACTGGAAAAGAAAAAAAAGAAAAGACCAAAACAGTATTTTTGTTAGTCTCTATTTATATATGCTCTCCATGGCACTGTGTGACCAGCTGTTGTCTGTACTAGGTCTGCATTAGAGTTTAACGCTGTCTGTAACGGGTGATGCTGTGTGTTCTTTAGGGTGTTGAAAGGCACTTTATCCTTTGGGGCCTTCCCAGGGCTGGTATTTGCTCCCTGCAAACACACCAAGGAGCCTTTTCCTGCGTGGGCCCCCTCCAGGGGGGGAGCGCTGGTCCCAGCCCACGCCAAGGGTGCTCCCGGCATCGCTGCCGTGCCAAACCAGGGCCAGTCCCTCTGCCAGAGGCCAGCCTTAAAGCCATGAGGAGGAACTCCCTCCGTAGGAGCTTGGTGCTAAACTCAGCTGGGAGAGCGAGCGACTGTCCCCTGCCAGGGGGACAACTCCGGGCTGGGATCCCTCGCCGGCGCAGGGGATCCCGGCTGGGACTCTACCTCGGCTCTGCACTCACATCCAGGGGCTGCCCGTGCCCCCCTGGCACCACGTGCCCCCCCCGGGCACCACGCTGCCCCTTGAAGGACCAAGTGTCTTGATGAAGCCCTGTGTGACCCTGTGACTTGACACACACTTTCACTGGCCTTCACCCCCCACCCCGTGTTGCCTCCTCCCCGTCCCTGTTGCAGTTCGAACCATGTAATTCCTGCTCCGGCTTCTCCCGTGTGACACTAGGTCAGCATCTCTCCTGTTTTCCTCTTATCGGGTGTCGTGACTCTCTGAAAACATCTCACTCTGAAAATTTAAGTTTTGGGTTTGTCCATTTTTTTTTTTAATTATTATTATTTTTTTTGTAAGTGCCATTTGTATAACTTAAAAAAAAATAGCTTCAAATGGAGAAAGATGAATTAAAAAATAAAACCTGCATTCGGATTCAAACTGGTGTGTGGTCTGTCAGGGCTGCAACGGCCTTTAAATGAGGCATTAGCCCATGGAGATTTGGGGTGGTGGAGCCTTTGGGGACCAAATTGACTGACAAATATTGGGTTCTGGGGGCCTGAGGAGTTGGTGGGAAGGGAATGGTGACCAACAGGCCATGGAGCAGGTGTAAAGCCAAAGCCAGCTGGAGGCTGGGGATGCCCAGAGCAGCCTGAAGCCACTGAGCCCACAGGGTGTGGCTGGGGATGGGTGACACAGGGATGGGTCCAGGGAAAGCACCAGCAAACCATCTCACCTGCAAAACCAGCTCTCCTGCCCTCCCTGCCAGGAGCAAAGCCATGCCCCCAGGGAGCTTTTTCTCCTCCTATCCGAGGTGTTTCACCT
>JAWWLV010000035.1:13242437-13279307 GCA_035041135.1 Platyrinchus mystaceus
GAAGCTGTGGCTGCCCCATCCCTGGAAGTGTCCAAGGCCAGGTTGGATGGGGCTTGGAGCAACCTGGGCTAATGGAAAGTGTCCCTGCCCATGGCAGGGGGTAGGAGATGATCTTTAAGGTCCCTTCCAACAAAAATCTACAAATAACCCTCTGAAATGGTGCTTTCCAGGGACACCACCACCCGTGGTGCTGCCGTTCCAGTCAGCCCTGCGCAAACCCGGAGAATCGGATGCACCAACAGCACAACTTTGCAAGATCCTCCTGCAGCAAAGGCTGCTCGACCCTCCCAGTTTAAACTGCAGCTGACCTCCTTCCTAATGGGGCTGGACACATCCATCTGCCCCAGGGCCAGGAGCCACCTGCACCCTCACCAGGGTGATGCTGCTTCAATTACCGCGACTCCCAGAGCGCCACGGGAAACACAGAACAGCAAATCCCATCTGCCAGGCCTCCAAAACGACTCCTAACTCCCAAGGACAACATAAAACACATCCCCCCAAAAGCAGCAGCCAGAGGTCCCCACTCAACCCCTCCTGGGTTTCAGCTCACAGCACGCCCCGGGTGCAAAAAAACCTGCCAGGAACAGACCTGGGTCAGGATGATGAGGTCCTGACTAATTCTGCAAATTGCAGCAGAGGCACAACAAACCACATCCCCAAGAACAGAACTTATCAGCTCTGTTGCTTCTCTGCTGATAAAAGTGTGTTTTCCCATTGGAAGGTTAAGAAGTGCTGATGCTTCAATCCCACATACCAAGCCTTGGCCTGGAATTTTTTTTTTTTTTTTTAATCAGTATTTCTGAAAAACTGGTATCCATTAATATCAGAAGAACAAAAATACACTGCACAAGGTACACCTTCCTACTTAAGAGGCTGACATTAAATTTGGCAAGTGGTGAACACCCAGCACAGTTCAATAACTGCAGTATTTAGGAAAGATCCACATCCCAGATGGAACAAAAGAATTGATGATATGTAAACAGCAAGATAATTTTAGGGTGTTCCTGAAAGAAAGCTGATGCCACAAGTTCTGCTTAATACATATTGTGCAGGTTAGAATTTAAAAAAACAAGTCCCAGTGCTATTTTAGTAAATTTTGCAAAACACCTCTAATTCCTTGGAAGCAAAGGTTGTTTCCTGCTTCCACAGTAATTAGAGAGAGGTGACAGATTCATCGAGGGGTGAAGCACCCACACCAAAAATTAAGATTTCATTAGCACACTTATGGCTGGTTTAGTGGTGAGAAGCCATTTAACATCACATGGGGTGGAGGCTGCAGAATGATTTCAAAGGCTCCTTGTGTCCGTTTTCCTGAGTGGGTTCACGCCCCTTAATAAAGGATTAGATTATAATTTTAATAGCCTGTTCACAGGCTGTGTGCACTGAGAGGGGATTTATCTTGTCAAGTTACCAGTCATCTTCCTGTCAGCTGCTCTGCCTACAGCAAGGAAAAAAAAAAGGAAATAAAGAAGAGAAAGAAAAAAGCAACCCCCCCAAACCCTGAGGGGGTCTCAGCACTGGCCAGTCCTTGTGTTTTTGGAGCAAGGACGTAACTTGGCTCTTCTGTGAGGGCAGAAATGCAGGCAGTGCTCAGCACAGCCCTTCCCCACGCTCCGCTGCATCACGGGAGAAGGGAGGTGGCCAAGAGGAAAATGCAAAGGATCTCAGGGATGTATTCACCCTTTTTATCTGCAAACACTGCAGAAAACAAACGTGCTTATTTAACAGCAGCTGCGTTTTCAAGTGGCAAAACAGGAGTGAGCTTTGCCCCGGACCCACCGGCAGGATGTTCCGTGCAGGAGCCGTCCCCAGCCCCGGAGCCAAACAAAATAAACACTCATCCCTGGTCAGTGTGGGAGCCTGCCCTCGGATCCCCCACCTGGGAAAGGATCTTGGCATGGAGGAAGGAGGCTTCTCCTTTCAGCCCTCTCCCATTGAATCCAGGGAATGCGGGAGCACAGAGCCAATCACAGCAGAACGGATGGCTCGGTCTGTGGATGGATTAGCTGAGGAGCCAGGCTGGGTTGCTAAGAGAGACACCCTCTTCATGGCAGGGAGGCCTGTTACAACAATGCTGGTGCAGGGGAGCCTCATCCAGCATCCACACAGGGTCCTGCCACATGCAGAAAGAACCCAAGGAGAAACAAGCTGCCCTTGGGAATGAGAAAATACAGCAGCAAAGGAGATAAAAGCTGGGCAAGTCACACAGAGACAACCTCCCCCCAAATAACGCCTCCCCTGCCCAGAACAAAAGTGCCAGCCAGGGAGCTTTTGAAAGCTCTGTTTTTATCTCCTGTGCTTCTTGTTATCTTTAATTATTAAGTGTCACAGGAAAGCGGCTGCCGCCTCCTGAAAAGAGGGAAAACAAGAGACCTGGTGACTATTTCTGGGCTGTGCAACCCCTCCCCTACTTCAGAAAGTGCTCCACCACTGCTGCCTCCCCCTTTCTGCCCCTTCTGCTGCTTTCTTTTTCCACGTACGTGTGGCCGCAGCCGTTACTAATAAACTCGAAATGATTTTTCGCGACAGAGGCTTCCAAAGGACTTAAGGGGTTTTGTTTCAAATCATTCCCAGATCAGCCACGGAGAGCCTGAGCAAGAACAGGCATCGGCTGTCTCCGGCGTGTTCCTCCATGCAGCAGGAAGCAGGGATAAAAGCAGGCTGTGTTGTAACTGGAACGGGGCATCCGCAGTGCTGCAGGAAAAGGGGGGCCGGGATGGGGACGAAGCGGTGTTTAAGAAATGCAGAGTTGTTCCAGCAACAGGCATTCCACACCGATGGCTCTCTGTGAATCCCCTGGACTAACCATGTGCTTGTGATTGAGGCATTTTATAGCAGTTAAAAAAAACCCAACCAACCACCACAAACCCCACATCCTAAATTTAGGGGAGCTCCCCCTCCACTTCCAAATCCCGAAGGCAGCACCGTGCACTTCACGCATTTCCTCAATGCATTTGAAGTTTTACACAGTTTTCGCTCAACATCATCTTTTTATAACACCAGAAGGAGGGATAATTGCCAGCACCTCATGATGATTAGTTTCCTGCTTTGAACTGTAGCGATGGGCCTTTCGGAGGGTTTTAAGAGTTTACTGAAAACATCTTAAACTTTGAAGCCAAAAAAAAAGCTGCTGTGCAACATTACTGATAGCCCAGAGATGAGCATTAAATTCAAGATGATACATTGGAGAGCAGAACCTGGTTTACCAAAAACAGCCAGAATGCATTAATCAAACTGCATCACGGGATTTGGGAAAGCTGGATGAAATGCACACGGCAGCCTCAGGTTTGCTACAGATATTTAGAAATCAGGGCAAACACAGCCCCCATGTCCCAGAGACAATTTATAGAATCATAGAATATCCTGAGGTGGAAGGGACCCATAAAGATCATCCACTCCAACTCCTGGCCCTGCCCAGGACACCCCAACAATCCCACCCTGTCCCTGAGAGCGTTGTTCAAACACTCCTTGAGTTCTGTCAGCTCTGGGGTTGTGACCACTGCCCTGGGGAGCCTGTTCCAGTGCCCCACCACTCTCTGGGGAAGAACCTTTCCCTAATATTCAACCCAACCCTCTCTGGCACAGCTTCATGCTGTTCCCTTGGGTCACCAGAGAGCAGAGATCAGAGCTGCCCCTAATGAAGAAGCTGCAGACCCTGATGAGCTCTAACCTCAGCCTCCTCTTCTCCAGCTGAATAGACCCAGTGACCTCACCTGCTCCTTGTATGGCCCCTCTAGACCTTTCCCCATCTCCATAGCTCTCCTCTGGATGCTTTCTAATTGCTTTATTCCCACTGCTCCTTCCCAAGCTTTGTCTCTGGCAATATTGCATCAGCCCCTCCTGCAGCTCCCAGCGAGCTGAGCCAGAGCCCACGTGAGCTGCAGGACAGGCACACGAGGAGTTTTGGCCAAGCAGCTTCCTGGGAAGAGCTCCTGGAACATGTTCACCTCCTACAGGGGCACGGGGCACCAATTAGCTCCAGAAGAAATGCAGGGATTAAACAATTCCTGCTGCCCACAGCCCGACTGCAGCTTGTCCCAGAGCCAGCAAATATTGCACCGATGCTCTTCAATCAGACTCCAGCCTGATTACAGCGTAGGGACAAGACTTTAACTAACCTTTCATTATGGGAAATGGTGAAGCCTCTGCTTTACTCTCTCAAGATCACTTGAGACAAAGACTAACAGATGCTGCCGTTCCTAGAGGACTGTCTTTAATTTGTTTTTAACCCAAGCTAATGAATAGGTTTTACTCATACTTTCACAAGAATCATTTCAGGCTCGGAAAACATTTGGAAAAGAACAAAGGTTCCCTATTTTAAAGAAACCTGAATTTTGCTGTAAATAATAGGGAGTGAGACCCAAACCAGATCCTTCAAAGGTGGATCCTTGGGTGGACAATCATCCCTGACAATGGACAGTACACTGCTGATGCAACGGTCTTTTGCTCTTTCAAATCCTCAAATTCTTTTCCCCTCTTCACACCTATCAGGATAACTCCTGTTTTCATGTCCCATATGAGAGCACAGATCACCCAGGAGGGGCTGGGATGGTGTCACTAAGCCCCTTATGAAAGAGGAAAATACACACAGGTACCCGGCATCGTTTCAGCTTCAAGCCAAACAGTTGAGTTTCGCACTGCAGCAAGGACAGTCACCCAACTTCACCTCCCCAGCCCACCAGCACTCTGTCATCCAAAAAATAATAAAAAAAAATACAAGGGCAGGCAGTGCCAGCTCTGTGCTGACAGCAGGAAATTTTTCTTTGCCACAACATCGGTTAATTAGAGAGCTGGAAAGGGCCTGGTGACAGTGGCCTCTTTGTGCTGCTTATTTATTTATTTATTTGAAAGTACAGCACGAGCTTTTTGAGGGGCCTCATGTTTTCTCTGGCGCTGAACAAACGCCATCACCCAGCACAGTCACCAGGCCTGACGGGAACAACGGATGACAGCGCTGCCGAACCCTGGATTCGCATCCTGGTGGGAAACCGGGAGCAGAGGGACAGGAAAACCAGAAGCACGTAACCAGGTGTTGGAAACGCTACAGGGGTGCCTGGAAGGAGGTGTCTGTGTTGGTTTAACAGCTCACATTGACAGGGTAATGCAGGGAATAAAAGCAGGCAAGCAGAGGACTAGGAAGTTTACGCTGGTTGAGACATGCTGGGAGATCCCCAAGAGCCTGCAGGTAGAAGGGAGGGATTTAGAGTGGCTTTTCCTTGGCTCTGTGCAGGCACAGGACTGTGCACATCCCCTGCAGAGAGGGGGGGGCTGGGAGCAGCCTGGAAAGCTACAGAGGCCCAAGACAAAGAAACATCGGGAAAAAGGAAGCTCAGACAAACCCTGGGAAGGCAGATCCACATTGTTGCTCTACAGCTTTGCTGAAATCAGGAAATTCAACTCCTGCTCCTACCAACATTCCTTCTAGATTTCTGGTACTGAAGACCTCTATTTACAGTGATGTTGCAGCAAGTTTTCCCATGCCTGTCACAGCTATGAGCTGTATTAAGTTACTACAGCTTCCCTCACAGCTCTCTCCATGCTTCAGCTCTCTCTCTGCAGCTGTTGACAACAGCCCTGAGAACGGATCCAGCTACAACTCCAGGCTCCCAGACAGTCCAACTCTGTGACAGGACTCAGAACCAGCAGTCAGATGATCTGGTCACCAAAAACACAATTCCCTTTCCCTCCAGATGCCAAGCCATGCCAACACCATCTCAGCTGCAAAACTAGGAATGAGTCCCAATTATCCCAACATCAGCTACCGTGCCTGGAGGCAGCAGCTCCCCACCAGCTCTTTCCATAAGCCTCGCTCCCCCGAACACTGCTCAGAGCATTTCCAGCCAAAGTCCTCGCCTCACAGGAGCTGTTTTCCCTCCCTAAAGTGACACAAGCTCCTTCCAAGCTGTGGTCAGATGTGACCCTGTGCTGATGCAGGATCCCAGCGTGGTTTTTAGCTGCCCTTGGGAAGGGGAAAAAAAAGTTGTGCTGGCTAAAACCAACCGTTCTCCTCTGGTGGAAGGCGCGTATTTCAACCTGCCGGTGTGGAACGGTGACTGAAATTGGGGTGAGAATCATTCACAAAACCCCTCTGTTACTCACTGTGGGATCTGTCCAGAGGGAGCACTTGGCACAGTCCTGGCAGGGCGCCCCAGGGGAGCGGGGGTGCTGGCAGAAGTGGTCGTAGCCGTTGATGGCAGCCCGGCACAGGTAGCACATCTGGGCGCCGCAGCGGCACGACATGCGGTTGCAGCCCTCGGACTTAATCAGGCCAGTCCCACACTTGTGGCATTTCCTAATCCGGGCAGCTGTCATCTTCTCTTCTCTGCAGGAGGAGGGAGAAGAGTTACAAAAGGGGTGTTTGACTCGCCAGCCTGCGGTAAAACTGCTGTTACACTGTGCCAGTGGATGTTTTAACCCCCTCCTCTTTCCCCCTCCACCATCCCCACGGTCCACCGCTGTTCCAAAGAGGTCCGGGCTCAGCTCCACTTGGAGCCAGCCCACAACAACTCAAGAACAAAATAAGTGAAAAAAAAGTCAATCCCTGGCTGCATGCTGCAGCTCTGACCCTGGTTTCCAGGAGAGCCGAAGCACCAGGCTCTGGCTTGGGAGGAATTTGAGCGGCAAGTTCAAGGGCCAAAGGGCACGTGGATGCTTGACTTGGCTGCAGAGAAATACAGCCAGGGAGATAAAGTTCAGGAAAAACAAACCCTTGGCTGCCACCTCTAGCTAGTTTTATGTTGCTCTGGCTACAAGTTGCCACGACCATATATTCTTTTCCAAGGCCTGGCTGCTACGCTCCAGATTTATTTGGTTTTTTGTTAAATTTAAATCAGGAAGTGAGAAATAGTCACATCTTTCCCCACAGAGTTTTGGCTTTCCCTCTTCTCCTAAAATTCTCCTAAGATTTTCCAGAAAATTGGGAAATTGCTGTTTTAGGTTTAAGAGATGGGTTTAGTCTAAACAGAGCACAAGTGGGAATCCAGGACAAAGCACAGCCCCTGTTCCCAAGGGACACCCTGGCAGTGACACACACTCCAGCACAGGCTCAGCTCACAGCAAGACTGTTTTGGCACAGAAATGGAAGAAAGCCTCGGTCACTTAATTAAAAGACTTAAGAATATAAATGATCATCCTAAGGGCCAATTTCCTAACCGCTGGAGATCACGTTACGCTTTAATTCACAACCTAGAAGTGAAATTTGATGACAGAAGAGCAAAGGCAGCGTGTTTTCATGGAGGGAAGCACAGCTCTGTGCTGGCCTGGCAGTGGGGAAGGATCATCCTCAGCCAGGCATCTCCACCCAGCTACTTCAGCGGAGACCTGCAAAGTCAACACACATTTGGGAGACGGCAGTGAGGTATTTTTGAGGATCACAGCCCCACAAACTGCTCTACAGCAGCACAACCAGAGGAGCAGGGGGTGGCGAGGTGGGAACTTCCCTGCCTTGCAGCCACCCAGCATGACCTGCACTGGGGCATTTGGAGATGTGCTAAGAATAGAGACAAAAAACCCAACTTGAGACTGACTTTCCTCCGAGCTGCAGCTGCTCTTGCCTCCTCTACTCAACAGGATGCTGTCGATGCAGATTTTTTTTTTGGAGACTTTGAGCAAGGCAGGAAGTTTGGCCTGAACTCCAGCTGTGCTTCCCTTTCCTTATGCAGGGTTTCAAAAGGAAGTTTTTATTGTATCAGACAGTAGACTCATCTATGCACAGCAACATTCTGCTAAAGGTTTTGAAACTGTTTTTTTTTTCCTCATTAGGGACATGTCAACTCGTTCCTCCTCCCTCTCACCCTTCTTTCTTGAAGGGAAAGGAGTGGCAGAGAAAAGAAGTGCTATCAAATCTGGAAAGATTTTGTTCTGAATTAGGGACTGAGGGATGAGCAAGCAACAGTCATTCAAATCCCATTCAAAACCTCAACTCAGGCCAGACACACTAAATCAGAGGAAAGGATTAGGCAATGTGGGCAAGTCCCACTTGGCTGCATCAGACATGTAACTCCATGGATGAACCTTCCCTTATTTCCTAAAGGCAGAGGATCTTGTCATTTACTGTAGCAATAAGAGAAATTAAACTGCAAAAGATTTTAGGGAAACACTTGGGATTTACACCTGCCCATTTCAAAATGTGACTCCCTTCTATAACAATTCCTACAAACTGGTTAGAAACAGGGAAAAGCTTCTGTAAGAAAACACATCCTCTCCCACAAAGCAGCAGCTGAGCAAACAGTGCATGTCTCCACTCCAGATTTTCAAAGGGTAATAAGGACTTACTGTGACTCAATCCACTTCTTTGCCTCTGTGCAGCACCTCCCTTCTCCCCCCAGCAATGCTAATGGGGGTTTCTCACCTCTGAGCAGGACCAGGTGCCAGCCTGGAGACACCGGGGCAGCCAGAGGAGCAGGCTGGGTTGGTGACAACTTTCCCACATTCTCAAATTACCAGCTGGATCTGCTGCCAAGTATCTGTCACAGACAGAAATCCCATCCTGGGAGCTGTCTGACCCCTCAGCTCTGACATCCCCAGGACCTCTCTGATGGAAAGCAGTGACAGCCAGCAGAAATGGAGGGTCACAGGGGCAGTGGGGGGGTCTCACCCCCTCCACACCATTGCCCAGAGAACTCTGATTACCAGTTCACCCACACCCCAGTTTTTCCCCAGTTGTGGAGTTCACTTACATGGATGTCCTGTATTTGATGTCATCCTTCTCAGCCAGCTGCTCACAGGTGAGGTTCATGTGCTCCTTCCACAGCCCCTGGCACTTCCGACACGTTTCCTGAGGAGGATAACAAACATTAAAGGAAGAAAAGACCCAGCACACCACTAACAGCATCAGGAACTGGAAAAGTTCCCATCTCTTCCCCCACCAAGCTGCAGGTTCTCAGCTGAGGATGGGGCTGGCAGTATGGTACAGAGGTCTGCAGGTTTGTCCTTGCTGAGGACCAGAGTAAATCCACAAATAATTGGAGACAAGGGACAAGGCACAAGAAAATGGATACAAAATGAATCCATAAATCCTAGTTCACCCAGAACTCATGTGACAGCTACCAGGTTCACTGGTTATATCCCACAGGAGACTGCAGAGGTGAAAATGTGGTGCCTAAAGTACATCAAGTTCATCTGTTTCCTGACCAAAAGCCTCCTTCGTATAAAGGGCTTTTAGTGCTGTAGGCGATGGAAACCTCGCAGCTCCATCAAAAACTGTGCTTCACCAGGCATAAAAGCAAATATATACATATATAAAAAATGTTTTGAAAAACTTCACAAAATAAAGTTAAGGCAGTTTACATGATTAAACGGCTTAAAAAGGCAGAATACAGAAAAACATCCCTAAACCAGAGGCGAAATATGAACAAATATTTATGAATTTAACCAGAATAGCTGAACTAAACTTAAGGGCAAGTGACTGAGCTCTCTTGTTCTTGCAAACTCTTTAGCAACAAGGCTCTAATCCAGAAGTGGTAAAGCTGCATGGGGCAGGATTGCTGTGGAGGCACAACTGGCAAGGGAGCTTGGACCAACACTGGGGACAGAGCTGATTTTCTGGCTGGCTAGCCAAAGAAAACATAATTTTGTTTTGGGCCAAACAAGAGCTTTTTCCTTTAATTTGAGGAGGATTAAAAAACATCCAGATCAAACTTTAAAAAAAAATACATGCTTCACAGTCCAACTGTTTCATCTCCAGGATGGCTGGGGCTCAGGCTCTTAGATCCAACTTTCCCCCTGGCAGGAAAACCCACATGGCTGCGCAGCATCCACTTCCCCTGCACACCAAAGAAGGTCCTAAAAGAGCTTTGCCCAGCCCTGGTCTCCACTATCAGCAAAAGATGATGGCTGCAGAGACAGATCTTACTTGATTGCATTGCCCTCATTTTATTTTAATGAAGAAATTGGACGTTTATGCGAGACACGATGGAAGAAACTGCTTCGAGACACACGTAGGCAGCAACGCTCTTTTGATCGCGAATCAGACAAACAGGATGAAGGCCAAAGCTCCCAAGGAAGCCACCCCAGGAGGGGGGAGTGTGAGATGTGGACTTGTTTGTATCTGTGCTCGCTGGGAGATGCCCAAAAGCTCGTGCTTTCATCTGGAGAATGAAAGGCTCCTCGTCCTGGCTGCTGAGCTGGACGTGTTTGCAGACTGCGGGGTAAGGGCTGGAGCAAGAGCAGAGCCAAGTGTGTGACTGGGTGTCCCAAAAGCTCAGCAGAGGATTTTGTGATCACTCACCTTGCAAATGCAGCCCTTGGCAGGCAGGCCCTGGTTTTAAGGGGCAGTAAATACCTTGGTTCTACTGATCCTCATGAATCATTCATCACACCCCGTATTTTCCTGCTAAAGCTGTTAAAACAGGCACCATTTTGTGTGCGTTTTTGGCAGCCCACATCTGGCTGTTGGAAGCATTGGAGGATCAGACTTGGAGCTGCTCACATACCTCAATGAGGACCCACCTTCCCCCTTTATTCCCAACACCTGGCCACATGCCATTCCGACATCAAAAGCGCCTTATGGTGTTTTTTTACGTACACCAAGGGTTAAAAACAGCCTTTGGAGCCCTGTTACACAGAACTACTTTCACATGCCAGCAACAGAGATTTAACAGCTTTTTGCCAGGAGGGCTGGCACACTTTCCAGCCAGGAGCCTGCTATTCCCAATTACTTAACTCCAGGAGCCTCCTCTGCTGCCGAATTAGAATCTATGCCCTTCTGAAGCAGATGGTGCCGCTTAGACCTTCGTCCCAAGTCGTTCCCTGTGCCTCTTGCTACTGCCTCCAGCCTGGCAGCTACTGGAAACAACGTCCTCCCTGGAGCCCAGGCTGCTGTTGTTTGCCAAACAGTTGTCTCCTGCACTCAGGAAAAGGGATTTCTGTGCATGGCCATGTAGATTCCTGGGATGGCACGACAGGAGGTATCCGGTTGGCCGTGTGACTGCAGCACAGCGGGTCCATCACAGCTGTGCACATTTCTGGGATCCCTCCCAAGCCTGTGTTGTCCTCGAGGAGCTGCAAACCCGCAGGCAGCTCTGCCTGTGCCAGTGCACCCCGGGCAGGGGATGTTCCTGTGGCTTCCAGACTCCCGAGTGTCACCTGGTGCTGCTTCTGATGAAGCCACGTCCTCTCCAGAACACAGGCAGGGGACTGTGGACCATTCACGTGTCATTAGCAGAACCTGATGCAACTTTTCCCTTTACCCAAGACAATGGCACGTTGTTGGTGGTTACAGGAACTCGTGTTGGACCCCTTCACACAGAACTGGGATTGAGCCCATGCTTCAGACAACGGCAACTGCTCCGGTGCCAGAACTAAGGCCACAGCCCTCACCCAAGAAAAGTGACTTTGATTAATTTTTTACTCAGTCAAATCCAACCCACTTGGCTGATTGAGGGTTTTGCACATCTCACACGACGGCAATTCCGAACTCTACAATTTCCACAACGGCTGCTTTTATTTCAGAACCATTTTTTTGTTTGATAATGGAACATACTCTGCCATTATCATATTAATTAACCTAAACACACAGTGGAATAGCCGACTTTTTGCAACCAGCTTAGGTTATTTCCATGGGGAGAGCAGCACTTAGCACTAAGACTGGCTACAGCAATATCAGGCACCACCTAAACCCACACAAAGAGGGAACAAGTCCTTCCCAGCCCCGAAATCTTCCACTCCAAGTGAAGAGGACAAAAAACAGGTCAGTCCACCAAAATAAAGATCCTTCCCAACTTTTTCAGCACTCGGTCCCTTAGCAAACCCTGCTGCATTCACATAGGGGTACCCGAGTTTTAGTTCTAACAACACTTCAGCTAAATGCATCATTTCTGCATGGTGAGAATTCCATGTGTTCTCCTGCCTTCTCCCATCCCACTCCTCGCAGGCAGCTACAGCCAACCCAGCTCACGGTTCCCCCACGAGCGACGGTGTGTTTGGAGAAGCTTTGGCACTGGGAAACAGCTCCAAACCAGGCACAGATACGGGAGATTAAGTATTTGCTGCCTGTTACATCTGCCCGAGCTTGGCAGGCAGCCTGGGACAGCCCATTAATGCGCCGGGCGAGGAGGGAGGATGTGATGGAGAGGGTGTTTAATCGCACCCTGTAATCTCCTCACTGTACATCTGTTGGAGGTAGTGGCTCCGCTTCCTCCCCCACCCCCACCTCGGCTGCCAGGAAGCAGCCAGGATTAACACAAACATGTTTGGGTTCAGGAGGATCCTTTGTTCCCAGGGTCACGGTGTTTCTGTGCTCAGGGCCAGCCTGGCTAAGGGTGGCCACTTGGCTTTTAGCACCACAACCCTTAAACGCCCTCATCAGTCGTCCCAGCACCTAAAGGTGATAGCAAGGAAGTGTTTTATGCAAACCTACCACCTTCCTTCCTCAGCACTGCCAATGGATGCTACAGTGTTAAGCACAGACTAAATGTTTTTTTTTCTTCCAATCTATCATCAGCTACAAATGGACCTCTCCAAGGTCCAGCCCATGTATAACAGGGGGAAAAAAACCCCACCCCAAACTCCAAGGAATCAACTTCTCCCCGCCAGTCTCCACGTCCTCTTGGCCACGGTCAGGCTGTTGAATGCACTGCTGGCAACGCAGATGCAGCAGCTTTTCCTGATTGCAACCCAAACAAATGCCACATGGACGGAAACATCCATGATCCGCGCGGATCCCGGCCCGACTGCCCACGGCATTCCCGCCTGTGCCGTAGGAGTTTACACGAAGCCATTTACTGACTGAGCAAAACGTGAAGGGGGTGGGGGAAGCTCAACTTAAACAACAACAGGCGACGGACCCGGCTGTCGGCACCGCCCTCCGCTCCCAGTGGTGGCTCTGAGCCGGGTCCAGCGCTTCCCTCAGCTTTCCATATGGTGGTTAATTAAATCCTTGTGCTGCTGCGATTCCCTGCATCCCCCAGGAAGGGCGAGGTGCACACTCCAGTGGTCCCTGTTGGCTGCACACAGGGGGGTGTTTGCTGGGAGGGGGGTAAAACACCCTGTGAAATGTTAGGATGGAGCCCCAGTGATTGATTTGCTGCTTCCTCCTGCTCTCGGACACACAATAGCACAGGCCAACCTCAAACTGGCCGAGTTCTACCCAAAAGCAGATGTGAATGCAAGTGTCTCAGAATAGCACCTCGGGGCCACTCCGTACTGAGCTCGTTTAATTAAAGAGCTGCCATTCCCAACCAGATGAGTTAATGGGAAAACAAAGAACCACACAGCCTTCCTCCCCACGAGGTCTCACTGCCCACAAAGCTGCACAGACCTTAACTAAAAATGGATGCAAAAGTAGCTAAATGAACACAACCTTTAAGCATGGATAAGCTCTCATGAACACACTCCTTCAGGGCTGTTTCTGGGATTTCCTACATGTTAAGCTGGGATAAAGAGACTGTAATCCAGCCCAAGACAATCCGTTTGGGTGAGAGACCCCTCTTTAGAGATGTATGAACACCCAGCATGGGGAGGTGGGACCCCAGTGCAGAGAGAGCTCCTTCCAGCACCAACTCCAGCAGGAACACCCCGGTGGTGGAGCTGCCAGCAGGTACCAACCCCAAACCACACCAAATCCAGACAGTGTGGAGAAAGGAACGCCGTGCTTGGATGGGTGATGGGATGAACAGCAAGGGGCTGGGAGGGCATCTGTGGTGCCAGTGGGTGTGTTTGCTGCTCCCCCGGGAGCTCGGCTGTTCCCCGGGCAGCGCTGCCGCTCAGCGGCGGCCGCTCACACCACAGGGACAGGCAGGAGGAGGAGGAGGAGGAGGGGGAAGAAGCAGCCAAGAGAAACCTGGGAAAAAACTGAGGTTTCCTCTCTCCTGAGCATGGTTTGCTCTGTGAGGGGAGAGGTTGCCGGGAGAAATAAAGCAGAGGCACAAGCTTGGACCAGGCTGTAAGAACAGAGACCTAAGAGTCACTGAGAGTTAAAAGCTTGATAAAGAAAATATGCATTTATATCCAACACCACTGAGAAGCATAAAATACAATCATTAAGGTTGGAAAAGACCTCCAAGATCAGAGTCCAACCTTTAAGAAGGCTGGTTAGAGCTTTTATGGCCATATATTAAGCCCCATTACCAAAAATTATGAGCCCAAGCAATGCCTCCTGTTTTGCCTGCTCTTGTTAAATTGAGCAACTCTAAGACACTGGGGATACTCAGTGCCCTTTTCCTTTCAGAAAAGTGTTCCCACAAAGTTTCAGATCATTTGTGTTCAAATCAGAGAACCAGAAACATGTGGTAACTCCCACCTCTTGCCTAAGTCAGTAGAACTATCATGTAATTGTAATTCAGAAGTTCCTGGAACACACAGACCAAACCAAAGCAAGCTCTTCCTCTCCCTAGAGCTTGACTTTAAAAGGCCAGATCAGCTGCTGGTTTGGGTGAAGTGGTTAGAGACCTATGGAGCAAAAATATCTGCAGCTTCATGCAAGAAGTGCTGCTCAGCACCAGTACGACCCAGAGGCTGGTCAGAGGTGGAAATGGTGCTTGCAAGAAATTGCTTGCTCATCTCACACTCATAGAGTAAAGAGAAACGGCTCTTTCACTGAGAAAGATCATGATTTAATTTGAACTTGTACATAACAGAGGGTTTTTCATTCTTTCGGTTGTTTATAAAGAAGTTATCTGTGTTTCAAAGCTACTTTCTCTCAAGCTCCAGGGCTGTGAGGAATACATCAGAAGGTATTTGTATCACACATCCATCGCACCAGGATCCTCTCCCCTGAGCTGAGGAAAAAGTGTTTCTCACAAGGATAAGCCCTCCCTCCCAAAATCACATTTTTTCAGAAGCTGAGCGGGTTGGGATCACACACAGCATCTCTCCAGCTCAGCACACTGGGAAGTCTGGTGAGTGGATTGGATTTGTGACCTACCCAGAGGTGGTAACCCACCAACCTGAATCCACCTGCACTGCAGGTAGAGGAAACCACTGCTTGGCCACTTTATAAAGGCAGGTTAAATCTAGCCTGGGACCTCACACTGAAGATGTTGGCTCCATCACTACACCTGAGGTCATATCGCTCCTTCCCAGGGAAAAAGTTAAGAGAAACTCAGCACATGCTCCTGGAAGCTCATCTGTAATTGTCAAGCAGAGCTTTGAGATCTGTTGGACTGATTGCAGATAACAGTTATTGCCTTCCCAGCCAAGGTAAATAATTAAATACCAGCAGAGGAGTTCAAAGCCTCAGCAGCTGCCTCTCCTGCTCTCCCCCAGTGCAGATTCCCCTGCCCCATTCAGCAGAAATCCAGGAGGTTATCCATGTAATCCTCTGCACAACCTCACACAAAAAGGGGATGCTGCTTCCAGTAGCTGGAACTCAAGTGATGAAATCTCTAGCAGGGCTAAATAACTGCGGAGCTGGTGGAAACAATAGAGACCTTGGGAGAGGAACAGATTTAGATTTCAAGACAAGCAGCTTGATTTTGAAAGGATAAGTCCAGGAAGGTCGCTCCAGGGGTTGCACCCAAGGATGCCAAGAGGGTTAAGGCTAACCAAAGCAAGGTATCTTATTTGCAGAGGTACCTGCTAACGATGCATTGTGAGACTTGAGAGGAGGAACAATTACTGAAGTTAATTTTGAAACTTCCCTCTTGCGCCACCACATGATAAACAAATCCCCCCATCACCCCGCCCCAGACACAAATCCCACCCAGGGATGGGTGGCAGGAACTGCAGAGCCTCCTCCAGATGTGTCCTGTTTTTTGATGGTTCCCCTACAGCCTCCCAGATTTCGTTGTATCACAAAAGGATCAGCTCAAGGAGCTCTGTTACAGATGTCCTCTCCTCCATCAACAGTTGCGTGGAGACCCAGGTTTATGTAACACACCTACAAACCACTTTTAAGGAGTCTCTGCAATGTGGCAATTTTGATGGTAATTTAGCAGCATTAACCCACTTCACTTTCAATTTAAAGCCTTTTTAACTGTACTCTCTACCTACAGCAGAAGTTCACACTCCAGGTCATCACAACACCAGCAAGGGATGGGGAAAGGTGAACTGAGCAGAGCAATGCTGGTATTTAATTATCTCTGGTCTAGGCACAAATCCACTCTCAGAAACTGGGCAAAGCACAGCTTGCTGTGCCAGGGAAATGAAAGCCAAACGAGGGGTAAACCCCAAAGTAAGGTGTTTCTAACTTTAAACTGGTCAGAGTAAACCAAAAATAAATAAGGTATGGGGAGATGAGCAGAGATCAAGAAATAGAAAGCAAACTGATATCTGACCTCCTTGAAATCTCAAAATTCAGATGATTTCTTGCTTTAGTGCCTGTGTGGTATAGGGTTACCTCTCACCTGCCGCTCCCCACACAAGCTCTGTGCAAACAGGGCAGATTTGCCCTCCTGAACTGAGCCACACAGCAGCCAACCCTGAAACTACAGTATTTATAGCAACAGTATTTACAGCAGAGCAATGAAATTGGCCCTGTGAACTGCTCACCTCCACCTTCCATGTTCACCAGTGTGACACTGACTCATCTGTGGCTCACTCACTTCACTAAAATAAGGCAGCGGAGAAACCAGAGCCCCTGGCCTGTCCAGCAGCTGCTGAAACTCCTAAAAAGGCAAAACCACCAAAAAATGCAGTGTGATAGAAGAGCTCACCCCAAAGCTCCAGGGCAGATGTGCACTGGATTTCCTCCTGCACCCCAAAAACTGTTCAGATGCCTGTTCAAAATAGTAAAAACAATAACAATAAAAGATATCAAGTAAATGGGTATAAACCAAAATAAAAGTGCTGAAAAGTAATCAGGGAAAGAGATGTGCTGGCAACTGATTCCTTTTTCAGAGCCTCCAGATGACATTTCCATTCCCTACTGTACCTAAAGCACCCACCAGCTGGGCCTGGGTTTCTGTTTGGTGCAGAAGTGGCAAAAAACCACCGTCAAAACTGCAGTTTGTGGGTGGTTTCTCAAGCCCTGCTAAGGCTGTTTGGTCCTGCCCGATGCAATGTGCCTTCCCAAGGCTGCAGGGAGCAAAGGGACACTGGGAAGGACGCAGCAGCCCCAGCAAGGAGCAGGACAGAGGGGATACAGAGATCCAAGACCATTGAGCAAAGTGCCTGCTGACCCCCAGCCCAGCCTAATCTGGACCAAAGCCGATCAGCCGCCTTAACTCCTGCAGGAGGACAGGCAGGTTAATACAGCAGTGCTGCAATGTCCTGCCAAATGAGGGTAATTCAGGGCACATTTGTCTTCTAAGTTGAAGAATTGCTTAATCTGTAATTTAATTTTCATTAAAGTCACATAATCCCTTTCAATTCACTTTTTTTTTTTTTTAACAGTCACAGAAAAACGTGGGGCTTGGAAATGCTTTGGAATAAGAGAAAAACCACCTCAGATCTGCAGACACTGAAGCTAAAACTGCGTTAGCAACTCCAGAGGGAGTCTTCTCCACCTGCCCCAGCTCTGGACAACAGCTGGTAATGCAGCAAGACAAGCTCATTTACACACAGCCACACGAGACCGGGCAAGAGGCAGCGAAAACGAGACCAAAATCAATGCCTGCAACACTTGTGAGGTCTCAGTGTTGAGCAGGAGCTGGGCCATCACATCAGAAGTGAGATGGGAAGAGCTGCAAGCCTTGGAGTTGTGAAATCCTAGGGTGAGCAGTTCCCTTTCCGTTACACACAAACACTGATCACAGAGACCTGTTCCCCCCTCTCCCCCCTTGCTTCACAGAGCACTCAGTTTAACTAAGCGTGCTCTTCAACCATTTGCATGGCGTGACTCGTCTACAAACCAGAGCTGTTGCAAGCCTGTCATCTGTAAAAGCAGAAAAAACCCCTCCAAAACCCCCCCAAAAAGCACAAGCCACCTCATCTCCAGGGATCCACCTGAGACCCAGTGGTCATTCCCCAAGCAGCAACAGTCATTTCTGCCACGAAATCGGTGACACCCTCAGAGGGGAATGAGCCGTGGACAGAAACCCAGAGCGTGGGACACCAAAAGATTCAATCAAGCATTTTGGCAGCACAAGGGAGGTGTTTAGAAACAGACCAGTTTCAGCCATTTCCCCAGCCCCAGAGCCACTTCCAGATCCTGTTCTCGTTTTCCCGGGATGTCTATTGTAAAGACAAGGAGAGGAAGGAAAAAATAAAATGGTGTGATCACAAACACACCATCCTTAAAACAGAGTTGAAGAATATGCGGATGCTGCTGAAAACCACTTCCAAAGTGCTTCTCCAGCAAGTGGGAAAGTGTTTAGCTCCCACTGACCAGCTGGTAACCCCTGGGAAGAGGTTTTCTGTGTCAGCAAACCCCACTGGCCTTCCCATAGTCAAGCCCCAAGGAATGGAAACACCTTTTTCCAGAAGAGAAGTCCCAACCCGCAACCGGACACTGATCTGGTGAGGGGTGGTTGGAATGACAGTCTTGGGAAACATCACGACAGACTCTCCTAACCAGTTATCCTCTTTTTTCCCCCTTTTAATTTCAGAGATGAAGTGCTACATAAGAACCAAAACTAAAGTGTCAGGCCAACAGGTTTTGCAGGAACCAAACACGAGCTGTGCCACTTAAAAAATCGAGCAGTTAAACCGAGCGCCAAACGAGCCATTTGCATTAACCTCGTGAAACAGGATATGAAGTACTTTGTAGAAAGAAACAGGAGATTTGCTTTATTAGAAAAATACTTTTAAGGTTCAAATTCATCAAACCATTTGCAGCCAGGGATGATTTGTAAAAGACATTATTGGCTGACAAAGCTGGCTTTTGGCTTCCCAACACCATCAGCAATTACCAGCCGGAGGGACATTACCTGTTCTCAGCTAATGAGTGACACCAGTGCCAAGTGCCAGGCACAGAGACCACATTAACTGCTGCAGAAAATGGCTCTTCAGGGTCCAGGAAGAAAACTATTCTGAGACATCTGTAATAGGCCAAGACATTTTGCCTGGTGTAAAAGGACTGAAGGTGACTGTAGAAAAGAAGTGTGCATTGTCATCCTGTGGTTATCTACACTCAATCAGAACTATCTAGAGTCAATCAGACTCTGAAAACCACCCTGGGGTTTGGACGAGATAAACTTCTCCCCGTGAAATTAAGGGGAGTCACAATTCCTTATTGTCTTAAGCAACAAAACTAAAAACCTATGGCACCCCTCAAACAACCCAACCCAGCACCTCCCGGGTAGATGTTGTAACTTGGTTTATTTTAGCCTAGAATTTACTATGTCGCAAATCCCATCCCCACCCCCTGGGAGCTGCTCAGACCAGCCCCTTCCTCCTGCCCGACTTCTCGCTTCCACTTCTGACCCAGGATTTTATTGCAAAGGGAAACCAGGGCTATTGGCCATAAAAGGAAAAGACCCATCTGTCACATTTCTTCGGAGGGGAGTCAACAAGGAGGAACTTAGGGGACTTCCTTAAAACTCCGGAAACACCAGAGGCCACAGCCGTCCCCCCTTATAAGGATTAAAGGGTTCTTCTCCCGCTTCCGCCAGGGATGCACGTGGGCACAGGCACCAGGCAGTGGAGGAGCACAGATGGCTCATTTTGAAGGAAGACAAAAGGGGAGGGGAACAAAAAGAGATGGCAGCAAACAGGCAGAGTTGGGCAGTGTTCAGGGAGCTCTGCCCCGGGCTCGGTGAGGGCACTGCAGACGCACGACGCACCCTTCTCCTTGGTGACCCGATTTGCTCCTTTCCACACAACCCTGCTTATGCTTCTGCCAGAAGACAATGCTCAACAAGCTGAAAATTTCATTTACATCAGGAATGCATTTGGCCTTTTAGTTATGGCATGTTTATGCTTGCTTAACAAACCCCTGCTTTTCTTCCATCAGATATTATTTTGGATTGCTGTCCTCAAATGCGGACGTGCTCCATCCAAAAACGAGAGGTGTCAGAAGTTATATAATCAGGAACATTAACTTTGCCTTATTTTTTTTTTTTTAATGAAAAAGTATTCTCTTTTCTTTACACCAATAACCACAGCCATGCTTAAACCCACTTACACAAAGATGAAGCTGAGATGACCCCGCACTGAAAGAATCGCTCGCTGGCTGCCATCAGCCCCTTGCATTTTGGATGCATCAACAGCAAGAGCTGACAGGACAATTTCACTTTTGTTTCACTTTCAGAATCACATAAAACAATACAGCAGTACTGGGTGGAAACCACAAACCTGATTATGAGTCCAGAAGTAAAAGTTAACCCTGTTTGTCAGGTCTTATTAGGGCAGATGATGTCAGCACAGCAGCGTCTGGGGAGAAAAGTCAGTGTAATGCTCACAGGACATTTTAAGATCCCAAGACACCATTTATTGTTGGTGTTTTTTTTTGGGGGGTGCTATTACTGAGAAAACTACACAGTTAGATCTTTATACTTTTAAAGAAAGTCAAAGAATCAGTGCTTTGTACTTGCAGTGGCTCCAAGTTTCTTCCTTACAGTGGTTCCCAGATAAATGACTGGTGCATCCCCCCTCCCCAGCACCAGCCTCTCACACCAGAAGAGTTCCAGCCAGAAGGGAACCAGGCAACACTGAAACTCTGCCTCCTTACCCTTTATCCCAAAGGAAACACTGCTGTGTCCCACACCAGACCTTAGGACAAGCTGCTTTACTCTGGCCATCTCCCAAAAGTCTCCCATTGATCTCCAGGGAAAATCCCGTTGGTAGAGCATCCAAGACCACTTCCAGTATTTATTAGGAATTTCATTTATCCATGTTCAGGTACATAAGCTCAGCCTCTGGTAACACATAATGCAAACAGGCACCTTTGTGGGAGGGTTTGGTGAGGCAGGTTAGATGCTGCCCAGCAGCCACAGTGAGCAGCTGCTGAGACCCTCAACCTCTTTTTTAATATAAAAACACTAGTGCTTGACTTCCCAGGAGCACAAAGAGGATATGCTATGACAGAAAACCCACAAAACCTTCTCTTTTTGGTTTTGGCCACCAGTCTAGAACCTCTCCCTTGGAAGAGCAGCTTTTCAGGAGAAGCCTGAAAAACACCCTATCTTACAGCAGGGTCTCGTTACAGGACAGGAAAAAAAAGTCCCCCTCCCCAAGACACAATAAACCACCAAATTAAACAGGTCAGATAGGCATCACACAGCTTCAGGCTACAAGGTTTCTTTGGGTGTATTATTTGAAACACATTCTTATTAAACCAGATCTTCACTTCCAACTGTTTGGCTGGTTGTGGGTCCCTGCTAAACCTGATGCTGATGTTCCCTTGCCAGCAAGCCAGTGGCCTGTGTTACTTGTCCCAACAACTTCCAGTGCCAATTTATTTTATGAGACAAGACCTTCATGCATCTTACTCAGAGGGGAAAAAAAAAAAAGGAAAAAAAGGCACAAAAAAGAAGGTATGACACCTCATTTTACTGTTTTCTAATGCAAACCCCCACAAACTCTTTTTGACACGAGGTTCCTAAAAATAACACATCCTGAAAAAGTCCTGTTATTTTTATACAGTCACAAGAATCACTGGATTGCTTCTAATTATCCCATCCTTCCTTGGAATGTCTATTTGTGTGCAACAAGACACAACTGGCTGCGACACCAGTGGAATCATAACACATCTTCAGTTACAGGCAACTGGATAAGTTCAGTTTCTCCTCGTGAACAGTTTTGAGAGAATAACAGTTAAAAAAAGCCCATTTTATTGTGGACTTTGGGGTCTGTGTTAAAAAGGTGCCAGGTCTAAATAGAAACAGATCTTGCACTGGCCATGACTGAAAACAAACCCTCACACGGATTCACAGGAGAATTAGAAACATTCCACCTCAACAGGATCAGCAGGGAGATTCCTAAAAAGCCCTTACAGCAGGACTAGTCTATTGGACTTCACTATCTTCCCTGTAAATACATCCTTACTGCCTCTGGCTTCCAGGGGACGTTGGCTACTCCAGGCAGTGGTAACACAGAGGAATCTGCTCAGGGCTCAACAGAAACATAAATAGTTATCCATCTGCACCGTGCCTGACTGTACCAGACTGGCAGCTGGATCTGCACTGGTAACCAGGCTATCAGAGCACAGTCCCAGTGTCTCCCACGGTGCAGTCAGCACTCAGCTATTACTGGCACTCATTACTGCACGTCCAAATATTTGCATGGAAAACTTGCTGGACGCTTACTCAGAGGAGGTCTGGCTCCTGCCTGGCCTTCTTAATGCTCCTCAACACCCCCAGGGGGAAGAACACTTCCAGAATTAGCACCTAGAGCCCCATGTGCTTCTAAGCAAGCTGCATCTCTCAAGGCTGGAACTCACACCATCTTCCTGCCATTATTTTACACTGTTTTTCCTCCTTGGGAAACGCGGGGCTTTTATCTGAGGAGTCACCCATTGCAATTTGTATTGTCATGGCAACACAACTCATTGTGTTCATTACCAGACAGGCACACAGCACCCTGCATACAGATGAACCTCTCACAGTGGTCTCAGGCCTCCTCTCCCTGCATCTGTACTGACACAGCTCTCTGCTGTAGGGTTATGGTTTCAAGAGGAGGAGGGAAAAAGTCTTACCAAGTCAAATGTCCTCTGTTCAAAGGAGGAAGCTTCACTTGAGGTGGTTTTGTAGTATGGTACATTTTTGTCATACTGATTAAAATTAAAACACCAGGTTCATAACCAGTCTGAGCAGTGCAACAAAAAAATAATAATATTTACAGCAGGTGTAAGAGGATTTTGCTAAGGCAGCTTGGACAGGCTGATAAAGAAAAAGGGGAAGATCGCTCCACAAAGGATCCTACTCAAGAACAGGGCTCTGGAGCCCTCTTATGGCAGCTTGCTCCCAGCTTCCTCAGAGCAGAATTCCATGTATTCCTCATAGTATTATCTCTGTGCAGACAAGAATGCAATGCTATTGAGATTGGGTGAGAAAGAATGATCCAACAAATGTGAAAAATCCACACTTCCAGCTCCTTGAGTGATCCTTGATGAGTGTGCAAGGACTGGACAACCCCCATCTTTAAAGGGGGACAGAAGACACTGAGACCAATCTTCTCCAGAGCTAAAGTGCTGCTTCAGCAATGGAAACACCTGAGGGGAGCTAAGGAAATTACCAAATCCACTGTTCCAGTGCCAGCAAGTGCTCCACAGGGATGTCACGCTGTCCAGTGCCAGGAGGGGAAGGCCAGACTGGTTTCACAGCAACCCTTTCTCTGGGCCAGTAAGTTCTGACAGAGCCACAGAGCTCAGTTATGGACAGGTCCAAAATCTCTGTCCAGCAGCCACTCAAGGAGCACAGAAGGAGGAGGAGGCAGCTTGCCTTTAGCAGGCAAAAGCACAGCTGCTGGGCTCCTAAGGGGTTACAGAGATTCAACAGCAGGGAAATATTTATGGAGAAAAGATGCTGAGCTGTGCATGTTTCCCAGGCTGGAGATGGTTTTAATTTACCTCTTGCAAAGGCTGTGATTATTTGCTGCTGGTTTTTTGTTGAAAGCAACTATTCGAGGCTCACCTACTCCCTCTGGTGTCGCAGCTCCGCAGCTGAGCCAGAACAAAATGCCTCCTAAACCCACACAAACTACAAAGAATCCTGCTTTTTGTCCCCCTCTGGAAAAGAGGAAGCAGTATTTTAAGCATTAGTGATTACCATGGCCTTGCCAGGCACAAAGCAATTTTTGACTCTAGCACGCTAAGGACAGTACAGGTATCACCTAGAGTTTGGAGTTAAAAGCCAGAGAGTTTCCTTCTCTTTTCCAGCTCTCCCCTTTGGAGACTGGTGTCTGACTTCAGCTAAACTGCAGCATCCACCACACTTCCTCACTAGATTGTCCTCCACAGCAGCCCCTAAGTGCATGTTTCTGGTCAGCACAGACATGAAAACTATGAGAAATTTTGAAACTAGAAAAGTATCCTCAGCATTACTAGACTAGAGTCAGGCACCCACTCCTCCAGGGACTGGCTGTACCCTGGGGGAGGAAGCTGTACCTCCTCAGTCCTCTCATACCACCCCATAAATTCCAGAAACCTGCACAGCCCCAGAGAGAAAAAGGCACCAGTCTTCACCAGGGTTAAAACTACCACCTCCCTACCAGTGCCGCCTGCCCAGGATTTCCCAGATGCCACTCTGCTTTATGGCATGGCTCTTCTGCTTCTTTCTTGCAGCCTTAAGCTGCTCCTCCTCTGCTTTGTCTGTGTTTCTTCTCCCTTCTCTCACTATTGAGCTGCCATACAAGGGCAACCAAGACACAGGTCCTTATCCTCCCTGTTTGATCTGTAGTTGCTCCTCTCCCCATTCCCACCTGGGGGATGTCCCTGCATCCCCACCCTGCACCATCAGCCCCACACCCTTTCCCCAAGCCAGCAGAAGCTCACCCAGCCTGGCAGCATCCCTCAGCCCACGTGAGCAAGGCTTCCAAGCTCTCCTCATAAAGCATCTACCCCACTTCACATTCTCTGATTAATACATACCTTGAAGTGAAACATAAATATTAGCCTGGATTTTCTGTTAATCTTGCTCTGACATAGCTATTAGGATTACTGGAGTGCAGGCTGATAAGCAATGGGGTGAGTGCTGGAGTGTTTTGGGAGATGACAGTAACACCTTGCTGTATTTCACTGATGTGGATGCCTTGGTGACCTGCACTAATCCACTTGGAAAATTACTACGAGAGAACAAAGAGTCTTGAAATGCGAAGCAGGAGGTGGAGTGCTGCAAAGAGAAGTTTATTTCCAGACAAGCCTTTTCTAAATATACACATAAACATCTGTATTCAACACAAAGGGGAGAGTCACAAACAGAAATGAGCAGAGAATCACCCAGAGCAGGACCTTCCTGCACACCCACATCCACGTGCATTGGTCCAGCAGGAGTAACCCAGCAGCCCTAGTTTATAGCATGACCTTTCTCTCAGTATGCACGTACTAAAATAACCACCCTCAGCCTGGACATTTAACAAGCCACCATGCCAAAACAAAGGCTGTTGTGCAGAGTTCAGGCTAAAAAAGCAGAGTTTTGGATGCAGCGATGACCTACAGCCTTTTCACACAGATTTTTTGCTCCTGAATACCAAAATGGTTCTTAGTTTCTCCACAGGATCCTCAGGAGAGTGTTACCTACTCAGTCCAGGCTCCCACTCCTGGCAGTCTGTCAGCCAGCCATGTCTGTTCACACCCAGTCTGCCCAGTCTAGCTGGATCACAGCTTGAAATCATGGGGCTACAGACTGTGATGATGCTACAGCAATAGACTTCAATCCAAAATGAGCCAGAAGTGACCATTAAGTAGCTAAAAGCATCTATTCCCTCTATCAAATATCCTGTTTATAACTAAGTATAAAGTCTCCCCCTTCCTCCTTCTCAATCAAGATATCCAACTTGATCCAAAAGCTCCAAGATGACTCAAAGCATGGGTTTTCAGCCAGCTTTGCCTTTTAGACTTTTAATACTAACTTATCATTACCTTTTACATTTGAAACATTACACACATCTCTGGAGGTGTACCCTGACAGACTCATCAAGTGATCTCGTAACATTTCTCCTTAGAGACCTACCTTTAACACCTTATTTACTGTAAGGCAGATTTCTAGACTGCAGAGAATAATTTTAAACTTTTTTAGGGGTCTTCTTGCTTCCTGTCATACTTGACTAAGAATCAGGACAAAACACTTGGTGTCACTAACGCCATAATATAAAGAAAATATGATCTTTCTCTGGCTCTATGTGCCCCAACATGCAAGTCCAAGGACTACAACAGCTTTCCTAGTGATTGGCATTGCTTGCTTTCACTTTTCCACAGTGATGTGAGGTACTTCAGAGGAACTATCCAGTCCAAATTTTTGGGATAGCACGTCATCAGGCCCACAGACAGGGGCGAGAAGGTTCACTGATACTGCAGAGAGGCATTCCGGGCAGAAAGCAGTCTGGAATAACACATGCAAACAGATCACGGGAATTTTGCATCTTCCTGACAAGCAGCTGTAATGATTCCATGCGGGAGACAAGTCAGAGGACTGTCAGAGGTCTGTTTTGGTACGGCTGTGCAGTTGCACAACTCGTTACACACAACAACAGTCCATGCAATGCGTTGAGTAAATACCTCTCAGTTTTACATAGCCAGATCAGCCAGGCCAGCCTTTCCCCCACACCCTGCAGCTCCCCAGTGCCTTTGGGCTCCTGGGGGTAGGGGCTGTTTATCCAGTCTCACAGGCAATGTAAAAATTAAAGCACAGGCATACAGGAATGGCAGGAGAGTGTGTATGTGCAGGCACACACACAGCACGCACGCTAAGTGCAACACTTACTTCTGCATATACTTTCTGAGCACTGGTGATGACAGATATCCCATTTCTTTAAAAAAAAACCCCAAAAACCAACCTGAAGAATAATTCTTGATTTCAGAATAATAATTGATCGCTGTCTTAGCCATGGCAACTTGCCACCTCTAAACGGATGCAGGCGAAGCATAACATGTCTCTTATTCAGCAGCGACTTCATTCCCATTTACTCCCAGAGCTCACAGGAGGGAACAGAAAAGCCAGCAGCTACAGCTAATGCACAGCAGCTCTCTCCTGATCAGGCCATCTCATTCCTCACCCCGGCTCTGCTCACAGCTGGACTGTGAGGCTGCCCCTCGCAGCAACAGAGATTGGAGCCGACCGCGCTGTTACACACACGGCCGTGCACAGCCGTCGCTCCCCAGGCACTGCCCTCTGCCACCCTGGGATGCACAGAAACTAAAATGTGTGGTACAGAGCCAGTTATCTCCTTACAGAGGTAAAGCACAAGGAAAGTAATTGCAAGTGTCACAGCAGCACACGAGAGTTCGAGTTTCAGACAACGAACCTGATCCAGGTGTTGGGTGAGTGCTCAGGGCTTTGATCTTTAGAGGATCCCTGACAGTCCTCCATATGATCTTTGCTTTTCCTCATTTGTACACCCTGAGTTCAACACAGTGCTTGGATCAGGGGAAGCAAGTACGTGGTTGAATGGTTTAGGTTGGAAGGGACCTTAAAGCTCATCTGGTTCCAACCCCCTGCCACAGGCAGGGACACTTTCCACTATCCCAGGTTGCTCCAAGCCCCGTCCAACCTGGCCTTGGACACTCCCAGGGATGGGGCAGCCACAGCTTCTCTGGGCAAATATAATTATACACAAAGCACTGCCTTTCGAAAGAGCAGTGCTTGTTTTTTCAGATCAGGGGTCAGCTGGGACTGGGTAAAGGGTGCTTTGCTTTTGGAGACCAGCTCAGACCAGCTGTGTTAAGTCTCCTGTGCAAAACACGGTTTAGTCTGGCAGATGGAGATGCTACGTAAAACTCATTAATCTGTTAGCACTTTCACCCACCCACCAAAATCCCAGTGGTCTGAAGTCATGGTTTTCTGACACAAATCTAGAAATCTATAGCTTATACAACAGCTGCAACCAGAATAAAGTTCCAAGAAGTTTGATTTAATTACATGGATAGCTCCTTATTCAAGACAGGGATCTCAGAGTAAGAAAAATTTATATCTGAAAGTATCTGCATGCTTGTTCGTGGTTCAGAACTGGAAAAGGCACCTAGTGACTCCTGCAAAGTGCCTGCTCTTCATTCTGCATACCTGAAACACGCCACAAAGGGTTAAGGCCACATGACAACAAAACCCTTAAAAAAATAAGCTTTCAGTACAAAACACCCCAGCTTTCACCTGCAGATAGAACAGCTACAAAACCAACTCTTGTTCACATAACTTCATCTCGCTATCCTCTCCCCCAGACAAGGAACAGCAAAGACCAAGGCTGCAAACAACAACCAGGAAGCCCAGAAGCTGGCAAGATGTGCTCGGGGCTGGCTGGTGCCGAGCCTACCTCCATATCTAGAAAGGTTCAACGTGCTCATTCTGGAAGGCCAAGGAAAACTAAATATAGTAGCAGGCTACCAGCAAACAACACAACCTGGCACAGCTTCCAGCTACCTGAACAATCCACTGCGATAGCTGCGATCCTTCGCCTTGTTTGGGGAGAACGTTGCCGGAAGGAGGCACTTCCAGGTTTTCCTCACACGGATAATTGCACACACAAACTTAGGGATGGAGGTAATGCAATAACAGCACCGGCACTCGGGGGATCATCTGGCTCTTTCAGACTGGGGTTTTTTATTAAGCCTGACATCCGCTCACAGAGAGGAGGGAGCACCCTCGCCTCACGTGCCAGGAGACAAAGCCTCGCGCAGCAACCGCCTCTCAGAGCGGAGACACCATCCGAGAGCATCTGCTTTGTTTTAACCTCTGCCCTTCCAGGAGGACACAGAAAGGGGGAAAAAAAAAACCCCAAACCCTTTAAGCTGCAGACGGGCTTTGTTGGTGTGTATGAGGCTGGATATCATGGCGAGGCTTTTCAATCAGAAAAGGCCTCGGGGAGAGCTGCTCACCTCTCGGCTTCTGAATGGCATCTCCGCCACGAGCAGCCCATGGATGTTGCAGCCCTGAAGACAGACCCCAATTTCGACCGGGTTTTGAGATTTAGCTTAAAGGCATGCACGCTCCCAAACACAGAAAATGGGGTCAAAGAAGCTTCTTTTGAAAAAATAAAGAGCAATAAAGCATTCTTTCAGGTTGGCTTCACAGGGGATAAATCACTGAGCAAATACAGCCATCTTATCTCGTTGGCAAATGGCACGTTATAGTGTCCAGCTTTACGGGAAACACGCTGCTTGGTCAGAGAGCAAACCGACTTCTCATTGTCTAGAAAAATGCTGCTCTTTACTTTTTACAAGATTTGTTTGTTTTTAAAAAAAAAACAACAAACCATGATCTCTAAGCTGTGCCAAGCCTGCTTTGCCCTCCTGCCTCTCAACGCTTTCCTGGATGCCTCAGGACTTCCTAGCAACCTTGCAGCAGAAACACAATCCATCTCCTTTGACCAGAAGGACAACTTGTTTAAAACAGTATCCCAGCGGCCCCTCCTGGCATTCCCACACGGGTGGGAGGCAGCAGCCATGGGATCCCACAAAGGCCAAGGCGAAGAAGAGGGTGAGGCAGGCAGGGCTCTCCCAGCCCATGGAGGCAGAGCTTCCCCCCAACCCTCTGTTTTCAGCCTCTCTTTGTCCCTTCTAAAGCCAAATTCTGCCACAAAGGGCACCCAGGCGGGAATGCAGCCACACAACAGCTGAAGGGTGGTTACAGAACCATTGCTGGCCACAGTATCCAGCAGCAGTGGTGCCTGTTCAGCATTTTGGCCCTGATTTATGACAAGTGTGCTCACGTTTCCATTAGCCACAGCTCTCTGAGCTGACCCCTCTGCTGGGAGAGGCAGACTCCACATTAAACTCCCATCAGCTTTCAGTCCCGCTGACCTCAGCCCCAAAACTCGCAGCGATGTTTTACATCAGCCGGGGCCGACGCATTCCATTAATGCTCCCCCAGCTCGGGGAAACATCTGCTCTGTTTACACTGGTAGCAGCACAGAGACCACTTAAAGCATCACCTCTGCCCCCCCAGAGCCCACGGTGGGAGGAGCAGCCATGCACAGGCCAGGCCCTGCACCTCCCGACCCCGGCACTACAACCTGGCCTGTGGTTATTCAGCAGGGCAGGGGTCACTTAAACCATCAAGGCTCAGCAGAGGAGTTGGGCAGCAGCAAAGAAGGTGGATTCCTCCAGGCCAGAAGAGCAAGTTTGAGAGGGGAATTTGTGCTGACCCCAGCTGAAGATGAGCAGGCTGACTGGAAATAGGGAAGGATTAAAGAATGCCAGAAAACGATTAAATTTTTTTAATCCCAATGGTTTTACGGGTTCAGGCAGGGATTCAGTGGATATGGATGGTTAAAGCTCCACAGGTTAGAGCTCACACATGGAGGGCACCTCTCCAAATGTGCCTCTCCTAGGGTGGTTGGGGCCAAACCCACCCCTGCACCCCTCCACCTCCACAAGTACCTGGAGGGTGGCTCTTCCCACAGCAACAGGAAGAGACTGAATACCTTTCTGAAAGCAAAGCACAGCTTATCCACAACAATCCCCCAAAGAGCACCCCAGACACCACCATATACATCAACACCCACCAGCTTCTCACTGGGAAAGCCCAACAGCTCTGAAATACCTGCTCAGGTAGGGGATGCTTATCTATCAGTACCATGTGCTGGACCGTTAGGGCAAGTCTCCACCAGATCAAGGGTACATGTTATTACATATTTTCCCCACAGATTTTTGACAGCTGAGACCTCCAAAAGGCAAACCCCAAACACTTGTTGCTGCTATTGTTCCAGTGTTAGGTGTGCATTAAATTAACCCCAATGTCCTCTGTTGCTGCTGGAAGCTTTCTTTACTAATAAGCACCCAGTCAAGGCTGTAGCTGCTAACAAGCCCATAAGGACACAAAAACACACAGCAGCCTCAGAATATCCAACAGCATCTGCCACAATAGAGACAGAGCACACCACATCCAGGGCATTCAGCAAGGGGCATCAGCCTTTAGTATAATGAAGTCAGGAACACAATCAGCTGTTCCCATCTCTGATCATCTCAATGGTTCACGAATCTGCTGCATTTCAGATTTCTGCCCTTTGACAGAGCTTGGGCTATGAGCTCACACAACAGTTAACAGGAGAGGACCACAGAAAGACCCTGACTCTCACAGAGGGCTTAGACCACTATTCAAACACACCTGTAAACAAGCAACAACCCCCTAAAACATCATTTTAAATTTTTTTTTTTTTTTTTTAATTTTTAGAACTGCACACTAACGAAGTCTGGTTTGATTTGGGCTGTGCCATGCACTTCGGTTGATTTAACCCCACCAATTCTGAATGCAGTGGCAGGTATTAGGGAAGGAGAATAAAAACTGTTTGCTCTCAATCTTCTGCAATACATTAGAGAGGAGTGACAGAATCTACACAAAGACTCCCTGTTTTTTACTTCATTCCCAGCATCCAAAGTGTCAGCAGATCGCAGCTTTGCCAATTCTACTGCAAAGGTGAAACACTGAATTAAGAAAGCAATTTTATCTAGTTCCCTTTCAACTGAAGAGATGAAAATTCAGTCAAAGAGGAAGAATTTGGCACTGAATGAGACAAATCAAATTGTCCCTTTCCGGTTCCTTAATTCACATGTTAGGGAACAACCACAGCTGGGAATTTCAATCTCTGGAGCAATTAAAGAAAATTAAATTCAGGGAATGAGGCCTTATGCACTCAAAGCTTCATTAACCCTGTTGCCTTTTAATTAAATACGTGCACATGAAATTTTGGACAGAAAGAGCATTTGCCTTACTGACAATGCTCGGTTTTAGTGGCAAATCAGTACTTGCCTTTAGGAAAAAAAAAAAGGATACTGGGATAGTAAACTCTAGACCTCTCCAGCTCCACAATGGCTTTATTAAATACAGTGGAAATTACTGCCTATCACCAGCTCCCACTTCATGGGAACGTCTGCTCTCCCTCAAATGCCCTCAGCTGCACCAGCAAAGCTCTGCTTTGGGCTCGCTTCAAGATAACAGGCAACCCCACCACCACCAGGGATAAAAACATGAGCCAGGATTTAAGAGCCCTACACTTATTACGATCAGTAAGAGAAATAAAGTTGGCGAGCTACAGCAGGAGAGATTTTACAGCCCACGGAGAAGAGATTAGAGCAGCCAGAGTCTCTTTTAAACACTGCTCATCCTTACAAAAGGCTCAGGCAGGCGCCAAAGGCGGTGTGTGACTAGGACAGTTTAAAGGATAATCTTTGAAAGGGGATATTGTCAAGTCTGCCCAGCCTAAATATCGAGCTCGCTTTGTGTGAGTTCCCATCTGACTCGTGAGGGAGTCACGCTGCTCCCGCCTTCCCGGGGAATATCAATGAAGCAGCTCCGAGTTCATCGGGATGCACGACCGCCCGGCAGGGACCGAGCAGAGACTGCTCCGATGCTCCCACACATCCATCCCAAACGGTGGCACCCAACTGGTGCACGGGCAGGCACTCACATGTACTGGGAACAGCAGCACAGAGAGGGAATAAACACATGGTCCCTTCATTGTCTCCGAGAGACTTCTCGGGAATCTGACACCTCGAGTCAGACATTTCACCCAGAGCCGTGCTCTCACCCCTCATCAGTAGCAAGCAAAGTTATACCTCTAGGAGAGATTAGATGTCAGTTTGTTCTTTTAAAGCATCTTTTTTTGGGAGAGGGACTTGTCCTTTGCCAGCACAGACTGATCTATTTTATGGCTGGGTATTGCTGACCCACGTATTTTAGCTGTTTTGAGTACTCAAAGACAACAGGGTGTGTTTAGAGATCACCTTCCCTGACTGTCACTTACCATAAGTCAATACATTTTACAGCCAATGAAACTTCCCTTTTCACATGTGCCCCCCCTCCCAAGGGACAAGCTAAGGCAACAGCACAACTGTTCACACAGAGCCTCCAAGGGACACCAGATTCCCAAGTGGATGCTCTGCCCAACTGAGGGAAGAAGCACAGCTCCATTAACCAGAGACAGGCAATTTCTTATGCCCAGCATTCACAGGTTAATTGCTGCATCCCCAAAAGAACGTTCTTGTTCTGGTTTCGTGGCAGCCATACTGCCTCACACGGAGCAGAGTGAGCTGTTTGCTGCTGGAGGATGCCCTTGGTACTACCAAGGACAATCTGAAGGCACTGAGCGTGACAGGCTCTTGCTGAATGCAAAACCAAACACAGCCCCTTTGCCTCCTCAGCCTTTGACACCTACAGGGGAAGGGGCTTCCTGTTACAGCTCCAGCAACGAGGAGCACATGAATTTTGTGATGCTTGAAGTGCTGCCAGGCAGAACACAACCCATCACTCCATTCCTCTGCTCCTGGAAATTACAGGTCTGTTAACCCTTCCGTGTGTGTGAGGTGGTTTTCCCATCTGCAAGCAGCAAATAAGCAAGGAGGATGCACTTAGCGTGCTAAGGGGGGGAAGGAGACATTTCCAATGCAAACCTGCTCGTACAGAGTTCTGCTCCCCATTCTGATGCTATCACTTTATGATGACAACATTTCTTGACCCAGATTCTGTCTTGCTCCCCATTCCTCTGCTACAAGTAGTAATTAGTAATGTCAGTGTTCTGGCTGAATTGCTACAGTCCCATTAATAATGCAAGAGTAGTAACAGAAAGAGCAAAAGAAGAGAGGCTTGAAGGTTAAAAGCAATAGGAGAATGTGTTTTGGGGGGCATTGAAAGGGGAGGGGGGAGGAGGAGGAGAAACACTGGCCTACTGAGATTATACACCATCCACTTCAAAACATATCATTCCTTTCAGGTGGAAGTGGTGGGTGAGTCAGTCATGGCTAATTAGAGGATAATATGCAAATAGGAATGACACACAGAGGTGATTTTTACTAAATTAGAAGTAAACTAGTGTTTCACCTTCCCTTTCCCCCTCTAAACTTGCTGCCTCACCACTTCATGTTCCCGTTTCTCTGTTACTCATGTTTCAGAGGTCAACAGTAACCTGGGATCCCCACACATGACACACACTGAAGTTTCCTCTCTCTGCAGAGAACTTGAGCAGAGACCAGCCCATACCTGCCAAACCTTTAATGCCACTAATGCAGCTGCTCCGGGCACACCTTAACCTGAGGCTCTGATGAAGCTGTTTACGACATGTACTCTGAACCTAAAATAGAGCTGGGTCTGAACAGGTAACCCAGCATCTCCCTGTGCTTCCAAGGCCAGGGAGTCTTCTCCAGCTGACAGCAGCTCCCTCGACAGCAACAGCTTCACCCCCACACAGGGCACACAAGCATCCCCATGGCACTGAATAAAAGCTGCTGGAACCACACCCTCAACTGCATCACCTGGGAATTAGTTTTTTTCCTTTTATTTGCTCTCTTCCTGCTAAGACCAGCATAGAAACAGAAGCAATAAAGGAGCCCACAGGTTTGGTGTTGATTCCTCAGTTGTTTCTGTTGCTGAATGAAAACTCACGAGGATAGTGGAAGGGCTGAAGTGTCTCCTGCACACCAGGAAGGCGGCGTGTTTGGCGCTGACTCTGGTCCAACACCGAAAAGCAGGGATCTTCTAAAAGGGTTGGTGGTCCCTAGTTTTCTTGAGGGTTTATAAGGAATGTGAGCTCACTTTGAAAGGTCTTCTCTCCTAGTGTTTGGCATTTACAGTTTCCTACATGGTACCAGGCCTCTTGTGAAGTGATACTGTACAAACCAACACCCGTGACCTTTCCATTAGCTGAAATCACACACATCTCTCTTGAAATATATATTTCAATAAATCAAGCTTATCAGTGTAATTACTTAACTGCAGCACAGCTCACTCTAACACTTAAGAGAACTACTCCAAATTCCTCCAGCACAAAGGGCTCAGATGACTACCCAGAAGGGATAAAAAACCAGCAGGCTCATTGAGATGAGCTCATGGAAGAGTGACAACGGAGGAAAAAAACTGGAGGGATGAGCTTTAGAACTGCTGGAGGGATGAGCTTTAGAACTGCATGGTGTTTTCAGAGACCTTTCAAGTATCACTTCCTCTGCAGAGAGGAAGTGAGAGGAGCTGGAGGATCTCGGATACAAACAGCTTCCCCTCCATGACAATGAGAGAAAAGAATGGGTGTTTTTGAAAGGAGGAAAAAAAAAAAAAAAAAGGAAAGCAGGCCAGCCCTGAGCACACTGTGACCAAATTAGGAAACAAACTCTACTGACAGCCTCCAGAATGGCCATGGTCTGCAGCAGCCTTGTATTAGCTCAGGAAGTCTGATGACTGTGTCATCTGCTGAAATCTGTTTATGTGCAAACAGAAAGGAGAAGCAAAACACCTCCTCGCACTCCACAGGCCAGGTTAGGCCATCCCAGGCTCTGGCCTGGAGGAGTCATCAGCTGCCCTGACATGATGCTGTTCCAAACCTCTGCTGCTGACTCATGCCCCTCCAAAGATAACTCTGCCCTGGAAGCATTAAGGTACAGCAAAATGAGGTGTACGGGGCTTTTTAAGTGCATGTTTTAAGTGGTTAGCTGTGGCAGATGAAGCTGAGGTTAGAGATCAGTGATTACTACGACAGGAATGTGAGGGGGAGGAAAGAGAGGGAAGATACAGCTTCTTGAGTAAGGTCGGAACAATGTTTTTAATTTGGCTTGGGAACAGCCTTTTTCCATCCTCTCCAACCTCCATTTCCACTGCAGCAGCAAAATGATAACCTTGCTCCAGTACTGTGCAAACACAGAAGAGTTTTAACCTCAAACTGCCATGGAGGGCACCTGTACTGGGCTCCACAGCAGCCCCAGGGCAGCTTGGTGGCATCGTACCTGTTGTGAGGACAGACAAGTGACAGAGGCAAAGCTGCTTCACCGTTTAAAAATAAAAAAAGTAATCAAACAAATGAAGAAATCTGAGCTCTCTGGTCCATACAGAGATTTAGGGTGACCACGTTACATTGCTCCCTCTCTTGTTCTCTGCATGAAATGGAAGAACACCTCTCCTCCCTTTCATTTTCAAAGGGATCTAGGAGGAAAAAGCAAAGCTTCCAGCTCATCTCAGCCTGCAGTGGGTCTCAGCCTCAGCACAGCTACAGGTTTCAGGGCCCTTCCAGCCCCAGCAGTTTGGCTATGGGACTGTTCTGCCTTTCACACCCCAGCCAGGGTGCTCTTATCCAACCCCTCGTGGAGTCCATCAGCTTATCTCCAAATTCACTGTCCTCATAGTGCTGCACTGACCACCACGGGTGTGCTGCTGCTCCCAGTGGCCCCTCTGCCTAAACAGTCACAGGCTGTGCCCAGGGAGAGGTCAGACAAGATGCTGAGGCTTAAATTTCCATCTCCACATGAAGTTGTGCTGAGTTTATTACTCCTGGACCTTTCCTTGGCAAAGGACAAATCTCTGGAGGGAAGGTAGCACTGCTACCCCATATGGACCTGACACAGAGGTATTCACTGGTCAGTGAACAGCAGGACAATTGCCTTTTCATTGAGTGGATATTGCTATAAAAGGCAGAAAGCAAGCACAGGAGTAAGCTTTGTTGTTTGAAACTGCACTGACTTACATAGTCTATTTTTAAAGGGACTAGTTTGAGTTTCTGCTTTCAGCAGCTTTTTTCTTCCCCTCCAAGAGACAGATACCCCATTTAATCTGACCTCTTTCCTCAGGTCCATTTCCAGGCTGGGCTTCACCCTCTCCTCCTCTGTCAGACTCATTTATCAAGTGAAGCATTTCCACATACCACTGCATAAATAGACTTGACCTTGTTAAAGCAGCAGCAGCACCTGAGCTCCCACTGATGGAGTGTCTCCACCTCACCACAGCAATTAACCCAGTCCAGTCCTACCCTCTTTCCAGGTGGGGTATTCTCAGAGCTCCTATAGCCCCTTCCTATGTGTCCCTAGGAAGGCTGGCAGGTAGATAGACAAGGCAAGGAGTGATTCTGGGCTGATTATTGTGCCTCCTTCTCTACAACTGAGCATTTAGGAGTCACTACTGCTGGCACCACTCAATTCTTGTAACTGCTCCTGCCCAGATCAAGCATACAGCAAAAATCGAGGTGTACGGGAGTATCCCTGGCACGTGGCTTTCCCTTGTTCCGCTTGCAGTTTGCTCCCAGGATAAGCAGCTTGCCCAGCATAAAGCTGGAGATGGGAAGATCTCCTGACTCTCAGCACTCCCCAGGCAACTTTGACCCTCCTCAGCTCGACGGGGCGGCCCACGGGGGTCAGCGTGTGCGCACTCTTCCTACCCGGCACTGCTCCACTCTCCTGTTATCTACCTTCCTTGAGGACTTGGCAATAAAACCTACCAGGGTTTTATCTCCTGCCTACAATCACCTCAACCCCACCTTCGACCTTGGTCCCTCCCTGCGGCCCATCCCTGGGAGGAGATCGGGAATCAGCATCGCCGCTCGTCCGCCCGCGGCTCCGCACCGGCTCTGCTGCCGCAGCCGAGCTCCAATGTCCTTTTATGGAAGAAAAATGAAAATCGCCTGCCCAGCCGTGGAGAGCCTGAGCACAGAGCTGAGCACAGAGCTGAGCACAGAGCTGAGCTGACAGACGGAAACTCGCCATTTGTTGTGGTTTTG